>JAMBLF010000034.1:0-558135 GCA_030578115.1 Leucoptera coffeella | reverse complement strand
CGAACCGACTAAAACCTGACGGTGTTCCTACTAGTCGCCATGGTTGGTGGGGCCGCGGGAACGCGTGAGCATAACATCACGCGACCCCACCGGCGCTGCCCGGCACTCAAGCCGAGCCCTCTCGCTTGTGCAGGGAATGGCTTCCCACGCCGAGGAATAGGGAGGTGCATGGGGAACACATGCACGCACCGTCCCGAGGCCCCCGATGGGACGACACCACCCCCGTGGTGCGCCCCAGGCCTCATGGGGGGGGGAGGCGCCGGACAAGGCACTTACGTGCCCATCGCCTCCACCCCCCGCTCCTTCGCCGCTGCAGCCGCCCCGCTGGCCTCGGTGGTTGCGGTCCGTACATCAACCACTTTCTTCAGCCCGGGGCAGGCTTTTCCGCCAAGCCTGTGCGCCGCCGGCCTCCCTGCCGCCGCGCACAGTGAGCACCTGGGAGACGCCTCACACTCCGCGATCCTGTGACCTTCTAGACCGCAGCGATAGCACTGGCCGCTGCGGTCCTGCTCTTCTTTGCAGGTGATGGCCGCGTGCCCCACCTGAAGGCACCGGTAACACCGCATTGGCCGTGGCTCCAGCAGGCGGACGCCCACGGAGACCCAGCCAACCAGCAATCTCCCCTTGGCCACCTTCTGGGCAGCCCTCACCGGACACTTGATCCAGGCGGTCCTCACTCCTGAGGGTAGGGCCCTGATTGGCCCAACCCGGACCGCCTCCACAGCGCAGTCTCCAGCGCCAGCGACCGCAGCCGCCACGTCCTCTTCCGTTGCCGTGTCGTCTAGCCCGACGAGCCGCAACTCGGCACACTTCGTCGGCCTCGTGACCTTCACCGACTCGCGGGCCAGCACCTGCCCGAGCCTGGCAGCCAGCTCATCTGCCACTTTTTCTCCTGCTGCCGCTGGCAACTCTAATAGCCGGGCGCCCGTTCTCGTGACCCTCAGCCGAAGGCCACCAGTGCAGCCGAGATCCTCCAGCTTCACTCCGTCTCGTGCACTCTTTAGCATTGAGGCATACGTCATGCCGCCTTCAATGGCCTCCGGCGTCAGGGACAGCATCACAGCCGCCGTCTTAGGCGCCCGCAGCTTCGGCTGCTTTGACCGCACCTTCTTCTTCTCAGCCTTCTTCTTGATCTGCGGCTTCTCCAAAGGAGCAGAGGCAGGAACCGTCACAGGTGCCCCCGCCCTTCTCTTCCTCTTCTTGGCAGCGACTGTGACCCAGTCGCTGCCCGGCTTCTGAGGTGGGGCGTTACCCGCAGCAGGCAACACCTCACCCCCCTCCTCATGTTGATCAGCTACCGTCGACGGCCCGGTGTCAACCGCCAACGGAGGCCGCAGCCTGGGCTTCGGGAGCAGCCGGTCCTGGAGCTCCCTTATTTTCGCGTCCATCATGGCGCCCATCTTCTCCACCAGGTCCTCTGGCACCAGTAGAGGAGGCGAGGCCACAGTCCCTTGAGGTGGCGACGCGGGGGCCGCCATCGACTCTCGCAGCGCACCCAGCTCCGTCTTCAGGTTTGAGACGTCCTTCCTCAAGTTTTCTACCTCCTTCTGGAGACGTCCCCTCTCCTTTTGAAGGACCTGCACCTCTTGTGCCACCGTGTCATCCATGATGTATTTCCTCACATCGCTGAAGACCACGGCGGCCTCCTTCAAGGCGCGCACGTACGTGCCCTTCAGGTTCTTCGACCTCGTGGCGATGAGAGTGATGTTCTTCACTGCGTCCTCCATCAGCTCACACACGTCGTCCACGGTCAGTTCCACAACGGGCCGTGTGGGCTGTAGGCTCGCCGCCAGCTCCTTTTCCGCCTGCAGCTCCAGTTCCCGCTGAATCTGGGCATTCAGCTCCGCCTTTGCCTGTGCTAGGCCGACATATTCGCCTGTGGTAGGCGGCCGTCCTCTCCCTCTTTTTGTTTTAGCCACTGCCGGCGCCTTGTCCCCTGATGTTCGGGGACGGTCTTCTTCATCGTCGATCCGCCGCTTACGGCATGTCGACGATGACCTTGAGTTATCATCCATGAGGGAGCCGTCCGAGTCGACGGCGCCCACCTCGAGCATCTGCTCCTCCTCTTCTTCTTCTTTCCTCCTTCTACTTGTTTTTGTTTTTTGTTTGTTCATATCCATTCTTCAACCCACGATTACCGGGTTCTTGAGCTGCACCGCCGCAGTGACCCGATTGCCACGGTGCCCCTGATACGCCTGGGGGGTCAGGAGGTGCCCCAGGGTCGGCCGCTAAAGACAGATCAACCCGCCTGCCACTCTCTCCGAGTGCCCCGACGCCGCGCGAGGCCCCCAAGGGGGCGCCCCAACGCCGGGAACTGGGGATTTTTGAAAGAGGTTCTCTCCTCGCGGTCCGGGCGGTTAAGCCAAGACCCTCGTCCCCGCATGGAGCCGCTAGACATGACAACGACACTCCACGACGGGATTACGAGCCAGACGGTAATGATGCAGGTTCGCTGCACCACCTGCCCAGAAACAAGGTTTCCAGGCCCGCCCGAGTGTGCCGAAGCACACCTTCTGGGTTATTTTTTATAGAGGTTTTCTTCCTCGCAGTCCGAATGGCAAGCCACCCGAACCCTCGCTCCCACCAAGGACAAGTCCCCGGTAGGCCTACGAGCTGCTACCCCCTCCAAACCCCGTCTGACGAGCAGACGAAGCGGGAGGGGGCCCGCGAGGCAATTAGTTTCACGGCCGATCGCTCGGCCGCTACTCACAGGGTGGGCCACGAGAAGGCTTGCCTCATCCACCCCAACCTAACCTAACCTAACCTAACCTAACCTAACCTAACCTAACCTAACCTAACCTAACCTAACCTAACCTAACCTTTATTTTTTTTTTTTTTTTTTTTTTATCGTCAGGAAATCCCCACGGATACCCGTCCAGCCCTAGGGAGCCGGAGGGTTATGTCGGACTCGAACCGACTAAAACCTGACGGTGTCCTTCGGGACGCCATAAGTGGCAGGGTCGCGGGAACTGCGTGAGCATTACATCGCGCGACCCCGCCGGCGTTGTCCGGTGTGGAGCCGGACCCGATCCCGAGCTAGGGCGGAGGAGAGATTCTCCGCCCGACTACATTGTGAGAGGCGCGCAGGACACGCGCACACCATCTCGAGGCCCTAAGTGACGGGACGGCGAAGCCCTAGCTTGCCGCCCCAAGGCCTCTAGGTGGGGGGGAGGAGGCCCCGATAGGCCCTCCTCCTGGCCCCAGCTCTCCGGCGGCGGATACGATGCGAGGAAGGGTCCATCTCCCGCTCCCTCTCCGCCGCCTCCTTCTGCGACATCACCAGTTCGCAGAAGGTTAGAGCCGCCTGCCATGCCTCATCGTCACCGACAATAGACTCTGCTAATGCCGGCAAGGAGAGGGCACTCCCCACCGCTGCGACGAGGTCGCGGCGCTCCTCGGCCCAGGCTGGGCACTCCTCCAGTGTGTGTTGCGCCGTGTCGTCGTCGCAGCCGCAATGATGGCACTCGGTCGTTGGCTCCCGCCCAGCGATCCGGTGCAGGTAGTGGCCGAAGCAGCCATGCCCCGTCAGAACCTGCACCATGCGGTAGCTCAACGACCCCGATCTTCTCTCCGCCCACTGTTCTAGGTGTGGGCGGAACGCCTCGACAGTCCAGCGGCCGGCACTTGGTTCCGCCAGCCGCTCCCGCCACTTGTCCAGCATAGACTGCCGGGCTCGGAGTTTCCACGCCTCTACCTCCCTGGGAGCAGGATCTTGTTGCTGTTGACGGAGGGCCGAGCGCCACTCGTACGTGGACGCATGCACCTCCGCCTCTAGGTCCCAGGGAGGACTTCCTGCTAGGACGCAGGCCGCCTCACACGATACCGTGCGGTATCCGCGTATCACCCCGATGGCCATCACCCGCTGCGATCGTCGCAGGGGTGCGAAACTAGTGGCCGTCAGGGCTTCCGCCCACACGGGTGCTCCATATAGCGCCATGGAGCGCACTACGCCAAGGTAGAGGCGGCGACGTCCTCCGCCGGGCCCCCCGACGTTCGGCAATAATCTTCTCAAATTGTTTGATGTTTTTATTAGTCGGGGGGCGAGCAGCTTGAAGTGCTCGCGGAAACTCCATCGGCCATCAAGGACGAGCCCAAGGTACTTCATATGGGACTCGACCCCGATGCGAGTGCCACCAATCACGATATGGGACCCCACCGGTGGCGCCTGCCGAGGTCTGTGAAAACAGACCGCCTCGGACTTACTCAGCGCCACCTGGAGCCCCAGCTGTTGAATCCGCCTCACCACCTGCCATACCGACATCGTGGCAAGGCGGGAAGCCTCCCTGTAAGAACTCCCCCGAGCCGTGACAAGAGTGTCGTCTGCGTAACAAGTCACGTCGGCCTCTCGAGGGAGTCCTACCCTCAGCACCCAGTCGTAGCCGATGTTCCACAGCAAGGGACCCAACACGGATCCCTGCGGGACACCGCACGACATCTCCCACAGGTGCTGTCGGCCGTCTCGTCCAGGATAGACGACAAACCTCTCGCGCAAGTAGTCACCGACCAGCCGGCGCAGATACGGAGGCACCCCATGATAGCGGAGTGCCTCCCCGATGCAGGGCCAGGGCAGAGTGTTGAACGCGTTAGATATGTCCAAGCTGACTGCCAACAACACCCCACCACTGGCCAGCGCCGCATCCGAGAGGGCCTTGACGCGCTTGATTGCGTCAACTGTTGAACGGCCCCCCCGGAACCCGAACTGTTTATCTGACAGGTCGGGACCAACACGCGAGAGGTGCCCGACAAGGCGCCCCGCCACGATGCGCTCAAAGAGCTTGTCCGCCTCGTCGAGCATCACTATTGGACGATAGGCCGAAGGAGACTCCGCCGGACGCCCGCCCTTCTTCAACAGGACGAGTCGACCCACCTTCCACAATTTGGGGAATCGACCTGTCTCCAGACAGGCATCCAGCAATCTTCTAAATCTCTCCCCGAGTGCCTCAAGGGAAAGTGCCAAGGCCTGGCCCGGAACGCCATCCGGGCCCGGAGCCCTATTTCTAGCCCGGAGCCTGAGAACCGCCGCACGCAGCTCGGCCTCTGTCACCACCGGTGCTCGTTCCGTGACCCCCGACTCCGATGAACGGGACAGGGGGGCCATCACCGGCGGATCATGGTCGGCCCGTCTTGGGAAGAGGGCCGACACGACGTTCTCAAGCAGCCGGGGCTCGAGACTTTCCGTGAGCGGGGGGGCCCAAGGGCGAAGCTTGCCCATAATCATCCTGTATGGGCGCCCCCACGGATCTCTGTTCAGAGTCTCGAGCAGCTCCGCTCTGGCACTAGCCTTGGCGTTGCTGATGGACAGCTGCAACACTCTCCGCGACTGCGTGTATGCAGCGTACAGCTGTGCTTCCTCGCCGGCGTCGCGATTCCGCCTTCTGCGGTATCTGGTGTACCAGCGCCTCGCCACTACGCAGCTCTTCCGCTGCTGGGCGATTTCTTCAGACCACCAGTACACCTGACGCCTAGGAGGTCGTAGCTGGGCCCGGGGCATGGCGGTATCGCAGATGCTTGTCATTGAGCCCCGGAACCACTCTGCTTCTTGATCGACCTCCACAGGCCCAGTCGGTGTTGATGACCAGGCCTGGACGATGGAAGCTTCCACCAGCAGATCCTTGTTCATTCTCTTGAGGCACCATCTCGGGGAGGACCCGTTGTTGTGTCCTCTGGCACGGACCGAAGTATCAGCCGGAGCGGAGGAGAGGTCGAACCGGATGTACCGGTGATCGGACAGAGTCTCCTCCCGCTCCAAGACAGTCCAGTTGCGGACAGTGCGCGCGAGGGCGGGGGTCGCAAACGTTAGGTCTACGATGGACCCCCCCGTCCGCCGCACGCAAGTCTCGACCGAGCCCCGATTCAAAATGACGAGGCCGGTAGACGCTGCCCACGACTCCAGAGTCTCGCCCCTGACAAACCTAACCTAACCTAACCTAACCTAACCTAACCTAACCTAACCTAACCTTTTTTTTTTTTTTTTTTTTTTTTAACGTCAGGAAATCCCCGCGGATACCCGTCCGGCCCTGGGGAGCCAGAGGGTTATGTCGGACTCGAACCGACTAAAACCTGACGGTGTCCACCGGGGCGCCTTACTCGGCGGGGTCACGGGAACTGCGTGAGCATTACATCACGCGACCCCACCGGCGCTGTCCGGCCGAAGCCAGACCCACCTCGGCTGGGCGAAGGCGAACCCCCACCCAGCAACACCGAGGGGCGCACGGGACACGCGCGCACCACCTCTAGGCCGAACGCGAAGGAGCGGCAAGCCCCAGCTTACCACCCCACGGCCCTAGGTAGGGGACGGAGGAGGCCACAACAGGCGCCCAACTGTACACCAGTCGTGGCCCCCTCCGCCCACCACCCAGCCCACCTCCAGGGCCCAGTCCCTAGCCTGGACCCAAGTAATTTTTTACAGAGGTTTTCTTCCTCGCGGTCCAAGGAGCAAGCCCCTTGGACCCTCGGCCCTAACACCAGGGAAGAACTCCAGGGCAGGGTTACGAGGTTTGACGGTGGCAGCGCTGACACTGCCTGCCCAGCAATCGCGTTGATTGCCGGGCCCGCCCGAAGGCCAGGGACGCGCGCCACCCGGGAGTGGTGTCTCCCGGCAAAATGACGCGGTCCCGGCACCCACCACTCCTCCAGCCTCCGTCGGAGCCATCGACGGAGGCGGAGAGCAGCCCCCGGGGCAATTGGTTTCACGGTCTCCTCCTCGACCGCTACTCACAGGGTGGGCCACGAGAAGGCTTGCCCCATCCACCCCTTTTTTTTTTTTTTTTTTTTTTTTTTAACGTCAGGAAATCCCCACGGATACCCTTCCGGCCCTGGGGAGCCAGAGGGTTATGTCGGACTCGAACCGACTAAAACCTGACGGTGTCCACCGGGGCGCCTTACTCGGCGGGGTCACGGGAACTGCGTGAGCATTACATCACGCGACCCCACCGGCGCTGTCCGGCCGAAGCCGAACCCACCTCGGCTGGGCGAAGGCGAACCCCCGCCCAGCAACACCGAGGGGCGCGCGGGACACGCGCGCACCACCTCTAGGCCGAACGCGAAGGAGCAGCAAGCCCCAGCTTACCACCCCACGGCCCTAGGTAGGGGAGAGAGGAGGTCACGTTACCATTTTCGTGACCCCCCCTCCCCACCACCCAGCCCATCTCCAGAGCCCAGTTTCCCGGGCTCAAGTAATTTTTTAGAGAGGTTTTCTTCCTCGTGGTCCAAGGAGCAAGCCCCTTGGACCCTCGGCCCTAACACCAGGGAAGAACTCCAGTGCAGGGTTACGAGATTTGACGGTGGCAGCGCTGACACTGCCTGCCCAGCAATCGCGTTGATTGCCGGGCCCGCCCTAAAGGCCAGGGACGCGCGCCGCCAGGGAGTGGCGGTTCCCTGAAACGACGCGGTCCCGGCACCCACCACTCCTCCAGCCTCCGTCGGAGCCATCGACGGAGGCGGAGAGCAGCCCCCGGGGCAATTGGTTTCACGGTCTACACCTCGACCGCTACTCACAGGGTGGGCCACGAGAAGGCTTGCCCCATCCACCCCTGCCCCATCCACCCCAACCTAACCTAACCTAACCTAACCTAACCTAACCTAACCTAACCTAACCTAACCTTTTTTTTTTTTTTTTTTTTTTTTTTTTTTTTTTTAACGTCAGGAAATCCCCACGGATACCCGTCCGGCCCTGGGGAGCCGGAGAGTTATGTCGGACTCGAACCGACTAAAACCTGACGGTGTCCACCGGGGCGCCTTACTCGGCGGGGTCGCGGGAACGCGTGAGCATAACATCACGCGACCCCACCGGCGCTGTCCGGCCGAAGCCAGACCCACCTCAGCCAGGCGGAGGCGAAACCCCCGCCCAGCAACACCGAGGGGCGCGCGGGACACGCGCGCACCACCTCTAGGCCGAACGCGAAGGAGCGGCAAGCCCCAGCTTACCACCCCACGGCCCTAGGTAGGGGGGAGAGGAGGTCGCGTGACCTACTCGTGACCCCCCCTCTCCACCACCCAGCACTTCTCCAGGGCCCAGTAGCCCGGTCTGGACCCAAGTAATTTTTTATAGAGGTTTTCTTCCTCGCGGTCCAAGGGGCAAGCCCCGTAGACCCTCGGCCCCGACCAGAGCATAACTCCAGAACAGGGTTACGAGATTTAACGGTGGCAGCGCAGAAGCTGCCTGCCCAGCAATCGCGTCACTTGCCGAGCCCGCCATAAAGCCAGGGACGGACAACCCAGTGCGAACACCATTCACCAAGAAGCCGTCCCGGCACCCCCACTCCTCCAGCACTCCGTCGGCTCCATCGACGGAGGCGGAGAGCAGCCCCGGGGCAATTGGTTTCACGGTCGCTTCTCCTCGACCGCTACTCACAGGGTGGGCCACGAGAAGGCTTGCCCCATCCACCCCAACCTAACCTAACCTAACCTAACCTAACCTAACCTAAC
The DNA here is from genome assembly GCA_030578115.1 of Leucoptera coffeella. Lineage (NCBI taxonomy): Eukaryota > Metazoa > Arthropoda > Insecta > Lepidoptera > Lyonetiidae > Leucoptera > Leucoptera coffeella. The sequence continues at coordinate 549,708 of JAMBLF010000034.1, read as the reverse complement.
CTAACCTAACCTAACCTAACCTAACCTAACCTAACCTAACCTAACCTTTTTTTTTTTTTTTTTTTTTTTTTTTTTTTTTTTTTTTTTTTTTTTTTTTTTTAACGTCAGGAAATCCCCACGGATACCCACCGGCTCTGGGGTGCCGGAGGGTTATGTCGGACTCGAACCGACTAAAACCTGACGGTGTCCACCGGGGCGCCTTACTCGGCGGGGTCGCGGGAACGCGTGAGCATAACATCACGCGACCCCACCGGCGCAGTCCGGCCGAAGCCAGACCCATCCCCGGCCAGGTGAAGGTCCCCCCACCCAGCCAACACCGAGGGGCGCGCGGGACACGCGCACACCACCTCTAGGCCGAACGCGAAGGAGCGGCAAGCCCCAGCTTACCACCCCACGGCCCTAGGTAGGGGAGAGAGGAGGTCACGACAGAAGGTATCGTGACCCCCCCTCCCCACCACCCAGCCCATCTCCAGAGCCCAGTTTCCCGGGCTCAAGTAATTTTTTATAGAGGTTTTCTTCCTCGTGGTCCAAGGAGCAAGCCCCTTAGACCCTCGGCCCTGACCAGAGAAAAACTCCAGAACAGGGTTACGAGATTTGACGGTGACAGCGCAGAAGCTGCCTGCCCAGCAATCGCGTCGATTGCCGGGCCCACCCCAAAGGCCAGGAACGCGCGCCACCCCAGGGAGTGGCGTCTCCCTGAGAACGACGCGGTCCCGGCACACACCACTCCTCCAGCCTCCGTCGTCGGACCCGACGGAGGCGGAGAGCAGCCCCTGGGGCAATTGGTTTCACGGTCTTCCTCTTGACCGCTACTCACAGGGTGGGCCACGAGAAGGCTTGCCCCATCCACCCCAACCTAACCTAACCTAACCTAACCTAACCTAACCTAACCTAACCTAACCTAACCTAACCTAACCTAACCTAACCTAACCTAACCTAACCTAACCTAACCTAACCTAACCTAACCTAACCTAACCTAACCTAACCTAACCTAACCTAACCTAACCCAGTTGCGCTCCAACAGCCGCCGCGAGCACGTGCTTTTTGTATAGCTCTATGTTTAAAAAATCTTAAAATAGTGAAAAAGTGCTTAAAATTAACGTTGTGATACATTATTTTGTGCGTTTTGATGAGATCTTTCTATTGGTGCATTTGGATTTTCAAATTTCTAAAAATTTTCCAACATTACCAGTGAAAAACCATAATGTCATAAATATTAATTCATAAAATTGAAGTTTTCTCAAAATCTAAAGCGCTACCCTATAAATATTTTAGTGTCAAAAAGTGCGCCGTGTCAAGTTCTACAGAACGTGGCTTTTCTGAAAAATTTCATTTAGGTTTTCCGGGTGAAAGTGAAGAAAAACCATAAACCACGTGGCCACGTGGTTGGTGTTGCAGACGTCTGAGGCAAGTTTTGACAAGATATTCAAACGCGGATAATCATTGGGAGCTCGTGGACATTTCGATCGTGAAAATCAGACAATTTTCCTGGAAATTACATAGCATTAAGTAAAAATTATAGATTTTTTAAAGTTTCGTTTGAGATTATATCGAAAAGTAAAGCGATAACATACCTTTTTTATTGTATTATTACACGTATATTTCAAAGCTCTATCAATTGATACTAATTTTATATTTTTATGGTCAGGGGTTACGGAGATATTAAAAATATAAAAAATTGAGGGTAGGTCAAAAAATCTAAATCTCTGTATCAACCATATATCTTGCACTCAGTTTTTTTAAGGAATTTTCATACAACGTAAAAATATATTTTTCAGATTTTAGAGTGCACTAGTTTAAGAGTAATAGTCAATATTGTGTAAAAATTGTAATTTATTTATTTTATTTAAGTGAGGGTAGGATTTTTAGTATTGTGATCACATTATTTAGATGTAAAATTCAAAGACCTATTGATTGATACCAAACTCGATAGAGATCGGTTAGAAATTGTGGATTTTAGATTTTAAGGTGACCTATTGTCCGCCATTTTGAATGAGTTTTTAAAATTTTACCTGAGGTATATCTAATAAGAATTTAAGTAGTGGGGTTGTTTTACTTGTAAAATTCTCAGTTTAACAAGCCCAAACTCGGGGTATTTGTGATTATTTCAATAAACTCTCACTTTTGACAGTTTGGCGGCCATATTGGACGCCATATTGAAAATATTCAATCGGCTGTATCTTGGGTGTTTTTAAAGATACAAACTCGCGGTTTTCACTATTGACCTCGGCTTTGATAGCCTGTTCTTTTAGTGTTTAGTAAATACATAGTTAAAAAAAAAAAAAAAAAAAAAAAAAAAAAACCGTTACTTTTGTATATTATTTACACTATACATTTTTATATATTTGACACGTACCTCTAGCGATCCAGTATGTTCGGACACAGGACACCAACGGGGAGAGCAAACTCCGGAATTGCCCCAGAGGCGCCTGCCCCCGAGCGCCGAGCGTCGTTAAGCGTGCGAAGAAGTGTGGGTGAATGGGAGGCAGCCCAAAGGGGAAGTCAACCTCCTTTGTCCTCTGTCTCCGGGGAGTCACAGGCATGTGGTCCGGATGGGCCTGAGGCAGGATCCAGCAGTCAGCCCGGCGCAGAACCTGTAAAGCGTACAGCAGAAAAGAATGAAGTCGGAGCGCGAACTAATTACCCGAATAGAACGGCTGAGGCGCGGGCGTGCTTGAATAGAGCCAAGCTACATTTGAATAGCTCTAGGAACCTACGTGCTGACATAAAGGCTGGGGTTTTGGGGGCTATAGACAGGTTGTACCTGCTTGTGAAAGAAACAGAACGTGACCTGAAAAGCGGGGAAAGCGAGAAGATGAATGTAGGAAATATGAATGAAGCAAGAGTGAGTGGACAAGGAATGAGTGATAAAATGGACTTTGCTACTTTAGCGGCTAAGATGGACCAGCATGCGGATCTTCTCCGAGACAGCACTGCAATGATGGCGAACCTAAAACAGATTATGGACAAACAGCAAGACGCTCATAGCAGACCGGTTACCTACGCAGGTGCTGTAACGGGGTATTCCGGGAGGGGGTCCCTGCACTCCTTGGTCGTGACCTCAAAGGATGAAACGGACACGGGAGAAGAAGTTCTAAGTAAGATACGAACTGTTATCGAAGCGAAAGAGGGATGGGTGAAGGTTGATAGAGTAAGGAAAGCAAGGGACAGGAAGATAATAATGAGCTGCAGTACGAAAGAAGAGAGAATGAAAGTTATGAAGAAAATTGAAGGGGCAGGGACGAACCTCACAGTTGAGGAAGTCAGAAATAAGGATCCATTGCTTATATTAAGAGATGTGTTGGCGATAAACACAGATGAGGATGTGCTTAGGGCACTTCGGAAACAGAACACGTGGCTATTTCAGGATATCAAGAACGAGGATGATAGAGTGCAAGTCAAGTACAGGAAGCGGGCTAGGAATCCGCTTGCGGGCCATATTGTTGTGAGTGTATCGCCTGTGTTGTGGGGGAGGGCTACAGCGGCCGGGTCGGTGCATATAGACCTGCAGCGGGTCAAGGTGTTCGACCAGTCACCGCTGATACAGTGCTCTCGGTGCTTGTGCTACGGACACGGGCGGAAGCAATGCAGCGAGTCTGAGGATGTGTGCAGTCACTGCGGGGGAGGGCACCTGAAATCAAAATGTGAATTGTGGATGGCGGATGTGGCTCCCACGTGCAGAAACTGTAATCTGGCAAAGATGGAGAGAGTGGATCACAATGCTTTTAGCCAAGAGTGTCCAATACGCAAGAAGTGGGACTCCCTGGCCAGGGCGGCAGTAGCGTACTGCTAAGGTTGCCACGGGGGAGCAGCATCAGCACAAAGTCATCCAGATCAATCTTCAAAGAAAACGACTGGCCACCGATGAAATTATGTTAAAGGCCAATGATCTTGGTGCATCCGTGTTACTGCTGCAGGAGCCGTATATAGGTCGAGATGGTAAGATGAAAGCATACAAAGGTGTTAGATTGTTTCAGAGTGCAGCAGAAGGAACAGTAAAAGCGGCAGTGGCTGTTCTGGAACCTCATTTGGATGTGGTGGAACACGTGCACTTAACGTCATCAAATCTGGTGGTGGTGGAGGTGGGGACTATGGCCTGGCGGGTCACAATAGTGTCTTACTATTTTGAACCGAATGGGCCATTGGTTCCGTACCTTGAAACACTGCGAAGGATAGGAGAGGTACAAGGAAACAAAAAGTGGGTGATCGGAGGCGACGCTAATGCGAAGAATATCTGGTGGGGAGGGGGGCAAACTGACGCCAGGGGAGAAGAGTTTCGTAGCGTGCTAGCTGAACAGGGACTGCACATATTAAATAGCGGGGAGATGCCTACCTTTGACACTATTAGGGGTGGGGTGCGTTACACTAGTAACATAGACGTGACGGCTTGCTCCTCGTGTATGCTTGATAGAATTCAAAACTGGAGAGTGGATGAAGAACTGATCAGCTCAGATCATAACGCCATCATATTTGATATCATGCTGGAGAGGTCTCGAGGAATGAATGTAGCAAGAACAACAAGAATATATAACACAAAAAAAGCAAATTGGAATCTCTACCGACAAAAGATAAAACAATTAACACAGAAAGAAGACTTAACAACTGAGAAGATAGAAGATATCACTTCGATAGGAAAATTGGTTGACGTTATACATACATTCACGCAGGTGATCACCGACGCATGCCAGGCTGCTATACCGAAGAAGAAAAAGAAAGAGGTGCTTACCTTACCATGGTGGACAGAGGAACTTGCAGCCTTGAAGAAGGGAGTGGCTACTATGAAGCGTCGTATCCGATGCGCAGCGCCAGTCCGCAGGAACAAGGTTGTAGAGCAGTATCTGAAAAAGAAAGAAGAATATGAATCAAGTGTAAAAAAGGCACAAACCGAAAGCTGGAAGAGCTTCTGTGAAAGACAAGATGGAGAGGGGTTATGGGAAGGCATATACCGAGTGATAGGGAGGACAAGGAAGAGGGAGGAAGATCTCTTACTAGAGAAGGAGGGTGTGGTCTTGGGAGCAGAGGAGTCGGTTCAGCTGTTGGCGGAGACCTTCTATCCGGAAGACGACAGGGGAAGTGACAGCTTACAGCATGCTCATATCAGGCAGTTGGCTGAGAGGGTGAATGGAGAAGAACAATCTGAGATTTGTGATCCCCCATTCACAATGTCAGAGCTAAACAGAGCTGTCAGGTCATTTAATCCCAAAAAGGCTCCCGGAGCGGACGGAATCTGTCCCGAAATATGCTCAAAGACTATGGAGAGTGACCCAAATGTGTTCCTCGCTTTACTCAATAAGTGTCTCGAGCTAACTCACTTCCCTGACCTTTGGAAGGAAGCGACAGTTATAGTCTTGCGGAAGCCTGGTAAAAGCAACTATAGATCCCCGAAAAGTTACAGACCTATTGGACTTCTGCCGGTGATAGGTAAGGTTTTCGAAAAGATGATAGTGGCGCGTTTGAAATTTCACTTGTTACCGAAGTTTAGCCCTCGCCAGTATGGTTTCATGCCGCAGAGGAGTACGGAGGATTCCCTTTACGACCTCATGCGGCACATTCGAGGCAAATTAAAGGAGAAAAAGGTGATAACGCTCGTTTCACTCGACATAGAAGGTGCCTTTGATGGAGCGTGGTGGCCAGCCATAAGAGTGCGCTTGGCTGAGGAGCGGTGCCCAGTGAATCTGAGGAGGGTTGTGGATAGCTACCTGACTGAGAGGCAAGTGACGGTAAGATTTGCTGGCAGGGAATGTGCGAGGGAGACAAGCAGAGGATGTGTGCAGGGATCCATCGGCGGTCCATTGCTCTGGAATCTCCTGCTGGATCCGCTGCTCAGTGACCTGGAGAAAACTGGGGTGTATTGTCAGGCATATGCGGACGATGTCGTATTGGTGTTTAGCGCTGACACGGGCCAGGAGATTGAGCGGGTTGCTGATGTGGCGCTTGGTCGTGTTCGGGCGTGGGGTGTGCTAAATAAGTTAAAGTTTGCTCCACATAAAACGTTCGCTATGAATATCACAAATAAACTTAGGTACCACACTCCTCGTCTGAGCATGGCGGGGGTTCCCATCGGCACATCACGAGCAATCAAGGTGCTGGGACTCACGATCGACGATGGACTTACCTTCAATGGACACGCTGCATATGTCTGCGAGAGGATGGTAAGTATCTATAAACAGCTTGAGCGGGCTGCAAAGGTAAGTTGGGGTCTCAATCCGGAGGTAATCAGGCTCATTTACACCGCTGCTGTGGAGCCTGTGGCCTTGTATGCATCTGGTGCCTGGGCTCCAGCTGTAAATAAAAAATGTGTGATCAAAAAATTGCAATCGGTACAGAGGGGCTTCGCTCAGAAAATCTGTAGGGCTTACCGCACAGTCTCCCTGGCGTCGGCGCTCGTTCTTGCGGGGATTCTCCCGTTGGATGTCCGGATACGCGAGGCGGCCAAGCTGTACGGCGCGAGGAGGGGAGTCTGTCCGGTGGAGCTTGCGGGCAGGGAGGTCGAAAGGGTGGTTCCGTGGAGACAGATGCCGCATCCGGCCGAGTGCGTGGAGCTGAGGATGGAGCTGCTGAGAGACAGAGAATCTTTAGACGGGAGTGGGGACTTCGGTGCCCGCATCTTCACTGACGGCAGTAAAATAGGGGGCAAGGTTGGTGCGGCTCTCTCCATCTGGGAGAGAGGCGTTGAGACCAAATCCTATAAGCTCAGTCTGCCGTCATATTGCACCGTTTTCCAGGCGGAGTTGTTGGCGATCTCCCGTGCTGCCAACTGGGTGATGCGGGGGGACGCCTCTTCGGTTGGAGTGTACAGCGACTCCATGGCGGCGCTCCAGGCCGTGATCGACGTCGAGTGCCCTCATCCATTGGCGGTGCAGGCAAGGTCGGGCTTCAGATCCGCCATGCTTCAGGGTAAGGCCTTGCGACTGTTCTGGGTCAAGGCGCATGCGGGTCTGGAGGAGAATGAGAGGGCCGACTTCCTAGCGAAGGAGGCAGCACTAAAGTCCAAGAGGCAGCACGATTATGACCTCATGCCGTTATCCTATCTGAGGCATAGCATAAGGGCGGGCTCTCTCGTCGAATGGCGAGAGCTATATGATAGCACAGGGGCTGGCTCAGGTACCAAGATGTTCTTCCCGGATGCAGTGGCAGCCTATAGAATTATACGCAGGATGGAGCCAACTGGCCTCTTGACACAGCTGATGACGGGGCATGGGGGCTTTTCGGAATATTTGAATAGGTTTAAGTGTAAAGATAGTGCATCATGTGTTTGTGATCCAGAGATTGACGAAACGGTCCAGCATATAATCTTAGAATGCCCCGAGTTTGGAGTAGATAGATATAAAATAGAACATAGTTTAGGTGTTAAATTAGATGTAAGTATAATCTCAACAATAATGGAAGGAAAACAACGTGATGATTTCTTAAAGTATTGTTTAAAAATAGTTAAAAAGGTAATCAAAAGAAATAGTACATAATGTTTGATTAAACAATATGATAAATCATATTGACTTTAATCAACGATAAGGAAGTATATGTTAATATAGATGTTATAGTAAATATGCAATACAAGAATAAATAAATGAATAACACGAACAGACCTAAGTTAGGCGGTCCTCTAAGACCGCAATAGTAAGTAAGAAGAAGTATGTAAGAAAGAACAAGTATGTAGCATGAAAGTACGAGAGGCATTAATGCGGGAACGGTATGATTGGAAACAGGTACACAAAATCTCCGATAATGTTGGAGGTACACGACAAAAATAAAAAAAAAAAAAAAAAAAAAAAAAAAAAACCTAACCTAACCTAACCTAACCTAACCTAACCTAACCTAACCTAACCTAACCTAACCTAACCTAACCTAACCTAACCTAACCTAACCTAACCTAACCTAACCTAACCTAACCTAACCTAACCTAACCTAACCTAACCTAACCTAACCTAACCTAACCTAACCTTTTTTTTTTTTTTTTTTTTTTTTTTTACGTCAGGAAATCCCCACGGATACCCGTCCGGCCCTGGGGAGCCGGAGGGTTATGTCGGACTCGAACCGACTAAAACCTGACGGTGTCCACCGGGGCGCCTTACTCGGCGGGGTCGCGGGAACGCGTGAGCATAACATCACGCGACCCCACCGGCGCAGTCTGGCCGAAGCCAGACCCATCCCCGGCCAGGTGAAGGTCCCCCCACCCAGCCAACACCGAGGGGCGCGCGGGACACGCGCGCACCACCTCTAGGCCGAACGCGAAGGAGCGGCAAGCCCCAGCTTACCACCCCACGGCCCTAGGTAGGGGAGAGAGGAGGTCACGACAGAAGGTATCGTGACCCCCCCTCCCCACCACCCAGCCCATCTCCAGAGCCCAGTTTCCCGGGCTCAAGTAATTTTTTATAGAGGTTTTCTTCCTCGTGGTCCAAGGAGCAAGCCCCTTAGACCCTCGGCCCTGACCAGAGAAAAACTCCAGAGCAGGGTTACGAGATTTGACGGTGGCAGCGCAGAAGCTGCCTGCCCAGCAATCGCGTCGATTGCCGGGCCCGCCCAAAAGCCAGGGACGGACAACCCAGTGCCGGGACCAAGGCACCAAGAAGCCGTCCCCGGCACCCGCTGCTCCAGGACTCCGTCGGGTCCATCGACGGAGATGGAGCAGCCCCGGGGCAATTGGTTTCACGGCCGTTGGTCGCTCGGCCGCTACTCACAGGGTGGGCCACGAGAAGGCTTGCCCCATCCACCCCACCTAACCTAACCTAACCTAACCTAACCTAACCTAACCTAACCTAACCTAACCTAACCTAACCTAACCTAACCTAACCTAACCTAACCTAACCTAACCTAACCTAACCTAACCTAACCTAACCTAACCTAACCTAACCTAACCTAACCTAACCTAACCTAACCTAACCTAACCTTCCTTCCTTCCTTCCTTCCTTCCTTCCTTCCTTCCTTCCTTCCTTCCTTCCTTCCTTCCTTCCTTCCTTCCTTCCTTCCTTCCTTCCTTCCTTCCTTCCTTCCTTCCTTCCTTCTTGTTTGATGCTGATAATAAATTATATTAATTGAATAATATAATTTATTATCAGCATCAAACAATTTCATTACTATATTATTATTACGATTAATTGAATAATGTATTGATATTTCATGTGTGTGAGCGTGCATTGTCTTGCATCAACCAAAATCTGGGACCTATTCGCTGTGCATAAGGCACCACATGTGGTGTCACCACCTCCTGGATATACAGCTGGGCCGTTATTGCACCTGCGTCTAAGATGACAAGCTCGGTTCTGCCAGTTAGACTTATTCCTCCCCATATCATTACGTTGGGGCCTCCAAATCTATCCCTTTCATGTATACAGGGATCCGCAAAACGCTCTCCTTGTCGTCTCCACACCCTAATAAATATAAATTTAACTTTACATTCATTTGTAATTGTGTGAAATATTGTGAATAAAAGTGAGCTCCAATCCCTCATGGTCCAGTTCAAGTGTTGCCTTGCGAATGCTAATCTGTTTGCACGATGAACGCGAGTTAATGGAATACGAACAACGCGTCTTCTGGAGAACTGCTGATCCTCGTGCAACCTGTTCCTTATGGTTTGGTCACTGACGCGGGTCCCCGTGGTGCGGCGTAGGTAGTTTTGTAACAAACGGGCGGTGATGAAGCGCTCCCTAGTCGCAGTCAAGCGTATAAAACGGTCTTCTGATGCAGTTGTAGCCCTCACTCTACCCGATCCCCATCTCCTGGTTACCCTCCCGGTCTCTACAAAACGATTCAAAGCATTTTGAATTGCTCTCCGTGAGACACCAAGCCGCAAAGCCACGTTTCGCTGCGAATAGCCTTCTTGAACTAATGTTATGGCTCTAGTAACTGTAACCAGGTCCATATGCCGTCGAACAGCTGCCATATCTTCCACACGTACAGCAATAAACAAGAAATTACCAATAATAAAGCAATAATCAGAAAATAAAGGCTTCCCATCAAACTCAAACTTTGGCTTCGAATGCAATAAAATCATCGTGGTTGCAAAAAAGTGATTACTCAAATTTGAATTAAGAATTTAGGTGTGTATTTTTTCTTTTAAACAAAAAAGATATAGTGCCAGTATTTAATTTGCTTAAAAAAAATCGTTTAGCGCTTATAACTTGGCTCTAATACCGTAATCTTTAGTTGGCCCTTATTTTTTTTTCAGTAGTATATAATAAGAGCCTCTATTTATATGAGTGCTGCAGTGCATGTTTGGGGCGAGATTTTAAAAAAGTAGACACCACGGTCTGTAAAATTGTGTATCCCTCCCTCCTCTTCAAGATAGGAGGAGCATATAAAGAAAAATACCCTACCTCACCTGGCCAATCAAATGGAGCTAGTGTGCTTTGCCGATCGCTCAAACGATACTCACAGGCTGGGCCACAAGAATGCCCTGCCCCTTTCCCAATCTAACAAGCCCTATCTAATCTAAGCTGATTGAACTTTAACTTACAGTCCAAGCGCTTTCAGTTCTGCTAACAAATAAAAATTGTCCCCCATGCAGAAGTCGGCTATCATTTAAAGTTTTATTGTTTTTAGCACCTTAAAAAATATTTTTATAGAACTAATTTTTTTAAGTTTCAAGTTTTTCACCATAGTTCATAATATTATATACCTACGCTTCACAACTAGTGTATACACACTCCCTCTTTTATTGTGGCTGGAGGCTTGAGTACCCATCTCGACGTTTTTCTCACCGTTTGCGACTGTAAATTACTTACATAAATAAAAATCACGTATTTAAATTTCATCCATGGTACATGCCAGAGCTAAGATTCGAACCTAGCACCTTTCTAATAATAAGTCAGAGGTCTTAACCACTTGGCTACAGATGCTTACATACTTACATTCATATTGTGTAAGCCAAATTAAATTTACCGGTGTGAAGTTACCTGCCAAAAGTTATCTTGCAATATAACCCGACCAAAATAATTTTTTTTTGTTCGGATTTGGTTAATCGATGTATTGTATTAAAAACCATGCTAAATAGGATAATTATAATCAAAAACACTTCCTCAATGATTAAAGATGCATTATAATTGATATGTATGAAGAAATATACTACATTATCGTCATAATGACTTGTTCTTCATGCACTATGTATTTATGACCGTAACATAGTGAAACTATACATACGACTTAAAAATCCATACGCAATAGCACGTGCTGAAAAAATGCTATCACGCCATAGCATATTCACCCCCTGCTATTAAGCAAAGGGTAGACAATAAGCTGAAGAAACAATAACAAATATTTGAAATATGTCTTCAAATATAACATGACATCTGGCCATTTAGCCACCTCGTACTATATCGAATATAAGTATAATTCAGGGCTATCAATTAGTATAAATATCATCCCCCTTTGAAGGGACTGAGGGGTCGAAATGCACGTAGGAATGTATCCATAAAATTATTTTCGTACTTTCCTCACAAATATTCTAATAAACCTTGTGAAAATCACATCTAGTCAAAAACAACTAACATCGTAGGACTAAAATAAATCCACTTATCTGTAATATTCATTCATTCATGACGTAATATTCATCCCCCATAGTGGGGTATGGAGGTGGCAATACGCAAATGATATAAAAATGGCCAATTTTCGAAATCACTTTTTCGCTATATCTCAAAAACTGTGTTTTTAGCCAACATAGGCGGCTCATGAGAGATAGATCTTGTCATTTGCTATCGATTGACATATAAATCATCAGCCTATCTAGGGGCTGAGGGGTCGCCATCAAACTTGGAAAGTTATCAGCCAATTACGTTGCAGCGCTGAATAGCCTGTATCTCCCTAACTGTTTATTAAACCATTATCATCTATTGACATGAGTTAACCAACTAGTAGTGCTATGTAATAACATAGACTTCATTCCCTTTAAGTGGGGTGGGGGGTTGGTAATACATCGAGGAAATAAAAATTACCATTTCTTAGGAAATTATTTTTCTGTCATAACTCAAAAACTGTCTTTTAGCCAACATAGGCGGCTCATGAGAGATAGGTCTTGTCATTTGCTATCGATTGACATATAAATCATCAGCCTATCTAGGGGCTGAAGGGTCGCCATCAGACTTGGAAAGTTATCTGCCAATTACGTTTTGTCATACCTCAGATTCGTTCGTCTGCCCCTTCTGAGCCGCTCATTCGGCCAACATAAGCTACAATCATACAATCAATATTACTTTGCCCTATCTTATGACATACGTTGTATCGCCTATAGTGGGGTATGGGGGTGGCAATACGCAAATGATATAAAAATGGCCAATTTTCCAAATCACTTTTTCCGCTATATCTCAAATACTGTGTTGTTAGCCAACATAGGCGACTCATGGAGATAGATCTTGTTATTTGCTATCGATTGACATATAAATTATCAGCCTATCTAGGGGCTGAGGGGTCGCCATCAGACTTGGAAAGTTATCTGCCAATTACGTTGCAGCGCTGAATAGCCTGTATCTCCCTAACTGTTTATTAAGCCATTATCATCTATTGACATGAGTTAACCAACTAGTAGTGCTATGTAATAACATAGACTTCATTTCCTTTAAGTGGGGTGGGGGGTTGGTAATATATCGAGGAAATAAAAATGACGATTTCTTAGGAAATTAGTTTTTCTGTCATAACTCAAAAACTGTCTTTTTAGCCTACATAAGCGGCTCACGAGAGATAGATCTTGTCATTTGCTATCGATTGACCCATAAATCATCAGCATAACTAGGGGCTGAGGGGTCGTTGTAGTGTCGAGTACAAACTGTCATATTATTCCCAATATGCTGTGGTGGAAAACTTTTTTGGACAACTGAAGAGAATAATTTTAAATGATGGAAAAAATTTAAAAGTCACACATTTTATAAGAAAAGTACAAACTGTCATATTGGGAATAGCTAAAGAACATTCACTTGGAATCGGTAAAACCAAGTTGACAAGAATGGCAGACAAAAGGACTATCAATGACGAATTTAGTAGTAATACTAAATTTCTAGAGGCTTGGAACAAAAAACAAAAACGTAAATTTAGTCATTTTGAAGGAAGATATTTGAAGCAAACCAAAATTGATATGACATCGGTAGGGGATATGCAAAGCAATCATATCACACAATGTATCTATTGTGGATATGGTACAAATACCAGCAATACAACAAAATGGGTCCAGTGCGATTCATGTGATGGCAGGGTACATGAGACATGCCTAGACCAAAATAGTTTCGAAGGCCATCACACTTGGAAAGTTATCAAAGTATATTACATAATACGACCTTGATGGCGCAAGATCCGGGTTCTCTTCGCAGTAGGGGCAGAGTTGAGAACTTCTATATTTTGAATAAATTGTTATTTATTATTTGATTTTAATGATATATTTAAACAAAGGTCACAGGCATGTGTTTTAATTTCACAATCAAGCAACTCGGTTTTTGTGAATTTACATCGTATGTGCTGCAGCCTTTTACAACTTGGACATGTTACAGAACTTTCTGTATATTTTACATCATGGCCACAGTAGAAACAATTATTTTTCATGCTTATGCTACATTCGAGAAGCTTTCTTTAATATTTTTTTCTTAATATATCAAAATCATAATCTTTTTGTAGATTTTCACCCAAACATAAATTATGAAAAATGTTAACAATAATTACGCCACAATTGTATGAATCTTTTTGCAATACATGGTTTGGTATGTTTACTGAATTAATAGTGCAACTACTTTTTATATTTTTTAAAAATGTACTAAATTTAAAAATATATAATTCTTTAAGATGCATTTCATTGCCTAATGGATCTATGATACTTATCTCATTCTTGAGCGTATCAAAAATCACCAATGTGTAATGACTTTCAATGCAAATGGGGAATACTAGTTTTGTTTTATTTAACACGATATCATTAAAAAAAACTTCTGTTAAGTCATAAGAACCGAAAACAAGAGTTGATTTTTCAACGCTGAATATTTGATAATCAAAGTTTACAGTTTTATTTATTAAATAAAGTAAATGATCTATTACAAAATTTGAAACATATTGACGTTCGTTCAGAGTACAGTAATCATCAATTAAAATTTCTTTCACACTATAATCAATATTTAATTTCGTGACCACATATCCTTTTTTAGACAGTTTATAGTGTTTTTCATCTTTTACTAAACCGTTTTCATAAAATTCTAGATGACAGTTTGTAACTGGTGGTTCATATAAAAAAATAAGGCACGTAAACGCATCTTGGAAACTATTTTGGTCTAGGCATGTCTCATGTACCCTGCCATCACATGAATCGCACTGGACCCATTTTGTTGTATTGCTGGTATTTGTACCATATCCACAATAGATACATTGTGTGATATGATTGCTTTGCATATCCCCTAACAATGTCATATCAATTTTGGTTTGCTTCAAATATCTTCCTTCAAAATGACTAAATTTACGTTTTTGTTTTTTGTTCCAAGCCTCTAGGGATTTAGTATTACTACTAAATTTGTCATTGACAGTCCTTTTGTCTGCCATTCTTGTTAACTTGGTTTTACCGATTCCAAGTGAATGTTCTTTAGCTATTCCCAATATGACAGTTTGTACTTTTCTTATAAAATGTGTGACTTTTAAATTTTTTCCATCATTTAAAATTATTCTCTTCAGTTGTCCAAAAAAGTTTTCCACCACAGCATTGCAGTATCTACCATGGTCATTAAGATTGACGAATAATGGGAGCAAGGGCAGGTATTTTTTTAAATATATGTCCCATAGAGCTTTACTGAAGAAAGGGTTGGGTTTGTCACCATGATTTACAATTTTTTGTTGGTTAATCATCGTAACATACCGTACATAAAATGGGCTTTTTTGGTAAAAGCTTTTTGGAGGGTCTGACAATCTAAAATTACTATTAATTGCTGTTTTTTTCTCAACATTGCATTCAAATCCTGAACAAATTTGCTGCAATACGTTTATTGCATTCATAGTTGTATAATTACTTTTATTGGTGTTTAATAATATATAAATATTGCAAATATAATCATCAATACTCTTCATTGTTTTTAAAAGCATGACATTAGCTAAAAGATCCTTCATTTTTTGTTTTTCACTTTGTCCATATTTATCTACATCGTTGCACATCATTTTGATAAAATGGGCGCAACAGAAATCAATTTTAATTATATCAATGGTATCGTTATTGACTAAAATTTTGTACATTAATTCCAAATACTCTATGAGAGTGCAGTTATTAAAAGCCTTGCATATGGCGTGTAAATTTACAAAAGAAAAGTCGGTTACTACATTAGTAAAGGCAGGCCAATAATCATTTATTTCACAGAAGTACCGAAAATCACTGAGCAATTTAAACACATTATTTGTGTCGTGCCTCGAAGACAACATTGAGAAGACGGGGAAGATTCTATTTTGAGAGGGAGTGTTTATTACTCCAGCATAAAATAATATTCTTTTGCACTGAATTGGTTGCCTCTTTTCAAATAATGGTTTCCTAACTACACTGCCAGTTGCGTCTATATGTAGTGTTACGGGTCCAACGTTCTCTAAAATATGCAGCTGTTCATCGCAGTACAGTTTCACACAAAAAGGGAATGATACTTCTCGCACAAAATTGGGATGATCACGCTGGTACAAGTACAGATCAATTACGTCGTTTTTAGACCTATCATTACAGGCCACAGCGTCAGATCTAATCTTCCTTAACACATTCGTCGCCATGGTGGGTCAAAATGACCGGCACCACATATACTTTTTTGGACCATGGCGACAAAAGTGTTAAGGTGTCATCGGATTTTATTTTATGTATGTTAAGAGATTTATCAATAAATTTTAAATTCTCTTTGTTTAAAACTTTCATTTTGTAATTGAAAACTTTTTCATTTAGTAGCTGGTTTTTCATAATATTCCTTTCTACCCCACGAACTTGAGATGTCAGCTTTTCTTTATGCGAATAATTTAGGTTAGTTGAAAATAATGTAACAATGCGACCCTTGATGACAATCTTAAAATATTTGCAACATTTGTGCAAGCACTTAGCAGCAATAGTAATACTTTCTTTATTATATTTGGCATATTCAAATATTAAAGAACACGTGTTATTCACTGATTTTATTATATTCTTTTTAATTAAATATGGATAGTAAAATGTAATCAGTTTTTTTTATTTACATCATATATTTTTCCATAATGTGATTCTGATAAAAGGAAAGTCCCTTCTAAAAATGTAGTATAACGTTTCTTATTATTTATTAAGGAATCAACATTAGTCGTTTCCAATGGAAGTAAAACAACCGAATTGTTTTCGCTTGATAAATTTAGAATGTCTTTAGGAACAGATAAACAAGCAGGTGAAATATTCCTATTAGTGATATTTAAACCTGGTAAAGAAAATTCGACAAAATTCTCATCTTCAGTCAGCTGTTCGGAGTAGTCAACATCTACCACATTATTTTCCTGTTCAGTAGAGGCGGTGACTGGCGATAAAAAACCTTTATTTCTATTAAAAGCGCTGCATACATTATGTATCTTTTTTCGGTTTTTTATATTGTTTTTCACCTTTAAATATTTGCATATTTGTTGGTAATTTTCATACCTTCGCCATTTATGGTAATCAAAAAGTAATATATTTTTTGGAACTTTCTTTATAATGTCGTTATTTATAGATTTGTTTCTTTTCGTATTGTAACGAACCATGGTCAAAACTATTCAATAATGTATATTAACAATGACTAAAAACAAGATATTTAAAAAGGATGAATAATATAAAAAGAAGTATATGAATACTAATAAAATACTATAGTAAAGATGTATTTAATATGAGAACTCGGGTAATGTGATGCACGTAAGTATTAAATGTAAGATTAATAATGATGAATAAACAAAACTGACCACAATAATAATTAAAGGATAAGATGATACTGAAAATTTGAAATAACAGAAGCAACGACGGACAGCATAACAGTCAGAAGGTGTTATATAATAATCCATGAATTCACTAATTCTTTATATAGACACAAGCAAAAATTTAAAACACGATACACGTGTAAGTTACTAACCACTGTTAGCGCCATCTATGAAAAATAATATATAACTCATCAAATTTCTTAAAAATGTTTTCCTATTTTATCACCTAAAGCAAATTTATTTTATAAAAAGAAGTAAATATATGATATGTATAAATCGTATATAACTTAACAATTATCAAAATAATACGCAATTATACATTATTTTAATAATACATTCAAGTATGGATTAATAATATTAATGTTTTGTAAAAATATAATTTTTATTACAACATAATTTATAAAGGGAGAACAATAAAATTTATTATGAAGATACTGTTAAAATAACATTAATCTTATCGGAGTGGCTCATATTTAAACCACAATATCACAAATAATAATTTATAATATTACGATTAAAATAGATCATTACCGCCATCTATGAATAAATATTATAAAATTCAACAAAATATGTACATTATAAGCTTATTTTAAAATGATTAACATTGATTATAATTATCAAAGATGTTACGGATAAACACATTCATGACATTGAATTCCTATCAGGATAACAGTACCTAAACGGGAACATTTGTACAAAATAACATAATATGCAAATTAGCTAATATCACATCGAATATTAAATTAATATCGACTAAAGAGCCCGTCCCTTTGGGACATGATTTTATAGTCGCATGACTGATCTTAACAAGATCTATCTCTCATGAGCCGCTTATGTAGGCTAAAAAGACAGTTTTTGAGTTATGACAGAAAAACTAATTTCCTAAGAAATCGTCATTTTTATTTCCTCGGCGTATTGCCACCCCCATACCCCACTATAGGGGATACAACCTATGTCGCAAGATAGGGCAGAGTAATATTGATTGTATGACTGTAGCTTATGTTGGCCGAATGAGCGGCTCAGAAGGGGTAGACGAACGAATCTGAGGTATGACAAAAGGAAATTGGCAGATAACATTCCAAGTTTGATGGCGACCCCTCAGCCCCTAGTTATGCTGATGATTTATATGTCAGTCGATAGCAAATGACAAGATCTATCTCTCGTGAGCCGCTTATGTTGGCTAAAAAGACAGTTTTTGAGTTATGACAGAAAAACTAATTTCATAAGAATTCGTCATTTTTATTTCCTCGATGTATTACCAACCCCCCACCCCACTTAAAGGAAATGAAGTCTATGTTATTACATAGCTCTACTAGTTGGTTAACTCATGTCAATACATGATAATGGCTTAATAAACAGTTAGGGAGATACAGGCTATTCAGCGCTGCAACGTAATTGGCAGATAACTTTCCAAGTCTGATGGCGACCCCTCAGCCCCTAGATAGGCTGAAGATTTATAAGTCAATCGATCTCTCTCTCTCTCTCTCTGATGGTGCCTCTCCGACTAACGAAGGTTGGCAGTCACTTCGGCAAATTTAGTCCGATCCCTGGCGAGATGGAACAACTCGGCGGCGCTCTTGATTCCCGTCCACTCTCGTATGTTGCGGAGCCACGACTTTTTCCTTCGTCCAACACCTCTTCTTCCGGCTATCTTGCCCATCATTATGAGTTGCAGCAAGTCATATCTTTCATGTCTTAAAACATGTCCGAGATATGCAACTTTTCTTTTTTTGACAGTCTGCAGTAGCTCTGGCTGAGAACGGTTTATTCGACGAAGTACTTCCACATTTGAGACCTTCTGAGTCCAGCTAATGGCTAGAATACGCCTATAAGCCCACATTTCAAATGCTCCTATTCGTCGGCATAGATCTTCTGTCAGAGTCCAAGACTCGCAGCCGTAGAGGATGACTGGCCAAATATAACACTGAAGTAGGCGTATCCTTAGGGCAATTTTAAGACCTTTGCTACAAAGGATGCTTCGCATATTGCGGAAGGCACCCCTCGCGATTTCTATACGGGTCTTGATTTCCTGCTCACTGGTCCACTTCTCGTTAAGCCAGGTACCCAAGTACTTGTACTTCCTCACTCTCTCAATTGGTTTGTCTGCCACCTTCAGTGTGATATCTTGTAAGGGGTCTATAGAGACTATCATGTCAATCGATAGCAAATGAAAAGAGCTATCTCTCATGAGCCGCCTATGTTGGCTAAAAACACGGTTTTTGAGTTATGACCGAAAAACTAATTTCCTAAGAAATCGTCATTTTTATTTCCTCGATGTATTACCAACCCCCCACCCCACTTAAAGGAAATGAAGTCTATGTTATTACATAGCTCTACTAGTTGGTTAACTCATGTCAATACATGATAATGGCTTAATTAACAGTTAGGGAGATACAGGCTATTCAGCGCTGCAACGTAATTGGCAGATAACTTTCCAAGTCTGATGGCGACCCCTCAGCCCTTAATTATGCTGATGATTTATACGTCAATCGATAGCAAATGACAAGATCTATCTCTCATGAGCCGCCTATGTTGGCTAAAAACACAGTTTTTGAGATATAGCGAAAAAGTGATTTCGAAAATTGGCCATTTTTATATCATACATACATACATACACATCACGCCTGATTCCCTGTAGAGGGGTAGGCAGAAATCACGGATCCCCATTTGTCTCGATCCTGACAGACCACTTTCGCTTCATTGACAATCATACATCCTCTCATACACTCTCGGCGGTTATAGGTACTCCTAACGTCACCTTTTTTCAATATAGCGTCTATCTGACTGTTATATGTCTTATTAGGCCGGCCCCTAAGTAACCGCCCTTCCACTTCACTCATATATATTCCTTTTGTCAATCTGCTATCATTCATCCGCATAACATGTCCAAACCATCGAAGCATGCTCTTTTCAATCTTAGTCACTACATCTTCTTTCAAACCGCAACCTTCCCTTATCACACTATTTTTAATTCTATCATTCAATGTTACTCCTAACATGCTTCTCAGTGACCGCATTTCGACGGCATTGATTCTACTTTCATGCTTCGTTTGCCATACCCAACTTTCACTACCATAAGTCAATGTTGGAACCAGCACAGCCCTATGAATAGCCATACGTGCCGATTGAGAAATCAACTGGCCATAACACTATACATAGCCCCATTAATCTTATTACCTGCACACACGACGTTCAATATCTCCCTCACATTTTCCGTTACTAGTAAAAAGTGTTCCCAGATATACAAAATCATTCACTTGTTCGACTCTTTCATTATCTACGTCAATCTTGCACTCTGTCTTGCTAAGTCCCTCCATGACCATTACTTTCGTTTTATTTACATTAATTTTCATTCCTTTCCTCTTAAGGGACTCATTCATGCAAGTGACCATCTCCTGCAACTCACACGCCGATGACGCAAGAAGAATCTGATTGATCTGATCGTCAGCGTACAAGAGGCATTTAATGATCAACTCGCCCATACGCAATCCTCTGTCACTTTCTTTCAAATCAGTCAAGCAACTATCCATGAACAGATTGAACAGCCACGGCGAAGCTACACAGCCCTGCCTCACACCCTTTCGGATACTGAACCAGTCTGAGTAGGCCCCATTAACCCTAACACAAGCTCCGGAATCCATATATAAAGACTTTAGAGCCCGTATTAAGGTACTGCCCAAACCAAACGCAGATAGCGCCCTCCACAAATCGTTCCGGGATACACGATCATACGCCTTTTCCAAATCCATAAAAGCACAGAAAACCTTTTGGTTCTTCGCCAAAAACTTTTCAGCCACCTGGCGTAAGGAAAAAACCTGATCTGTACATCCCATTCCCGTCCGAAAACCTGCCTGTACATCCCATATCTTGGTTTCAGTCTCACGAACAACTCTTTCAATCAATACTTTTGCATATATTTTTCCGACGATGCTCAGAAGGCTAATCTATCTCCATTTTTATATCATTTGCGTATTGCCACCCCCATACCCCACTATGGGGGATGAATATTATGTCATTAGATAAGTGGCTTTATTTTAGTCCTACGATGTTAGTTATTTTTGACTAGATGTGATTTTCACAAGGTTTATTTGAATATTTGTGAGGAAAGTACGAAAATCATTTTATAGATACATTCCAACGTGAATTTCGACCCCTCAGTCCCTTCACAGGGGGATGATATTTATACTAATTGATAGCCCTGAATTAGACTTATATTCGATATAGTACGAGGTGGCTAAATGGCCAGATGTCATGTTATATTGGAAAACATATTTAAAATATTTGTTATTATGTTTCTTCAGCTTATTGTCTACCCTTTGCTTAATAGCAGGGGGTGAATATGCTATGGCGTGATAGCATTTTTTCAGCACGTGCTATTGCATATAGATTTTTAAGTCATATGTGTAGTTTCACTATGTTACGGTCATAAATACATAGTGCATGAAGAACAAGTCATTATGACGATAATATAGTATATTTCTTCATACATATCAATTATAATGCATCTTTAATCATTGAGGAAGTGTTTTTTTATTATAATTAGCCTATTTAGCATGGATTTTTAATACAATACATCGATTAACCAAATCCGAACAAAAAAAATTTAATTTGGTCGGGTAATATTGGCAGATAACTTCACACCGGTATTAAATTTGGGATATTTCTAATGTTATTCATCACTTCTCTTATATAATTACAAGAAATATGTTATTCGCACAGAAATGAGATTTTCAAGGATAATGGCACATTTTTCTCGTTACTGGTTTCAATTTAACGTTTTGTGTCATCCAATCATCCATTTGACCAAAGCTTTAACGACCATTAATCCTTGCGGGGTAGACAGAGATGCACGTCTCCAACTCCGAAATTGCGAAGGTAGTAATTCTATGGTCACCTCGAACCCACGTGTTGACCAGATAGTCAGTACTCAATGTGAGAGGTGGTAAGTCATGTCGCCTTTTACAAGCACTGACTATTACCTGTTAGGTATCTTTCTTCACGATGTTTTTCCTCACCGTAATAATTGATGCATTGCAATGCAATGTGTTCAGTGCAATTTTATTATTACGAAAATGTACAAAGAAATTGGTTTAACTTCATTTCCATTGGTACATGCTCAGGCGGGATTTGAACCCTGTACCCACTGATACAGAGTCAAGCCCCAAACAAATGAGCTAAGTTGAATTACTCATACATGAATCTCATCTCAATTAATCATCCATTAAGTAATCAGTAATAACGGTTTGAACATTTTTATATTGATAGTATTTCATGACATGTCTGAAAGTTTTCCACCACTAAACCCATTCATTGCCGACGCCCTCCATGGCGCGATCGGTTAGACACTGAACGCTCATCGTGAGGTATTAGGGTATTTGTGCCACATACAGCCCATCGCCCAATAGATGCCATTGAACCACGGGGAGATGGAGTGATTAGGTTTGCAAAGTGCAAACTTGTATGGCATGAACATATCAGTGTATGAATGATAGTCGTTTGTCGAAAGGTGTGTATATTGTCAGTGGGGTGAAACAGCGCTCACGGACACGTTGCCCCAATATCGATAAGCCGTGAGACCGACCACATGGATGTCATATGTCACCGTGTTGACTGCCTACCTTTCCATAGGGAAACGAGCATGATGTTCAGATGCATGTATTGTATGCATCATAAGAAATTTTCACTTTATAATTACATATGCTGTGGACAAATCAGAGAAATGTAACTGCAAAACCACGGGTTTTTCAACTAAATTAAAGCAGAATATGTAACTAAGTCACATTTGAGTTGCAACTCAATCCTACATGAAGAGAGAAGTCAACAGTTTGTCTCCGCGCCTGCCCAAAGACCTCAACGGCCACCTCGGACCCAAATGGTGACAAGATAGCACCTCACGTGACAGGTGGTGAACCGTCTCGCCTGTACATGCATTGCCTCGGAATAGATTATTCTCGCGATTTTCCCTTCAACGAAATAGTGTCATTATTTATACTGTATATTCACTGAGTCGTGAGTGCGCCGCCTGTCCCTCTGGGTTCGGTAGACAAGTGACTGTCGACCGATTGGTCTGAGATGTCCACAGGCCCTGCAAACGCATGCCGCCTGTCTGTGTTGGTCCCAGTGTCTCCCAGGGCAGAGGCCCCATCCAAAGTGAGCGCCTTGTCGTGTGCTGGTGTTCGTTGGAAACAGGGGATTCAAAAGAAAGAGAAACTTTTGGTTTAATATTTTTATTTAAAACTTAATTCCGTTCGTAGAACGACTTGTCTTTTGTTAAAAAATCACTGAATTGCACGTTTCTATTGATTTAAGGTTGTACTACACTATCATGTATATATCCTTAAGTACATAAGCTAAGTAATACCAACGGTTAACAGTGTATACATCATTGAGCCAACTGCTTCAGTCGCGTCATAGCACCAGGGACTTACCAAATCTAATAAAAGTGGATAAGAAAATATTCATCGATAACAAATCACCTCCAATCATTATTTACTAAAATTATATTATGCTTAATTGGCAGAGCACGCGATTCCATTGCGTAGAAGCGAGATACAATTGAGACGCACACACTCTCGCTAAGTACCATCAATAAGTCCATTTGGCAAATACAGATCGATCTCAGTCACAAAATTAACAAATTCGAAAGGGCCATCAACAATGACCACTAATATTAATCACAATTCCAACATATGTAATGATGGAGAACACTTAGTGTCCACTAAGTACTAAGCGATGCTCTTAGGGGCACCATTAGATATCAGAATCACATTCCACAATAGCCTTGACCCTCTTAACAATAACAAAATTGATAAAAAATACTTTTCACTACATGAAATGAAATATTATGATGGCTGGTTTACAAATAACATACATAACTTATAGAAATACCAATGTATTGTGAATATTCATGATTTTTTCCCGCTAATGCTCTATAATTGTACACACGTAATAACACTATAATTGATTAAAGTCAAATAAATAAGATTGAGGGCTTCCGTAACAATCCAACATGCTCCAGGGGGCCATTGCTAATTGACATAACACACCTTAGTACGAGGCCATGGCGGGGCGATATTTACAAGGGAGCGAGTAGAGGGGGGCGGAGGGGGAGGGCGGGGGTCACGCGGGCGCCTTGCTCTTCTTGCCGAAGGGCAGGTGCAGGCGGCGGCGGCGGGCCTTGGGCGCCTCCTCCTCCACCAGCGACGAGTCGGTGGACTCCTCCTCGGGGGGCGTGGCGCTGGAGGGCGTGGCGTCCGAGGGACACGCCTCCTCCGCCAGCGTCTTCTGCTTGGCGAGGGGGTGGCGCGGCGGGGGCTTGGGGTCGTCCAGCGCCACCACGTCGGAGCTCCTGGAGCGCACCATGGCGCCGCCGGAGAAGGGCCTGCGCGGCGGGGGCAGGGGGCCACTGGGCACCCCGCGTAGGGACGCCCTCAGCTGCGGCTGCGACTGCGAGTGCGGCGACCGGCTCAGGTCCTCGCCCGTCCAATTCACACTGGAACCATCAAACGGAAAATAAATACTCAATGACGACATTATGCATACTTTGATTTCTCATCATCCATACTTGATATAAATGAAAACGCTACTATTCTCGGTATTAAGTGGTACCTATACGTTACTATTATCATCCCTTAGGGATTTGCCAGTTTCGAAGCCCCATCTTGTGTGTTCAAGACAGCCAGTAGGGAGCCTGTCAGGGAAGCCTTCTTGCATAGTCACTGAATAAGAGATGAGCGCGACTTACTTGTCCCCGCCCAGCACGAAGTTGACGTTGGGCGTGTGGCGCTCCCCGAGGGGGCTGCGGCGCAGGTCGCCGTGGGAGCCCTTGGGGCGCTCGTCCCCCCCGCCGCGGCCCCCCTCCGCCCGCCGCTCGCGCGCCTCCGCCGCCAGCCGCTCCTCCAGCTGCAGCCTGCGCCACGACAACTTGCTTAAGAACATACTATGTAAATGGGAAAAATCTACACGCCTAAGACACTTCCATTACTATACATTCATTCGCGTTACACCCATTTCCTCATCGAGGAGAAGGCAAATATGTAAGATATTTTTTGCTCGGACATGATACACGATTTTCAATTACTCTATTTGATGACGTAATAATATTTATACCATAACAATGTTATAAGCTATTAACTGTCTTCAGTGATATATGTGTATTATTATTATTGAGTGCGATGGGGTACCTGGCCTCAGCGAGCCTCAGGTCGAGCGGGTAGTGCGGCGCGTCGGGCTCCTCGCTGCCCGAAGAGTCCTCCTTCCAGGCGAAGGCGTCGGCCACTGCAACACACGACACACCAAGTGAGCCCATGCCACCAGAGTCACGCTACCAACAGCCAATCGCATGCATCGACATCCGCTTACGTTAACAAGCATGTATGCTATAATTCATATAAAGCAATATTGAGTTAAACGTGCAAACAAAAAGCAACAGTCTGTCCAAAAGCCTTACCTGATCGCCGCTAACCATGCTTACTTGGGTTACAGAGAGGGAGAGACGATGCGAAATAAAAAACTCACAATCGTTAAAGAAAGCTTTCAAACGAAAATACAGCATTAAATATAAAGTAGATGCTTTCGAATTATAAAGCGATTGTTCATAAACTAAATATATAAAACAAACTGTACACATGCGTTATGATTGAAAACCCAATAAAGTAAATCAAGAGTCAACTTAAAAATCTAATTTTCTGAAGAAATAATAAGAGATAAATGTTTATAATAAAAATGACTACAGAGGAAAGCATTTACACGCGACGCCTAATCGCCTTTGAAGCACCCGCCTGGTATTGATGCGAGCCAAAGAGGAATATGCAACACTCATCCATATAAATCAAATAAAATATTTCTAGTATCCTATAATAAGTACTAGCTTTATAGTAGCAGTATATACATGCAAAGTACTTAATCTCTTCTAAATAATTTGAATCAAATACACAAGATCTTAATAGGATTGCGATGAAATAGGAAAAATAATTGTTTGTGCTCTTAAAAATTATACCATACATGCTTATTAATGTAGTTGTTTCGGCCTGAAAGCTTCGTTTCGATTGTGTTAAGGTGTGATATTAAGAAAATATTTATTGAATACACAAACTTCCATAATATTAATCAGATCGACTTTTGGATCTATAAACAGCTCCTCTTTTCGAAGCTGAAATCTGACATCTTTTATTTGATTCAATAATTACTAAGAACTTTAACAATAGAAATTTTATTAGGCGCACCACAAAAATTGTAATATTAAAAAATAAGTTTAGCATATAACATATTCTCCAAAAATCGTTCAAGTCGTAAATAAATGAGAAAAGTTGAGCTGTTTATTCACTGCAGACACAATTGATACTGTGAGGAGTAAAATGACGACGGAGTTTCAATTTTGAAAAAGAATCATTTTTAGATACGCTAGACAAGAAAAATACAAGAAAAACAACTTAAATTAATTTAAATATTGTAACTAACTAAACAACCTAATTATTCTGTATACCCACTTAACTTTAAGTACATTTTATAGTAATCAAATATTTTAATAGTTAATTATTATTTGTACACTTATTAGTACGAGTTATGGCTGCGATTAAGATGTACTAATATAATTGGCATTTCAACAGGAACCAATGAATGATAACTCTGAAGAAGACTAAAATTACTTATCTACCACAATCCCACTTTACATTGATTGTTTATATTCAGTTTAGAAGACTAACTACTTTGCACTTGGTCACTGGAACCAAGTCAGTGAGGAGCATCCTCCTATTACTGGTATATTAATATTATTTCAAAGATTTTTTTATAGATTGGCACTTTAAAATTTAATTTCTAAATTATTGTTAAAAGCTTAGTCTGTGATATACTTAAGTATTTACAAAAAAATTCTGGTTTATACACAATTAATTAAACAAAACTATTATTCAATTAAAACATGCTACAAAAATAAAATAAAACAATAAATTGTACATAAAAGGATATTTATCAAAAAGCTAAATAAAATATTCTAATGGAATAGTTAAACAGATATAAAATTGACACATATATGTATAATAATATTTTGTACTTTGGCTGACATACAAATGGCTAATTCTGAAGCTTAACTATCTTTTTCAATATCACAAAATATCATTATGATTGGATGCAAACAATGTAAGGAATAAATAAAAAAAACATGCTTATTAGCATAAAAAAATACATAAAATTAGTTAATTCAAAAAAGCAACTCAATATTGCACCGTTATAATGTTCCTAGGTTAGCTTATACTTATTTATTACAGGAAAACTTGGACTTGCTCTTTCATATTTATCAAGCAAAGCATTCTCTTATATCACTATTATATAGATGATATGCATAGTGTATAGCAACATATTACAGCTTTTAAAACTGACTATTTATGGTTTGGCCATAATAAATGAGGCCGACATTATCATACAAATGTCGCCAAACAAAATGAACTTTCAAGAGAATATTCAACAGTTTACTAATGAGTAAAAATTAGTTGAGAAATAATAATCCATGGATTCAAATTGAGCATTAGCTACGAATATGATGGGCTGGAGCAACTTTGTTTCAATAATGAGTAGGAATAATATTGAGAGGGAATTTAAAATGCATACATATACATAATTAATACATTTTGCGAGACATTTATAATTTTAACTATAAATTATAAGCCTATGCAAATGCTAGTACTAAACGTGGAAACAATGCGCCGCCGCTTCGTTAGCTTAGTGAAATATTGGAGCAAAGATATAAGATCCGTCGCTTATAGCCACTGGGGAACTTCACCTATATAATGCAGTGACCAGTTGAGCGAAGAACGTTCACGTTATCAATAATTTCATTTGACCTCATAGTCAATCGCAAAGTGGTGGCGTATTGTTTCAGCATATTACAGTATACCTATAATACTATGCGATTCAAATGACAATAGGTCTTTTCACAACTAAAAATATCAAAACAATCATAGATGTAAAGAACGAAATCGTTGTTTTATCACATAATGACGTCACAATATGGCGGCGCAAGAGGTCTACTGTCATTCTAATCGCATAGTGCGTGATAGATGGTGGGGCGGAGGGCGGCCGGTCAGTCGTCGTGCTCGTGGGCGAGCGCGAGGTCGTCCGGGGGCTTACCTGAGCCGCAGAGGGAGGCGTCGTCGCCGAGGCTCAGGTCGTCCTGCGAGGAGCTGATGCGCGCCCTGGTGGGGGGCCGGCCGTTGGCGCCGCGGTACAAAGTGCTCTCCAGGAACTGCAGCCCGTTGTTGTTGATGATGTTGAAGCCGCACAGACGCTCGATCTGCTTCCACCGGTGCATGCGCTCCTGCCAACACACATGCCACCATTCTGTTAGTTTACCAGTTAATATGTTAGTATTACCGTTTCCATTAACAGAAATATCAGTAGTAAAAAGCCCCAGCATCTTCACTTTTGTCCAGATAGTCATATTGACGTCACTTGAACGTGCTCTGATTATATAGTAAAATAACCCAGTATTCTGTATATATAGAAAAATAACGTAGTATTCACAGCGCGATTTTACTAATAAATTATTTTTAGGTTTGGACAGAAACTCAGAGACAAAACATCTCTAGCATAAACATGGGCTTGCGGTGGTATCGCCATGAAAAGAATAGGGGAGGGGGTTAGTGACCTGCAGCTCCTGCGTGACCTCGTTGAGCGCGGTGCGCGCCTCCACGATGGAGCGGTCCACGTCGTCGATGGACTTGCCGTGCGTCGACACGAACGCCCCCACCAGGCTGGAGCGCTTCTTGCGCAGCTTCTCGCACTGCAACACACACGCAATCACTACAGCACCATTCACAGAGGATACTACACCAACATCATTGTGTTTTACATTCCAACTGATAGGTGACGTTTCATTGTTTAGAGATGCAGATTATTACCAAGTCCCAAGGAGTAAGTAGATTTTATTATAAATTATCCTCTGAATGTCAAAAAATGAATTAGAATAGCAACCATATTTTGGCGAAGGATAATATATAGCCATGGAAGTATGGGATTCCTTCAATGCATTCATGCAATGGCCACATTGTTTTAGTTCCAAATTAGTGGCGCTGTAGTCAACGGAGACCTGTCAAATGCCAACCGGTCGGTTTTCATAATGTAAACAAACATCTATTTGTTAAATTATTTAATTAAACATACGTATTATTAAATTATTTTAAATAAATAATAAATTAAACATACATATTTTTCCGACATTTTTATCATAAATAACGTTGAACTATTGATAAACAAATAGATTATTAGAAACTGATTAGAAATTGACCCTTGACAGGTCTCCATTCTCACTAGCGCCCCTAGCGGGATAAAAAAGTGAGGAATGCTGCCATTTAGTCTATTCAAATAACTTGAAACAAGTAATGTTAACAAGTATACAAATCACTTAACATTGCGATTGGCAAACACTTTGCGATAATATACACTTGTATCAATGGAGGTGAAATGATGTTTAATCTAAACTCTAATAAGGCTAACAACAGAGGCCATGGATACATACTCGAAAGATGAGTTGTTTCATTTGTATATCAATATTTGAATTAAGTAATTAAGCAAGTATGTACCAAAATGAATTAATATGGCCATTCGCGCCTTGCGTATCATTTATGGTCACATCAAAGTGATGTAAGCATATGCCACTATACGGTGTCATCACTCACCGTCGAACATAACATTGAGTGCTCAATCTCTCATGAAAATATTCACTCTATGAATGATAAAATGAAAACCCATGATTGTCTAAAAATACGTGATCATCGAAATAGTCTACGCTCTCTGTCATATTATAGCGTATTCGCGTTAAGAAAATAGTGACGTCATCATTACCCAAACGATTTGACCAATGAGACGTGACAACGAATGTCTGCGATTGGTCAATGTGACTTGTTTTCTCATTTCCTCACGCCTCATTGGCCAGTTTAACCTCTGATTATCATGACATCACTATTAACTTAACGCGAATAGCCTATAGTGGGGTATCGACGATGGCTTTGGGGTACTCACGGCCTCTCTGGCCTGCTGCAGCTGCGCGTCGGCCTGCTGCTTCTTGCGCAGGTAGGCGCGGTTCTCCACCTCGTGCGTGAGCTGCAGCCACTGCTGCAGGCCGGGGGGCGGCGCCCAGCAGCGGTCCTCCAGCTCGCCCTCCGCGCGCCGCAGCTCCCCCCGCAGCATCTGCAACGCACACCACCACCACCACATGCATCGCTTAGGACACATCATACTTGGCACGGTTTACCAACTCTCACTGTGGGCTGGACACTGATCGTTAGGTAAAAAGAGGGTTTCGTGTGATCAAAGCTTTACACAATGTTTAGTTGATGGTGCACACTCAAAATGACAACCGCAAAAAGATTGTACGTGAAAGTATATAAAAATAAATATGTATCTCAAACTAGGCGCCTTAATTAAAAGTAATTGTTTATTGCCTGAAGTATTTGACACCTAATGTAGAAAGCATACATTTGACCAACATTTACTGTTCCAGTTAGGTAAGGTACACTATGAGTTGTTCAGGGATATGAAAATGCTAAATATTGGTTGTCTCACCTCGATTTCAGCCTTTAGCTGCGAGACCTCTAAGTCGGAGGAGGCAGAGTTGAGCATGGGCACGTCCCCGGCTTCTCGCAATTTCTTCTCTAAATTCTTCTTCTCAGTTGTTACACTCTCCTGAAACGAGAAACATAGCGATTTATTGGTTTTATTTTAATCGTTAATAGCACGCATTGAAAGTATATCCAGTCTGTATTATTAAAGCAATTCAGAAATTTACGTCATTATGAACTCTATGAGTAGAAATAATTAAAATTATCTTTAGTCTTTAATCGACTCTTCAAACATGATTAATCTTTCATATTTCTTAAGTATGATATCTTATTTGTTCTTGAGTATTGAATACAATCAGTTTTAGTAACAGTCTAAAGTATATTTTATCGATAAAGTTTCTGTTTAGAAGGCACTCAGTCCATTATCTCCGCGTAGAGGAGTTGGCAATCGCCACAGATAGCACGATAAGGCGGTCACTTGAAACTTACTTATGCACCTTCAATGCAACATAAACGTATAGACCTCATATACAATTTAGAAAGAAAGTACATTCTTGAAACATAGCGTTACAATACAATTCAGACCATTTAGAATATATGAATATTCACGTCACATCTTTTTAATGTCCTTTTACCGCATATTCTTTTACCAATTAAAAAAATCATACATACGTTAGCCTAAAACCTTTAATCCTTTTCAAGTCAGACAGAAGTTCCATACATACCTTACCCTGGCAATTCAAAACTTTTCACCAAATACTTTACAAGCTGTAGACTTCACCTTGTAAAGGCATTGAGATTCACAACACCTAAGTGGTTACATTTCTCAGCGACGTAATCCCTCACCTTACGTTTGACTTACTACGAATGACAGAGCTAAATCAACAGTCATTGATGACTGTAAAGACTGTGAGAAGAGAGAGAGTGAGAGTGGGGTGTGGTGGTGCGACTGACCTGCTCGAGGCGCGCCTTCTCCAGCTCGACCTGCATGTCGTTGAGCGCCAGCTCTGCCTTGCGCAGCTGCTCCATGTCGCGGAGCATGCGCTGCACCTGGTGGCGGCTGGCGCGGCCCGCCCTCAGCGCCGCCCAGCCGCCCGCCAACGCGCCCACCAGCAGCGACGCCAGCAGCCAGTCCTTCCAGCGACTGCCTTCTGGAACAACCCGGGGCTCATTCGGTGCTCACACGCATATATGGGTAGGACAAATATGCTATATTTAGACCTTAACAAAAGGTCTTTAATAAAAGTACATGGAGCGCTTACATTATAAAAAGTGCCATTTAATATATGTATATCTGTATATTTTATAGTTTGACATAAATTCTAGTGTTGTTTTAATAATATCAATTTTATTTCTATACTTAGTCATTGTATAAGACAATATATATTATAACGTCATTGCCTTTTAATATGAATGATGCTGTTCTTCTTTGAATATATTGTATGTGATCTTTTTTAGACATCCTAGCTATGGAGTTTGACGAACTCTAACAGATAGATGTACATAACCACTATATACGTCACGTAGAGATTTTCAAATACTTATTGTTTTGCGACAGTACAAAGGTAACTTTCAGGTACGTGTCTGGTATGTCAACAAAAAATGTAACAAACATAAAAACCTTTCAGTTCACTAATCCGTTCTATAGAAGTTTGAGACACCGCACATCTCAACGTGTAACGATGATATGGCCAAACGATTGTTTCGCTATGGGAAGGGGCATCGCTGTTGCCACGCGCCGCACAAGGCTACGATGTTTGAACAGCATTACAAAAGAATGGATTCGCGTGCCACGAGTTTACATTCATTGTGTTTCCGTGTGTTCAACTCAACTTGAACTTCATTCTGACAAATATAATCATCGTCATCATTCCATATACGTCAATAATGTATACTAATTTTGCCAATGTCCTTTTAATGCGCGGTTTATAGATCGTACTATAAATCATTGATATTGAATGACTGATTTACTCCCATGATGATGTTTTACAGTATTTGTGGAACTAACTGGTGGAGCCTAGTGTAAAGCAATACTACAAGGTTACGAATAGGAAAGCCATTTAAAATGACCTAGGCCATTTTATGATGAGCATTGGCGACCTTATACGGCTGTACGATTTCATTAGCAGCGGAGACAATCGAATCGTCACCTCCGAAGGCGTCCACGCTCAAGGCCCTCCTCGTGTGCATGCACATACGTTGAATCTTCTCATTTCCGGGACGGCCAGAATCACTATTGGCACTGCGAAGGTTTTGAAACTAATCGTGGACCTATTCCACCAAAAAGTAGAGGCTATTGCACCGTTTAGAATCTATTTAGAAACATAACCGTTTATTCACGGTGTTTTGCCACACCATTGATAAATAGTTTGATCACTACGTAAATAATATCGTATGTTATCGAGGAGAATATACCTAATAACTAATAACTCTGCACGAATCGGGTAAGTGCAGCAAATAATACATCCTTAAACCCAAACCTTGATAAGGATTCTTTCGGATGCTTTCGGGAAGTTATATCGCGCAATCCAATATGTATGCTTTGCATTAAACTATTTACTATTTACCGAATAAGAGCAACGAATGCCAGTGAAATGAAACAAAGCGGTGGCTCACAGTGAGGCAGTGAGGCGTGGCGGCACAAGCGATGGCTATCATAATGGGCGCCGCGCCCTTGGCAGCACTTTCAGGGAAGCGCCACTGAGTCGCACTCGACTGCCACGGGTAGGCCATGGATGGGGGATTTCGCCTCATCATCGCAATTTGCTTCACATGCACAGCAGAAACAGTACAAAGGTTTTTCCGAAACGGTCGTTAACGTTGATTCACGATTAATTTTTATGTTGGTGTTATAATATTACAAATATTTGCCTACGATACAATGTTTTCAAGTGAGAAGAAGCATTATGTATTGTTTTCTAATATATTTTCTATTTAACCAACACAACTCACCACTTACTAAGAAT
This sequence comes from Leucoptera coffeella, assembly GCA_030578115.1. Lineage (NCBI taxonomy): Eukaryota > Metazoa > Arthropoda > Insecta > Lepidoptera > Lyonetiidae > Leucoptera > Leucoptera coffeella. The sequence goes on along the minus strand of JAMBLF010000034.1, from coordinate 516,308 downwards.
CTCAATCTCTAATTATTTTATGGTCATTACCAATATTTGTTTCAAAAATTAAACAATAATTCATTCATTTACTACATTCCTAAATCTACCTCAGTTCAAATAAGTAGATAAAACGCTCACCGTCCTCAATGAACTCAATGTAGCGCGCTCCGCCAAATATCATAAGCGCACAATACGATATTCCGAGGAACAGCCACCGTTCAAACACCATTTATGGAGGCAGAGGGCTGCATGTTCCGAAGAGACATCAAGCGATGGCTTCACGCCCATTGCGCCCGCACCGAACACACACTGCGCGCATGCCACGAGCCCACCCGCCTATCCGACACCATGACACTCAACTCCGCGCACTAACCACGAATCGGATACAATGGGTAAATTTATGTTTTGTCACTTGCACAATAAATAATCACTAAAAGTTAAGCACACATCAGATATCAAACCTTTAGCCTACTTTGTTTACTAATAAATGCACTCGTTTAAATATTAGAAGAACACAAAAAAACTAGTTTGTCTCGATCTGTCTACTGATATATTGTGTAGCTGTCGCGCGCTATCCATGAGGTTTCACTTGGTGCCTCCGCTATAGACGAATCTGCACTAAAAGCTGACGAACGTGAAAACGGAGTGACGCCTCCGTAGGGTGACGATCGCTCTTCGATTTCTTGGAATAACTATTAGAACATAGATTTAAAACATTTTATCGCGGTGTTTTTATGAAATAAAATTATACAAAAGTTTGTCTACTTTAAGTTGCTCGATCGTATTTAGAAATTAATATATGGAATGCTTTTATGTAATTCTATAATGGGTATATTAAATTCCATTCTACAATACACTGGATCAAAATTTTAAAAAATCACTTAGTTTGGAATTGAGTAACAGTCAGAGGTAGAGTAACAGCGTCCGTCTGTGTCGTTGACGATAATGAATAAAAATATCAGTTCCCACAAAACAGCAGCGCATGGACAATGGACAGTGAGTAGCATGTAATTACCAAGTGCACGGGGAGAGACACCCAGTTAATAAGCCATGTGAATTAGCATGTTGGTGTTTTGTTCTTATTTTTGTTTGCCTATGACCTGTCAAAGCACTCGATATGATGTTCTTTTCAGCTCTTTTGACGCTCAAGTGTTGCGAAGGGTGATGCAACTCGCGAGCGCTGGAATAACTGCTCATTAAAGTGGCTGTGACTTTGCACTCGTATTGTTCTTTCACACTTAATAGAACATAAAATATACAGGATACTATTCACATGAAACACTAGCTAGAGTGATGGGCTAACACTTCTGTAGTGGTACAATCATATTAATAAAGAAACGGATATTTAAAAGTGAAATACACCCCGTAACATTTTGTATATGTGCTAAGCCAGAGCCCATTGGCAGATACGCTCTCTCTTAATAAATGTTTTTCTATTTATATGCCATATACATTTATTTCATAGTTTTGTTTAAGTATAAGTCAAGTCATTTGGCTCGGTCATGGCGTTTAATAGTATTGCCGTTAATAGTGTTTGCCAATTATATATTTTTCATGGACAAACAAACTCTTAACGATCTTATAAAGCGGAGTAATAATAATCATTTTCGCACGCTAGATACTAAAAAATAGCCTTTGCATGGCCAAAGACCTTCATGATTCAATGGCGGTCATCTAAGCCTCTCACTGGCCATGCTTATAGCAATATTATATACTTTTAAGCATTAGATAGTTCGCAAATACCTAGTCTCCATTTTAGGAATAAATTGAGCTAACCTGATAGTAATATTTATGAAAGAGGAATAGTAATCTAAACTGTATACTATAGCAGCTGTTGCCCAGTGGGTGACACCTCAAACTTTTCATGAGAAAGGTCCTAGGTTAGTATCCCGGCTCTTGCATATATAATTTACAGTAGCTTACGGTGAGGGAAAACATCGTGAGGAGCCGTGCCTATCCCTCGGGATAGGTAATAGCCAGTGCCTTTATACGGCGATACGGTTCCCTACCTATCACGTTGGGTTAGGCCACAATAAAATAGGAATTGTGTAAACACAAGTCGTGAAGCGTATGTTTTATGTAATGTAGACGTAATTGTATATATCCTTAAGTCTAGCACAAGTCGAGTAGGTCATCCACGATGTGTCAGTAGGTGTGTGCCATATAAAAACGTTCGCAAAACCCGTCCTTAAATATCTGAGCAACGTAGTCATCGGGTCAGAAGTACGGGCCATAGTTTTCAAAAATCCATTAAGTGGCGTGCACCCACGCGACAAAAAACTCTGTCGAATGATTTTGCAAAATGTTCCGTCTAGCCACAATATGCAAAATTGTCCGCCACTACAATAGGCCTTGAAAGATATTTGTTCATTGAGGTAACTAACATACATGCATGCATAATCACGTACATCTTTTGAAAACAAAATACACAATAAGCAACGAAATTTATTGTGGGATCGTTTAATTTATTTTGTTAAATGAATAAAGAGATTTAATGCATCGTGGAGATGCATATTGGAAATTACGCAACTAAAGGATTGACATATTTATGTTTAAACATTCCTTACTCTATAGCATAATCAAAACACATACACAAATGCGACTTTATACTGAGCTATGGAACCCATGAGTATGTAACACATCGCGATTCAATGTTTTTTATTCACATACAACAAAATAATTGAAGAGCAACAAAAACCAAGGAAACACGCTTCATTGTTTGAGATCTAGGTGTTGACATTGTAATCAATCACTATGCAAGGGTTAGAGGATCCAACTTTGATGGATACGAGTTTTTACATACACGTACATAGAAACGAATGAACGCAAAAAATATACAAATACATTCTAGCCTTATATCCAGTCTGTATCCAGGAGATATTGTATCTACTTAGGAAGTTATAGCATTGGTATCGAGCTTGTGATGATACAATGGGTAAGTTTGAGACATATAGCTACATTGCAACCTCAAAAAAATCCATTTACATCTAATTCTGCATTCGCTTCCTACTACATGATGGGAGGAAAGGCCCCTAGTGAGCATTCAATTTAGTCGTGGGCTTGCACGAGTATAAACCTCAAGATACAATCAATGGATCCGCGCCCAATCTGTCATTAAATGCAAAGTGTGTCGAGGAATACCTATCTCTGCTCACTGAGTCCTCCAGATAAGATCTCAATTGCTGTGTTGAGTGCAAATCTCGGAGGCTGATTGCGCATCTGCATTGTTAGCGATCTTCAGAAGGAAGTCGCAGTAACCACGAGGCTTGAGGAAAACGCTTCACCATTCGCGTTATTAAGCAACAGCGCCTGCGATTCAAGGCTTCATTTTGTGCATGTTAGTCGGAGATGTAACTCAAATGCTCCCTAAATATATCTGTTGTGAATTCCGGCACCAACATATTTCTAAAAACAATTTCAGTATAAAATATATTAGTCTATGGATTGGCACCATTTAGTATTTTACTGATAGAAATACAAAATAAACGAGGACAATAATCCGAAAATCTGTCCACCCAATCGAAATAGGAGTGAGCGAGTATGCGAAGGAGTAGCAATGTCAAAATTACTTATCATCCTACCAGTACACAATTTATCATCTTTCCATTAGGGCTCTTTCTTAATGTCCCGTTGCTTAGTAACAACAAAAACACACGCTGCAAGAGTTGTGTACTACACACTCCCTTTTTTATTGTGGCAGGGTAGGTAGTCAGACGCTTGAGATGCCATCTTAGAAATATATGAGGCATGTTAGGTATGTGCCACTCATAACCCGCTTTTCACTTCCCAGCACCCAACGTGATTGCACCGGCTATTACATATCCTGAGGGATAGGCAGGTTTCCTCACGACGTTTTGCTTCACCGTTAGCATTATAGAATTATATTAAACGGTGACTTGATGAAACATACTCACTGCCTCTGTGCTCAGTGATATCACATAAGATGGCGGGGCAAGGGTGAAGGCAGTTTGTTGGCAAGTTTTATAAATATGCAAATAGATGAGAAGTTATGAACAGATATTCGGTGGAGAGCCGCTACCTCTGACTCAGGAGGTTCAAGGTTCACTTCGTGCCTAATCATGTATCAACGCAGCGGCATTGACACCTTTGCAAAAAAATATATTTGCGAAATACGAGTACACAACTTTTCCGGTGAACAAAACTTTCGCGAGGAATCTAACATAATACATACATACCAAGACAGGTAGCAGTTAGTGCTTATAAATAGCGACACATTTCACCACCTGTCACATTAGGTATCTGATTAACAAGTAGATTCAACGTGCCCATAGTTTTTTTTATTTTATTTTTTCAAATGCTTAGAAGGACACCAATCAATCTTTGACTAATTGTCAAAAAGTGTATGTTATATAAGTTAATAGTAAACTCCAAATAACTTAAAAGAGGCACCACCACGCAACACTGTCACACACAATGACTAATGCATCTAGTAGTTCTATCTGTGAGTTCTTACAAATGGTCTACTATTTCTACCTATTTTCTGTATTCTGTATTTTATGACTGTTAGTTCTTTTATAAATAAATAAACAGTATTGCGTGGTGAGTAACGGTGAGGGAAAACATCGTGAGGAAACCTGCCTATTCCTCAGGATAGGTAATAGACAGTGCCTATATACGGCGTTACGGTTCACTACCTATCACGTTGGGTGCTGTCTATCTAGTGATACGCGGGCTTCGAATGACCTATACCAAACATGCCTTCGAAATTTCAGAGATGGGCATTCAAGCCTCTGACTACCCCGCCATAATAAAAAAGGGAGTGTGTATACACAAGTCGTGAAGCGTATGTTTATGTATGTTTATTGCGTGGCTGTATGTTAGGAATGAGAGGAGCGAGGGGCGTACCCTTGGGGGGCCCGAAGAGCACCACGTCCATGGCCTTGAGCGCCAGCTTCTGCTTGTGGATGGGGTCCTTGATGCCCAGCACGTTGCTCACGTACTGCATGTTGCCCACCGCCAACCTACCAACACAAAGCATACGTTACACATAGACGATAAAGAGTTGGACGAAACAGAGGTGCAAAAACTAATATACCTATAACCGCAGAGTGTGTATGAGAAAGTGTATGAGTGTTAGTGTAGCGAAAGTGGTTTGTTAGGATCTGGACAGATGGGGATCCGTGATCTTTGCATACCTCGCTACAGGGAGTCAGGTGTGATGTGTATGTAAAAGCTCAGTAGCCTATGAACACGGCCATATGTCATTGTGACGTTGGATAATAGTTTTTTGAGAAAATTTGTAAGCCCTAATAACTCCACAATTCTGGAACAAGAATCAGAATCTTGCATCGGAATTGCCATCAAAATCCCTATAAAGCATTCAGAAGATTAATTAAATTATATGTGTGTACATTCCTACTGTTTTATTATTATAGTATATGTATACGTTAATCACTGCACAGTCACACAGTTTTTTATATTTAATATTTATTATTTGTTACAATTTTCTTCGCAATATCTAAGTGAAATGAAAAATGAAATGAAATGAAAATCTTTTATTCAACATAAGGATATTGATATCACTTATTGAACGTCAAAAAAAAAAAAAAAAACATATTTCATAAAAATATGTCATTAACATAATAATTATTCTTAAATTATATCAATTTAGATTAATAAAACTAAAACTAATGGCACTTCGTAAAGTCAAACTCTGCAGAGAAGAAATGCCAAGAAACTCTGCAGACAATGTGTACATTAAATTTAAAAATACATAATTCATTAGAACATGATCAAAGCTTCACATCCAACAAATAGTGTTTAATAACAAATTTAAGGAGAGTCCCAATAAGAACCGGACCGTGAAGCCATGATCACACAAAAATGAAACGTCACAAAACATCATTTATATAGTATTTAACGGTGTAGTAGCCCTTCTCCATCAGCATCGCTTTAGTGCCAACTTTAAATTTTTCTAAAGGTAAGGACTTGATAGACTCTGGAAGTTTGTTGTACATTTTTATGCCCAGGCCCATAAACGAATCGTTTATTCTTTTAAGTATTGAATATGTTATCTAATCTATAGCCCTCTGTGTGCTGCCAGCTGAGAATCGGTGGTTCTGCGCAGCCTAGGCCTAGCAGACGCCCACCGAGCTGTCGCCTTTTGGGATCCCACAATACAATCGCTACAGTTTTGTTGCTTCTTCAATTTTACTTGTTACTTAATTTTGTTAAATTTTTTTTTTAGTTTTGTTAAATTATGCATTGAAATTTAATTGTTATTCAATAATTGTGAAATTTGAGTGCATTGCAATAAAGATTTATTATTATTATTCATTTTCGCTGATGTTAAAATTTTCAAATCTGCAGTTACAATATATATTCGAAATAATCGTCTTAAAAGACGAGCTACTTTAATTTAAAGTAAAGTATGAGTTTAGACGAACTAATTAGAGGAATGGAGTGTTAGATGTGCGGTTTATTTCCCGTGGAGGCTACGTCAACTATTTATATCTGTTAACATGTATTTTTAGATGCGATCGTTAAATATGTGGAATACTATATATTTTAATAGGCCGGTGTGGGTACGTAGCCGGGTAAAAAATGTGTTTCTGTAGACCTTTAAACCTAGATTTTAATGAATATAATTGTTCTTTTTATCACATGTGATAGACGACTAATAAGACCTTGTCATTAAACGTTTTTCTGCCTTTTCTTTTCGCTTAACTTTTGCGTGAATTATGTATATGATTATAAAGCAGTTATTCTCTGGGGATGGAAATAATACCGACTATCTCTTTGGTACCACAGAGTTAGCTGGTGAGTTAGTGTGGCGTGTGGGCGGAGGGTAGGTGGCAGGTGGTGGGGGGCTACGTGCCTGGGCAGCGTGGCGCCGGTGACCTTGTGCTGCAGGAAGAGCGCCTTGTACTGCGGCAGGTCCACGGACTGCGTCAGCCACTCCACCGTCTGCTCCACCGTCCAGTTGTGCACCTGCCCACAACCAAAACAACACACATCTCAATACACGCATACACAAATTCACGTCTTTTAATCCGAGCTGGAATGAACCTCGGAAACATATATATAATTTCCTTAATCACTTTTAGCGTTCATACTAGGATTGTGACAGCATTTATATTTATGTGGAAAGTTGGTAAAAGGTTGTCCGTCCATGGCTTAATAGATATAATTTTCCTCTAACCCCTTAAAGACAGACGTCTAGTCAGCATTCTTTACGTCCCAACTAGCAAGGGACTTAGGCACAGGGTAGTTGCGTGGTAAATTAGACTTGTTAATATCTTTCGTCCAGAATATAAGTTATTTAGAAATATTGATGATAGTATTTAGCCTATTAAACCTGCCAAAACAATCGTATAGAGTTCTTTAATCAACTACTACAAAATACCGGAAATAGAATAGTAGCTTTGATATCTTATATTTTTAACAATGTCCTTACTGTTTGACATAACATTTATCGCTATATATTGTCATAACTATCCAGACAACCATGGTTATGTTGGCATTGATAAGGTAAATAGACGACATATTACCAACACATCGCCCATTAGGTTTTCTTGGCATTTATTGACGCCCCAGCCTGGTACGGGTAATGATATAGGTAATGTACGCATTGGGGAAACACGTAGAGTGCGGCGATCCCAGCAGATAGCGTTCAATCGATATCAGCAGGATAACGCGTGCTCGTGCAACGCATTTGCAAAATTGCACTGCGCCCTATAAATAGCACGATGTTTCCTTCCTCAACACACTGCGAGCCTCGAAGGCAATTGCCTCTACTGTTTCCTCAATGAGCATCGTAAATAGAATAAATATCACGAACTTAAATCATGTATATCCCATTTTTGCCATAGTATCGTTCAGCCTATGTATTGGCCAAGTCACTTACTATCACCTAACGAGAGGGATTAGATTACCTTCTTTTGGTTTATTATCTATCCATATGAATTTGGTTTTACATTCCCCCAAACTATGACTAACAAGAGAGTGCAAACTAGTAGCCTTTCTTCCAGTAACGACGTAAAAGGCACTAAACGACTCGAAAGAGTACTAGTACTAGAATCTATTGATAATGCCCCAGCAACCTGTTACCACTATTCTATATCAATGCCACCACAGCACTGTTACATACATAGATACATATACATTCACGTCCTTTAATCCTTTTCGAGATTGACGGAATTTCGAAGATATAATATCACCTAAGTAACTTTATAGCATTAATATTGGGGTTGTGACGTCATATGAAACATGGTGGTTGCGAGCCCACCGCTCAATAGATTCCTTTGATCCCTAGTCTTAAGTCGCCTCCTACGTCATGCCGGGAAGAGCGGCACCTAGTTATCTCCTTGATGTTGAAGGTGACAGTGGGTACCTCTGACTTGAGCCAGGCCTCCCAGAGCTCCTTGACGGAGATGTGCATGTCGTCGTTGTGGTGGAAGGCGCGCTGCCGCTTCTCGTAGCCCGAGTCGTACTGCAGCTCCTCCCGAAGGAACTGCAAGCCACAACGCACACACCATTGCTTATTCATATGGGACAAATAGCAAAATAATAATGATAATATTTGGACATTATTACACCAATTGAACTAGCCCCTTGGTAAGTTCATTTAAGACTTGTGTTAAGGGTACTAGTCAATGTATATTTAACAAATATATACATATTATACATAGATGAATACATATATAGCATATTTCATCAACGTTCAGACTGGAAAGCAGTAGAAAAGCGTAGTTCTTAAATCTGCCTCCACCGGGAATCGAACCCGGGACCTCACGATTAGCGTTCCGGCGGCTAACCGATCGCGCCACGGAGGTGGTCAAAATAGCTGCCTATCTTCTAGAAGCAAATGAAAGTTATGAGACAATAGGTTCGTATAACCTGTCTCCAAAACTCGACATGAATGACATGCTTCTCATGATCAAAAAACCACGAGTTTCGTTTCAATCAGGAAATTCTAGGAAGTTGTAGTTATTAATTAATGTTTTTATATAACGAAGGAATATAAAATTTTATTTATTTACTTTAAATTTATACGGCTTGTGTATTTATGTGTTGTTGTGTATCTCAAGGTAACTAATAAACAGAAACTAGTTATTTCCATCGAGACCGAGCTGGTTCATGATGAACTTGCAAAATTCTTACTTGATAGTAGAAGTGTGTTGTACTTTGATATACAAACAAACACAACTCATAAACATACAAAATGCTCGAAGGTGTACGACAGAGGAAATTCTTCACAACTTTAGTGTATCTATTTGGCCCTTTGAGTATAACATTTGAGAAATTAATAAGTGGTGATAGTGTTCATGTACCAAAATGCCCAACTTATCAATGAGAGCAAATAGTATCGTGCCCTCACTGTTTACGACGTGTCAAGACGAAAGGCTTATTCATAATAATAATGGGATCATGTGTGAAGCATTTACTACCCACGCAAAGGCTACTCAGATAGAAAGACTCACCAGTCACTATTCTTTTCAATACTGTATAAGAATACAAAAAGTGTCCGAGGACATATTGCAACCTCCCTTAAAGGTAAATATGGACGTAAAACAAAAACATACACTTTAACACATTTCGCTACAACGGAGAAGACAGAGATCACAGTTCTCCACTTCCTCTGGCCCTTTTACAACATTTTCGCTTGACTGACATCTGCTTTTCCATGTCCATACATACACTTAGGTGACTTAGCATAAGTCTACCACATCGTCAGTGGCACAGTGTCTTGGGAGGTGCGTATAGGAGAGGGCACTCACGTCATCGCTCTCGCTGAGGTCGACGTTCCCGTTGGCGTCGTCGTCCAGCTGGCGGTGCAGCTGCGTGATGGCCTCCAGTCCGGCGCGGTCCTGCAGGCACTGCGGGTCGTGGTTGCACGCCTCCTCCAGGACTGGAATGCGCCAACAAGGAGTCACATTAGATAATGGTTCATGGTATTCAATATATTGCAACCAGCTGTTCCCGGCATGTCGTAAGAAGCAAGGGCCTTAGCGTGTATTCAGAGATTTAAAGGAATGATTAAGGTCCATAGTTTGTCGGAGAAAATGTTGGTTAGGTATTGCTTTTAAATAAAATCTAACCTGTATCAAATGGGTTATGTGTACTGGATACTATGCAATCATTATTAGGCAATATTCCTTATAAATATGTTACATATGTTTCTATAACGAGCTGAATGTGTTTTTGGTACTTTATTCTATTATGTTTTATGTCCGTGAGTATTTATATTTAAATTTTAGATTATTAGTCTACAGAATTGCCTGTGCACTTATTTTATTATATTTATAACTAGTTACTTAAGTTTAATAATTTATTAAATATCTATTTTATAGTGAGGAAAACCTATTGTGGGGAAAATATTCATTCTTCAGAACAGGTAAATAGTCAGTGCATGTAAATGGCGACACGGTGTACCACCTGTCACATTAGGTACGAACACTTACTAACTAGAGATCCCGCCACATAAGGTGGCAGTAGCCAAACTTGGAACTAAATTTGACGTTACCGCCATTGCGTGTTATTTTGTATGAAAGGTAAATTTAGTATTACCAGCGTTGTGTTTTTTTCCCACTCTTTGTAATTTTTATGTTTGTTAAGGGTGATTATAATAAATTGATTTCCGGAGTTTCTTGTTAGTTCTTCTCCAAGCTAGGGTCTCCGCTGATCTAACCTCGGTAAAAAATATGTAAAGACAATGCTCAGTGCCATGTTTGAAATAGTTTTTTTAATTTATACTTAGATCATAAGATAACTTTCAAAGGGAGCTTGCGATATTTATAATTTTGAATATATTAGGGCAGATGGAGGCGTCGCCGCAGTTGCATAATTCACTGTTGCCAGTAAACACGCCAAAACTAGCAATCACTGTGCCATACGGCTCGATACATTATAGGTTTCATTTGTAACGGTCTTTGGTTGCAGAGCTATAAACTCAAATAAAACAAATTAATATATCAAAGTCATCAAAGCCATGTTTGAAATAATAGTTTTAAGAGATTCGCGATTTATACTCATGATATAAGATATAAGGGTGTGTATAAGATTGATTGCAGCTGTGGGAAATCCTACGTCGAACACACTAAACGGTCTATTGCGGACAGAGTGAAGGAACACATAATATATGTAATATATAATAAGAAGGATAAGTCCCGTTAATTATTAATCATGTTTGAAATAGTTTAATAAACATATTTTGACTTTGATATATTAATTTGTTTTATTTGAGTTTATAGCTCTGCAACCAAAGACCGTTACAAATGAAACCTATAATGTATCGAGCCGTATGGCACAGTGAGTGCTAGTTTTGGCGTGTTTACTGGTAACACTGAATTACGCGACTGTGGCGACGCCTCCAACTGCCACCTTATGTGGCGGGATCTCTATCTAGTTAACACGTGTTTTCGAGGGATCATAGAATCACGAACTCTTCGAATACTCCGCAAGGATAAAATGACCATGGAGTGTACGACTATATGTGTTATGTCTAATTAACTTTTTAGCATCCCACCTAGTTAAAAGTTAGCACTATTCGAACTAGCAGATACGAGTAACGAGCGAGTCGACCTTCCGCCGGGTCACTGGCAGCACTTCCGAGCACATGACTGGCGATATTCGCTCACTTCACACGCCTCAATGAACAATGAAAGCCTTTTTGAACAGGCAACGAATCTACATTACTATAGTAAAGCCTAATTTTCCATAAGGATAAAAAGATATAATTAAGTAGAGAACCTGTTATGACGTTTGTTATTATAGGGTTTCCTTATCTCAATAGACAAGATAGTTAATCTGCATTATTTACATGTTAAGATAAAGTTACAAGTTAGGTCATTCTAATCTTTAGCTACCAGTCTTAGTAATAAAGAAGTAGCTTTAGATTAGATACAGTTTTAAATAAACGTTTATTCATCGAACAGCACCGTTACGGAAAGCGGAACTAATTTGGTAACGAACTATAAAGAATTCCTTGCGATAACGTAAAAGCGCCGTATACCGACCGACCTCCTGTATCCGACCATTTTGGTTTTTTCCCTCCTAAACTTATAAATTTCACGTTAAAGTTATGAATTTGCGCTCAATTAGTTCATCAATTTATATTACATTATAAGACAAAATTTGGTTTAGATACGTTAACAGCAAATATCTCATTTGACCGAAATCGTCGCGAGGGAGTTTTTTTTGACAAATCGGATCTGAAAAAAACATAAATCGGCGTAAACGAAGATTTGGATTATTTTGAAGAAACTTTGCTTAATTCGTAGTATTTTTGCATCATATCATTTATTGGTTTGTTGAGCACCTTCGATATCAATTAGCAAGTAATATTTGCGTATTTTATTCAAAATATCAAGCAAATAATAATGGTCGGAATCTGGGCCTCTATAAAATGAGTACGTTCCGAATACCGACCACTCTGGTCGGATACAAGATTTTCGTACTTTAGGAAAAAAGCTATTTTTCATTTGTTTGATGAGCTTTGAGATTAGTTTATGTTAACTTTCTTACTCCTAAGACTATTCTTATTTTAAAGACCTGTATCCGACCATTACTAACTATTATAGTTTTTTTGTAAAAAGTGTCTAAACTTTGACTTTTTATTCTCAATACGTATCATTACGTCTAACATGGAATGTTTTGAATGCTTACTATTTAGTCATTTTAAACAGATATAATTACTTTTTTGCTATATTGTTATATTAGTCAAGTGTCAATAATGTAAAAAAGTACTAAAATTATGTAGATATGTTAAAATTTAAAATTTTATTACGAAATAATATGATTGGTCGGAATCGGGACACGATTTAATCACCATGTACCGGTATCCGTCCAACTCAAGAACCTTTGTTTTCTTAGTACATGGATCAGTCTGCATGTGTTAGTTTCAGGTGTTCAGTGCATACATCTATTATATATTACATATATTAACCCCTGTACTTCCCTAACGGTATAGGGATATGCTATTGTTCGCCACCTTGAACGATCCTCATAAAGATCTCGTGTGTCTTCTGTTCCTTTCCCTATGTAAACCGACTTTGAGAAGATCATATTTAGATCAGCATAACTTCTACGTGGCCTACCTCATCCAGCGCTACCAATCAAGGTTTTGTAAATATTTTCGTAGCCTAGCTTTCATGCATCCTCTCCATTTGCCTAAACAACCTTAACATTCTTTTTGATATTTTCACCATCTTCTTTAATACGGCATCATTCACGCCTTCATTTATTGCCTTACCCTATCACAATATAATCTTCTATTATGTACATATTTTGTTAGGAACCTGATTATTGCATTATGCTACCGTGATACTTTTTTCCAAACCCAACATTCAGTACCATATATAAAAGTAGGAACCAGAACGGCGTTTTTGAATCCACTCTCAACCAGCGACCAGTCATCAAACTATCTTAACCCCGTTTGTCATGTTTCCCTATTTCAGTCTCTTCCCCGCTCTATATGACCTTCACCATATCTAGTCAACATACTTGCCAAATATATCATTCTCACTTTTTTACTTGTTCCACTTCCTGATCGTTCACTTCTTATAGAGATTCTGACATACTATCCTGTCTTTCTAAAGCATTCATGATAATCAACATACGCTTTGCTAATGGGATGAGCAGAGACTATCGATCGTCACCTTGAACGATCCTGACAATCTCTCTGGCTTCGTTTACGCCTATTCACCGTCTCATACCAGCTCTTTTGTTGCCTTGAAAGCGAACAAGGGCAATACGGTATAAGTTTAGGTATGGAGTGACTGTTCGGTTTGGCAGAAGAGAAGGTGACAAAGATGAGGCCCTTCAGCTCTCACAAGAGTGTTATTTGTCAGCCACCTGGATGTTTCAAAAAGAGTTCCACAATTGCTTACGCCATGCAACGCTCTAGTTTCAATTCCACTCCAAGACCATCATAAAAAGCTGGTTTTTAGGTCTACGCAATGAATGTTCTTCTCGACCCTACATATCAAGTCAATTCATAATGAGAGAGGGACTACGCCACTTTGGTACTGACGCTGGTCTATGTGTTAAGGCCGCGACGAATAAATTTTACCTACGAAATATTCGCAGCATGATTTGCTTTGTCAACAACAATAAAATATCGAAATTTTTTAAGAAATTTACAAGCAGGTAGCATACTTATTACGGGGTTATATTAAAGGCTTGATTTCTTTCGTTTTGTGAGCATAGAAGGTATTTTAGCAGGCGAGATACGGCTGGTCGGAATCAGGCACCTCAGTGGTCGGAATCAGGAACGTCAGGCGTCAGCCGGTCTGTAAACGGTGCATTCGGTAAAAATCAAGTTTTTTGAGTTTGATACCAGATTTAGGTATGAAAAAGGCAAATTTGATATTTTTCTTTGTGATTTTATGAAAGTAAATATCGTAATCTCTTTAAAGAACGTTTTATATTATTATACTTTAAACATTTTCTTTATCTTTTTTGTGATTTACGTAATCAATTCTATCAGTGGTCGGTATACGGCGCTTTTGCGTTACTATTTCATACATTCCAAGAGACGTAAGATGAACTTGAAAGTCGTACAGCCTAATGCTCAAGTCACGAGACTGTAGCTACAGACATGCGCGTCTCGGCCGTTGCCAAGCACTCGCATCAATCGCCACGCCTACTATGTCACTGCGTCACGTCACGTACATTGCACGTTTCAAATCGGAGATCTAAGTAACTACTTATTGTTAACATACACACAGTATTTCCTAGGTCACTTTCAGTATAAACATAGGTTATAAAATACTTTTACTAACAGAGTCGTGTTGTCATTGATAAGGAATATTGCTGATAGGTTGCTAGCCCACAGGCCAAAATATTCCATTCATTTAGTCTCTAGTAGTAGATTACTGTAGAAATTATTGTTTGAAATTATTTTATCTTACGTAATAACATTTCTTAGGCTGTAGGTAATCTAAGCACATAATAAACACGCATTACTCTAATGGGAACAATTCATAATAATATCGATTGAAAAAATATACGAACGTTTTATAACTATGTATGATTAAATAAGTACGATAGTTAATCATACATATAAAACTTTCGTATATTTAAATATTACGATTATAAACATAAAAAAATACTAGTTAATGTGTCAGCACAAGCTTGTTGTGAAACTGAATAATAAAATATCGCAAACAACTTATTTTAAGCTTAAGCATTTACGCGTTTTTTAATACAAGAACCCTGGTTTGCTGGACTACGACACTGATTAATAGATATTATATCTTTTCTGTAAGAAATGTGCGAATCCAACAGATATTCTTAACATTTATAAATTGATTTTTATAGTGACTACGGAAAGAAAACAGGAAGTGCTGTACCCAAACGTCCAGAGACTGTTTTTTCGGTGAGTTCTCATTGAGGAGGGACAAAGAACCTATTAGCCCACATCCAACATATGGGCGATGGGTTTCCCTTGATGCAGACGCATTACATCATATTCGCCATGAGGTTATTGTCATAATTGGAGGAAAGCCAACGGAATTCAGCCGGGCTCCATTCTGAATATAAAAGTCAACATTCAATTTAGGCAACTTAGTTTCTTAATTATTCTGTGTAAGGAATAAAGAATAACTAACTAGTTAATTCAATATTAGAAACCATCCAATATTACATGTTAATGCCATCACAACCCAGTCCAAAAGTGACCGAGGAGATCTAGTCAGACTTAGACCACTGATACGTATTTAGTTATACTAACTATCTATAACTTAAAAACAACAAGTTGAAAACCCGAGTTGTCCTAATGTGCGTTTAGGTAGAATTGTCATTAACCCTGTAGGCAGAACCATAAAAACAAAATATAAACAATGGTAACCGTGATACTTTGTCTGCCTAAAGCTTTCAAATTTAACGAAGTACTATTTCATAAAATTAATTTTACGGATATAAGAGTATGTTATCTATTTGTATTTTTTATTTTCTGTTATTCTGGTGAGGTTTCGATCGAGTCTACCCCTGCACGAAATTATTAATATGTATGTATAAATATAAGCTGTATCCTATTCAAGACTGAGATCTAGAGGAGCACTTGGTATGCTCACACGAGACGCGAGTGCATTTGTATGAGCGGTGAGCTGGCAACCGTCAACGCCGAAGCCGCTGCCAATAGGAACCAATATTTCGTTGCGATTAATGGGCAGGGCTTGACTCACTTCTTATGAGAGATAACAATTGAAACGTATTAATTTACATCCATACGTGCTATGCACACGTCCGAGCTGTTATTAGTAATGGAATAGGAAATAGCAGTAACTATGATATGCCATTTTCAATCAATTTTCTTGTTATTGTGTAAATTTTATCGAACATGGTTATTATGAGCAAGTTATGAAGTATTTAATATTATGTCCTTCTCTTTATTCAACTTAGTGTTCTATTTACATATTTTGAATTAGACAATGACCTACTTGGCAATGGCGGTGAAGTAATAAGTAAGTTTCTTAACCCTATGCACCGTAGTGTTTTCCTACAAAACCTGATTACAAATGGCCACAAAAAGGTTTACTTATATACGAGTTTCCTTCAAAAAGTGACCGCGAGGATTACTCAACACATCAATGGTGTATTTTCCCCAAAACAACATAGATGATGCAACCACTCAAGTACTTTTCCTTGACAACATCTAACTTCACGAGCTGCTTACGATTTTAGTAAGCATGTTATAAAATTACTGTAATATTAAGGTAATTTCCATGTACATTGTTATGGTTTAGTTGAATATGTGATGGTCAAACATGTCTTTGAATAACTTATTATTTAACGAAGACTAAGAGAAGCTAAACATATTCGTAGATAACTAGTTAGGACGAGTAAATTCGAGTAACTATATCCACAACACAAACAATCTTGAAATGTATGATTTAAAATCTTTGTTTGTTTTTCATATATTATTTTAATACCTCGTGTATGAGTATTAAAAGTGGAAGAAACAGTTAACTAGTTAGTATAAAAATATTATTCATTAGTCAACAATGCGGATTAAAAATTATTTAATTTAACTAGTTATTTAAGTGCTTGAACTTTAGTCACGTAACTCCCCCGATAACTAGTGTTTGCTTGCAAATGGTACAGAGTCAACTAACGAATTTAAACAAATTAGTTTGTTTACTTGGTCATTTATTGTTGCCAGAGGATTAAATACATATAAATATTATCTTCTTTGCTTGAGAAGTTACATATAACAATATGGAGATGACGGCAAAGTATAGAGTATTCCAAGCGAAAATAATTAATTGTATTTCCTGATAAAACATGTGACGCATAATTTTCAATGCATTTGAAAAAGTATAAATAGTTAATAGTTAATTACGTGGATTGTTATGGATATCAAAGTCCTAGTGATTAGCCGTAACCGATAAGAATACATTCCCCTTTAAATGAAATCTCTACGAAATAAACGTTACCAAACTCTTGCGTTGTATGCGTGCCATAAAATTGCAGCATGACATAATCTGTTTTGGGACATTATCACACCAAATGAGTGCTGGGTTTATGCTAATAGCGTGAACACACTAATAGTTAGATAAGATATCACAGACACTATTTAATCGGTGAACGGGTATCGACCATCAAATTTACATTAGTACATGTCGCCCATTCCATACATGGTGTCTTTTTCAGGTTTTTGGTGTTTGTGATGAGAGTTAACATAGAGAATAAACCTGTGGGCAAAGGAAATAACAAACTTCCTTTACAAATTGGTATGATTGTCGAGACATTCTTAATAACTTTAGAGTTAAGTAAGAATAGGGACAATGTAAACAATAGTGTTGATCATTGAGCAATGTATTGGCAATCCATTATCATCTGCTTAAATTACGTAACCAAAGCACCCCTTCAGCTATTATAGACTTGATACCTCAGAACACGTAGGCGGTGTACGTAGTGTGAAGAACAGAGGAGCATGTACGAGAAGGTTAATGAGTGTGAATGAAGCAAGACAGATTTGTCAGGATCGTTCCAGGTGATGATCGATAGTCTCTGCCTATCCCGTTATCGACGTAGAGGCGTGAATTTGTGTATTTATGTACCTATGAACCTATCTGTTGCATGACTTTGAAATGTCGTTAAGCGCGCAATGATGCCGGTAGGTAATCAGTAGGATTAATTAGCCCAGATACGCTAAGAGGTTAATAGATCGAGATTAGTGTTGAGATGGAATGCATAGTGCAGTGGGGGATTGTATAGCAATGCTACCAGAAATAATAACGTGTTTATTATAGATTAATTTTATCACTTGCAGTGTGTTCAGAGATTCAGTTAATTAATTATTAAATGATAATCGAACACACTTTTTGTAAGCTAGGTGCAGGTTTATTATCAGTCAGGTACAATGTTTATTCGTTAGTTAGTTACTAACCAAAGCAGACCCCTTTCAAAACACTAATAGTTACTTCCTACTAGTTATAGTTTGTATTCTTTTTACGTCCCAGACTAGATCAAGATAGGTTTTGTACAGTTGGAGAGGAAAATCTTGAGGAAAACCATAATTAAGTCGTAGTTAGTCGTGATAGTCAATATCTTTGATTTAAATTATGTGTATGTGAGATTAAGCATGACTGGACAAATCATTTGAATAGCCGGAGTTTCATGGTGGCTTTGTAACTGGAAATGGTTTGTTAACCATAGCCATACATTAAGATTTTTAGGTCGGCTAATGTACATACAAATACGTCCTTAATCTCTTTCGGGGTGGATAGAACCTTGGAGTGACGACATTATCTTCTAGGTCACTTTTCAGCATGAATATTGGGTTTGTGATGTTATGTGGCACATTAGTGACAGGTTACTAGCTCGTCTCCTAATATATTCCGTTTACTTCTACTCTCTTAGTCGCCTCTTTCATCATGCCGGGAACAAAGCAGCATCAACATCGACTAATTTTGTTTCATAAATTCTACTTTAGCATTATCTTTCACAGGCCACTCCGCCCACCAAGTTGGATAAAAAATATCTAGTGAAAAGTGAAGTTCAGCTCAACTCGAAATAGCCATAACGGTTTTGTTTAATAGTTAGGTAACAACTGAGTCAGAATTTTACTAAAAAATCTTAAGTGAAACGAGCATGCGTCTCGTCTAATGCAAGAGCACATAAACATAGTAACTCCTAATTAAAAAGGACGTCAATTTTATTGAGATCAATTGAGTGCGACGCGCGTCTAAAAACTCGCTTCTCGTACGAAGCTATACTGATATAATCGGATGACTTTGGAAACTCGGGCACTATTTAACTATTTGTTTTTATAACATACATTTATCGGTCTTAGTACTAAGGTGAGTGAAAACGTCGTGAGGAAACCTACCTCCGCCACAGCTTACCACCTGTCACATTGAGTACTGACTATCTGGTCAACACGTGGGATCACGGTGGTCATACAATTACTACCGTCGCAATTGCGGAGATGGACACCTGAACCTCCGACTACCCCGCAAGGGTTAATGGGCGTGACGCGTTAGTCTTTGTTTGACATTTAACGGCTATTCACTTTTGAGGAGTAGTCGGAGGTTCGCATGTCAGGATATGGATTAAATGATAGGTGATGTTAAATGTTCCATTCCGAAGAATAGGCATGTCGCTTCATTGATTTTTTTGCATGTAGGTAGAATATTTAAAAAGTTATACTGTCACGTGAAAGACGTACTTACAAGAACAATTTGTATCTTGTTACGACAAATTCCAATACCAAATTAACAATGGTTTCATAAAACTCGAATTCAGATTCTCATTTTATGATGTAAGGTTTAAAAATTCAGATACTGCGAATAACAGTTTGTTATAGTTTTAATGGTGATCCTGACATTAAATTTATTTTTAGTGTAACTAACTAAACTTTAGCAACAATTTATTTCTGGAAACTGCAAAAACTGTCTGAAAATCTTCGGATGATAATGACTATCAAAATGGATGTATATCACGATCCTAATGCACCAAGTGGTTGAGCAAACCTCAAGACAATTAATCTCAACGGTGTAAAATATAGGTAACTAAGGTAAGAAAGGCGAGACGTAACAACATAAATATGAGAATTTGAGCACCTTTTTATGGCAAAATAACCATTAAAGCGGCTGACTACATCCTATCTGATTCCCCAACCGGCATGAGCGGCAGGTTATTAACAAATTAATCTGTCTCCCGCGTGCCGAGACGTACTCAACTTTTCGTGGGCGAATCGTATTGCTATTATGCAATAAAGCCGTTCCGTACGATTAATACATCGTCTAAAAGCCATTCAAAATTAAAGTTTGTGACAAAAATACATGTCGATAGGCACGCGTGTACTGGGAACGTACACGGTAAGAGGGGCCATTCATTAGTCACTTGTCGTTGTCGAACTATTGGCCGCTCTCAACGTAGAGCTTACTCGTACCTGCTGAATGTACATGGACGTAGACAGATTCGCGGCGGTCGCATATCATAAATGACTCATCGCATCACACCGAAATAACTGTAAATGTTCTGATTGTATTTTAGGAACGAATGGCTACAAACAATCATGTTCTGCGTATAGAGCGGATTCACACTCGATTCTACTATTTGATTACTTCAGTTAATAACACACAAGAATTTATACACAAGAAATTAGTGTTACACATAATATGTTGTCCTGTAATTCCAATTTAAGACTAAAACATGCCTTAAAATAATAAAACTCTTAACTGAGGGATTTCAATACTCTTAAATTATGTAGAGTAACTAAGTTATTTTATTCAAATAACTAGTTAACTAAAAGCATTTAAGAAATTCAACCAACTAGGTGTAGTACTAGCGTACCTATATGCCATAAAGCTGAAAAGTTACCTATGCGCAGTACGTGCAGCATAATCTGAAGGTTTCATGAGGCATACCTAATGAGCGTTGGCGCTCTCGAAATCTCAATGCATTGAAACTGTGGACGTGACAAAACATGCTATTGAAGGTTGCAATTATGCTTTTCGTTGCCTTGAGGGACAAAGACTAAGCAAAGGTCTTCCGTATCATAATTTCTAGTCTTACTGAAATCTTTGAATTCAAAGCAGCCCTGTTTTAATTAGTTATGTTCTCTGTTTTATTCCTTAGTTAAGTCATTATTATTATTTAAATACCGTTATATCATTAATTTCCAAATACGGACAAACATATAGTTAGTTATAGACAAATTAATTTTCCAGAAATAAAATATGAATTAACGCAACGCTACTCCGAAGTCCTAGACAGGAAAACAATACGATAGGTACTAAGTAGAACATGATTGAAATGTACTTTATTAGAAACACGTATATAAATAATTAAGATGTAATAAATATAACTAATATCCTACATAAGGAATCTGTAATGTAGAAATACCTGTTATAAAATTATGGTAACTAGGATGATAATAACCAGTATTTATAATTTGCCTACCTAATGATTATAGAAGTAATATTAAAGTTTAGTTTCCTTCCCTGTATGGTACACTTATTATACGAATCCATAGAACATAACATGAGAAATAATTAAAATCACGTTGTTTCTGCTGTTTAATATCTACACGCTGTTTATCATATTTGAAGGCTGGACAAATATAATTGTTGATGGGCAAAATAGTAGAATCAGGGGGGAGTTGGCACAATTCGCATATAGGTGAATCGATACAGTTTTTGCGAGCTGTAGCCAAGTGACACTGTTTACGATTATGATTAATTGAGACGCGCTCGCGGCCACTTCCTATTCGGGCACCGCTCGCCGCGGATTCGTTGAACTGTTGAGGACTGAATAAATGGTCACATGGCTGCACCTACCTAATCGCATACATCGTATAAGTAGGCAAACATGTATAAAGTAATCTACACTTGGATTTCTTTCGCCAATTTATTGCGCAGTTTATGCAGTTAGCAGATTCGTTTTATGGTAGGATAATGCTCATGAATAAACAATTGGACTCTGCATGAGATTTATGTATGGAAATCGTTCGTGGCATTTATCTATCTATTTATCGTCATATGCTTAAATAAAAGGAAAAATAAGCATTTCATTAAAGGAATGTAAGCATGAGGTATATTACATGAACAAGCTATTGGGATTAGGAATGTGAATAAGGACTCCTTATCTGTTTCTTATTAGTTAGTTATTTATTGCCAAAAAGGCAGTTGGTTGCAGGCTCTACAGAAAGTAATTGTATAATACAATAGAAACCAATATTTTATAATAGATTAGCTGCTCTGAGTCATCAAAGTGTACGTTCAGCTGCATTTCTATGACCTTGTCGTAGTAGTAGGTGTAAAACAAGAGTCACTATGATGATGATACTAAAGCAAACAGCTGATTCTCCAAGGGTATTCCCTAAAAACCTGCACTAACTACATTGCACTGCTCCGTTCTACATTTGTGAAAAATTAAATCAAATATTGAAATGGGTATGCTTCAGTAATCGGGCATGGATATGTTACAACCAGGCAAGATATTTATCTAAGGAGTCACATACAAATAAGTACACCTCCATGGTATTGAATAATAGCTATATTCGATGTAAGTAATAAATCGCCGAGTTGAGAGTCGGGTGTTTGGTGGAGTTTCTTGATCTTTGCCCTATCTCTAGGTAGCTGTGCGTGAAGATTATTGTTGCATGTCTAATTTCATTACTCAGAACATTTTCGAAAATAAGCGTGGAAAATTATTTGACAAGACATCGCACATGTATTTATAAATAGAAAAAGATAGCTCTTAACTCAATAATGGTAATATTAATACTTTAATATTCTCAAATTCAGTACTAACTAAATATTTATTCAAAACGAGTTTCATTGCCTACAAAAAATATTCCGGTTCGAACTTCAAACCCAAGGTTTTTTAACACAATTCGTAACCTCAGCGCATATGTTATATTGCGGTGCAATTTTAAAGCAATTGAAAAACCACGCGGAAACTCTATAACCAAGCAGTCAATCATCTATAACTACGAATTACACAACAAACGTAAACATTCGTACTACCCTACTATGATGTACGTCGTGAAGATGTACATGTGTGTTCTAAATAAAACAACAAAAGGCGGTCAATGAGAAGTAATAAAAATAGTGTGATAAGGGAAGGTTGCGGTTTGAAAGAAGATGTAGTGACTAACATGAAAAGGGCATGGTCCGATAGTTTGGACATGTTATGCGGATGAATGATAGTATATTGACAAAAGGAATAGTTATATGTGGGTGAAGTGGAAGGGGGGTTACGTAGAGGCCAGACCAATAAGACTTATGAATTTCAGTTAGACGCCACATTGAAGAAGGGTGATGTTAGAACTAGTTACCTATAACCGTCGAGTGTTTATGAGTAGATGTATGAGTGACAATGAATCGGAAGTTGTTTGTCTAGTTCCTTGATCTCTGCAAACAACGTAAAAACATCGAACTCTTAAAACATGCCAAATAATAGTTACACTGCGATACAATATTCCCTGACGTCGAGTCAATCACTCTTTTTATGCTGATTAGGACATAAAGATTAGCATTATTTATTCTTAGATTAGTTTAATATTGATATTAGTTAAATATACTATTATTATTAGTGTCCCGTTAGGGATGTAGATGCGTTTATACATGTTTATGTATGTATAGCTAATTATAGATCTTGCCTAATTTCTTCTTAATTTTCAAAGTGATAAAAAACTAAGTCTATTATCAATCACATTCCCAGCCAGGTGGAATAATATCTAAAAATACTTTCAATATAGTCCCGACCTACATAGGAGTTCCATGAACACCTAAAACAATAAGCCAAGACTATATTTAGATGGGACTTAGTGTCACAAAATGGGAGGCTGTTTTAAAAGAAATGCTTAAAAGTATTTAACTACTTGCTATAGTTATCCTTATTTGTTGGTCATATTTTGCTCATTAATTACTTTATTCCAGACCTATGTTGCATTAACTAAATGAGGGGACTTACTTGCACCACTTTTGTTTGTGTGAATACAATATACATTTTCAAGCTGTTAATTTTATGTTAACTATTTCAAAAATATGTTTTGTAACTAATAAAATATTACTTTGTTCACAAGTAAAATAAATGTTTCCCCTGTTATATGTCTTTGAGAGTACTTTTTTATTGATGTAATAATAATAATGTTCTCTTTTCAAGAATTAAATAATAGGTACATTACAAATACCTGAAAACAATGAGTTACAGAACTATCTAAAAAACAATGAAAATAATTAGTTTTATGGGTAAAAAAATGTTATTATCACCATTTCTTTACATTGGTATGTCATAACATTGAGTACCTATTTTAATGCACTCAATATTGAAAGCATCTTGAGAGTTAAAACTCATAAATCACCATTAATTTATCCCAGCTCATTATGCTAAAACCTACATAATACAATGCATTTATGGTCAGAACCACAGATAATAAAATACTACATTACACATTCGGTATGCGCATCACACACTGTGGTGCAGCAGCAGTACAAACAGGAGAGGTGAGGAATTAGTCCAGTTTCTGTCCTCTACCAGCTTAAGAATTATTAATCATGGGTCCGAACCCACTTATGTAACTTCCAGAGCCCAAACTATTATAGACCTGACGCTGGCTTCCGAACGCGTCAGCGACCTAGTGCGTGGTTGGCGCGTGTCGGATGAGGCGTCGTGCTCGGACCATAGGTGGATTCGTTTTGAGATGACAACGGAAACTATTGTAAGTAAACCACACAGAGACCCTAGAAGAACCAGCCGTAAACGATATTCCCGGCTTGCTGCGGCATCTCTTAATAACATCAACGTATGTAGCTCATACAACACTTGTAATGAAATTAATAATCACGTGGAAGCAGTAACTACTGCTTTAATAACTAGTTTCGAGGAATCGTGCCCGCTCGTGGATTCCAACAGGAAGACCAACAAGGGTTCAAAATGGTGGAGTCCGGAGATGGAAACCCTTAGAAACAAGATGCGCAAACTCTTCAACAGAGCAATGAATACTAGGGACGACGACGATTGGCTGTCTTATAACAACACTCGTGCAAAATACAAGAAACTAATCAGAAAATGCAAAAGAAATAGCTGGCGTCATTTCTGCAGTAACATTGAAACGACTGATCAAGCCAGCAGAATAACCAAGGTACTTAAGAAAGAATCGCCCAGAACACCGGAGCGACTTAAAAAACCAGATGGTACCTACACTGAAACGGATCAAGAGACTTGCTCTCTCTTGCTCGATGTGCACTTCCCAGGAAGCATTCGTGCTGGCGTGGGAATTGATGACGATGCACCGGGTTTTCAACCAAATGAGAACGACTGGGACGCGGCAAAATCTATAATAACCGCCGAAGCAGTTCTTGCAGCAATCAACAGCTTCCACCCATTTAAATCACCAGGCTTCGATGGTGTTTTTCCCGGACTGATGCGTTGGTGCTCTGGCCACCTTTGTGGCCATCTCATCTCCATCTACACGGGCTGCCTGGCGTTTCGTTACACACCAAGGCGATGGAGGGAAGTCAAAATAATATTCATACCAAAACCGGGTAAAAGTGACTACTCACAAGCAAAGTCCTTCAGGCCGATAAGTCTCACCTCATTTCTTCTAAAGGCACTGGAGAGGATATGCGACAAACACATAAGAAACACAACACTAATAAGTGCACCACTACACAAAAATCAACATGCGTACACTCAAGGCAAATCAACGGACTCGGCATTACACACTGTAATTGCACGCGTGGAGCAGGCCATCCACCACAAACAGTCTACACTGGGATGCTTCATCGACATTGAGGGAGCATTCGACAGAACGAGCTTTGTGAGCATAGCAGGGGCCCTAGAGGGGCGTGGCGTTGAGCCCGCCCTCGCTGGTTGGGTGGACGGCATGCTGAAGGGCAGGACCGTCACCGTGACTGTAGGGGGGGCTTTGCGTGCTCAGGTTGTGCAGGGCTGCCCTCAGGGAGGTGTGCTTTCGCCACTTCTCTGGAATCTGGTGGCTGATGGGCTCATCACGAAGCTGAATCACGGATCTTTCTTCACCGTGGGCTATGCTGATGACATTGCCATTCTCCTGAGCGGACCTGTTGAGAGCACATTGTGCGACAGGATGGGTATGGCGCTCAGGACGGTCGAGGATTGGTGTAGAAATAACGGACTGTCTGTGAATCCGTCAAAGACCGAACTTGTGTTGTTCACCAAGAGGAGGAAGAGGGCGCCGCTGAAACTGCCACGGCTGTTCGGCGAGCGCCTGTCCCTGGCAACAGAGGTGAAATACTTGGGGATAATTCTTGATGACAACTTACGCTGGAACAAGCATTTGGACAAGAAACTCGCAAGGGCCTGCGGGCTCTTCTTCCAGTGCAAACGGCTTATAGGCAAAACATGGGGCCTCAAACCTGAAATTACCAAGTGGATGTACACGACGCTGATCCGACCCGTAGTGGCTTATGGTTCAGTCGTCTGGTGGCAAAGAACTGAATTGTCCACGGTGGTACAGAAACTTCAAAGATTCCAGAGAATCGCTACGACCGCAATAACCGGATGCATGAGGACGACTCCATCGGCTGCCCTTGAGGTCCTGGTGGACTTGGCGCCCTTGGATCTGTACATTCAGCAAGAAGCTACTATGGCCGCAATTAGAATCGATAACTCGGGCCACTGGGCTCGCAGCGACTGTCCTCACACTAGGATACTAAAAAGGGCCCTGGCAAGGGAACCGCTGTTGGGGGCATCGTGTGACAGAATCCCTGCCGTGTGGGCAATGCAAAAAAACTACAGGATCAACATGCAGGAAGACGGAGATCGAGCGGACACCAAGTACGTCCGTATATACACGGATGGCTCCAAGACCCATAATGGCACTGGAGCGGGTATATACTCAATAGATCTCAACATAAATATATCACTGTCTCTGGGGGTCCACAGCTCCATATTCCAATGTGAATGTGTGGCAATTATCGAGGCGGCGGTCGCCGTTCTGCGACGTGGACTCAAGGGATACCACATAAAGGTGGTCTCGGACAGCGCTTCCGTTTTGATGGCGCTGTCCAGTACGACAATAACATCAAAGCTAATACACGAGTGTCATCTCCAGCTTACCAAGGTGTCCATTATGAATAGTGTGACACTGCAGTGGATTAGAGGGCATAGTGGATCACTTGGGAACGACGCAGCGGATGAGCTTGCAAGAAGAGGAGCGGGGGCGGCCTTAGTGGCTCCGGAGCCTTTGTTGCCCCTACCCTTTAGCAAGTTCAGATCATGGATAAGAACCTGGACCAGGGAACTACACAATTTGAGATGGAGGGAACACGATGGCTCGAGCCATTCAAAGGAAGTTTTTCCGGAGTTGGCCCCCAAATTAACGAACAAATTGCTTCAACTAACGAGAAGAGAACTGCGTGTGATGACCGAAAATATCACCGGCCATTGCAGACTAAACGGGCACCTATTCAAGCTCGGAATCACGGATAGCCCACTGTGCAGGGGCTGCATTGACTCCACTGAAACCATTAGCCACGTTGTCCTGGAGTGCGGGGCCGTGGCTGAAGATCGGGCTAAAATCCTTGGGAAACCGGGGTCGCTTCGGGAAGCCTGTGAAGACACTAGGCGTCTTCTGCGCTTCTGGCGGGTGCTGGGCTGGCTGGAATAGTCAGCGACATCACGCAAAATGGTCCCAGTGTGGACTAATTGCGGAAACCACGGAGCCCAATAAACTAAACTAAAAAAAACTACACATTCGGTCGGAACATATAAAATTTTGGTGAATGCTAGAGAAATAGATTCCTTGCTAACACATACATAGTTGGTTATTAAATCATTTCTCTTTAAAACGTAGACAGCAATAGACCCCTGATGATCATTATCTTAGTAATCCAGAACCCCCACCTAAATATATGTAAGTATAACTACTTTTTACCAGAATCATTGTTATGTACTGTAGTTTAATCTTACCTTGTGATATTAAGACAATTAGCTATTAAACTATACAACAACTATTCACTAACTATTCCTGCAATTACAGATGGATATACAAACTCTGAGGGTTAATTGCTAGCTAAAGCTTGACTGAACACAAGCATTGTCAGGACACAAAAGCAAACATCTTCATTGCCTACAGAGCATCAACCCATTGCACCACCGAGGTAAATGTTATTCACTGATGTGAGCAAATAATTTCGACACTGTCTGTAACTAAGATAAATATTAGCATCTAATAAACATAGTCTCTTCATTATTTTATTTATATAACTATTTGGTTAGAAATAACCTACAACATTGTATCAAGTAAATAAATATAGCTTATCACTGTTCATCCAGACACTAAGTATTTATGTTTGTTCATTTCATCAATAAAACTTTTATTATGTTTAGAGAAAAACAATTTCACTATCTTGTAAAAGATGCATTTACATTGATAATCCCAAAAAGGGATTATGATGCCCATATAGTGTCAACAATATTTTAATTTACCATTTTTCTATATTGATAATGAAGTACTTATATATTATATTTTTACTACTCAGACTACAGCTACACTTGTACTGTGTATTCATAAGAACAACACAGTGTATGCAATTTGAAAGAGCGCCAGCTAATTCACATGCCCTGAGGGAATAGCTTTGCATACCTAGAATTACAATATCAATATAACATACATAGACATATAAAGATATCACACCTGTGACAGCCTGACTATCTTGTTCACAAGTGGGTTCAAGGTGGCCATAGAGACACTAATTCTTCAGATTCAGATATGAACATTCAAACCTCTGAAATTCCTACAAGAGTTAATGGTCAATATTTTTATGATGCAGCTAAAGAGAAAACGATAAAGGTATGACTAGGTGGGTTGAGGACATAGTGCAGATGGATGAAATGAGGGCTATGAAAGAAATTTATAGAGCCAAAGTACCACACTGGAACGGAGTAGAGCAAGTAGAACATAACATACAGATCAAATTGGAGACATTTTTCTCACGGCCACCTGCCTTGTATGTAGTAGGAAGAACAAAAGAGCATGTATGATAAGGTTAAATATTGTAAGTGAAGCCAGAGAGATTTGTCAGGATCATTCAAGAAGGCAATAGTCTCTGTCTATCCTGTTAGGGAATAGAGGGTGAATATAAAGTTAAAAATGTAGATACCAACCAAAATACCTTACATTTATTATATTCCCATACATCTATACATGTACTTGTACTTACACTGTTCATACTTTTAGACCGCAAATAGAGGAGATCGCATTGGTCAAATTTAGCAAAGCTGTTGTGGTTGAGAAGGAATTTTGTGTATAAATTAAGCTTAATATCAATTATTAAAGTTGAGAGAGATTAGCTGCCTAAAAAGAAATAATAATAAGCTATTAGAATTCAAATCAATATCAAAATTTGAAACAATATGAAAGCTCAAAAATATGGCTGTAACTACTAAGTAAGTAATTATTATTATTTCCTGGTTAATTCAGTAATTTTAGTTTAGAATTACTTAAAGTGAGAGCTGCAAAGACTGGTATGAAATTGTAATTATACCTATGCCTGAAGGAGACATACCTATACTATATTATTTTAGGGATGAAAATTAGTTCTATGTATGTAACAGAACTAAAGTGTAGTCAGTTACTTTTGAGTTTAGCAAATAAGATCTATATTAAGCCCAGTCAATAGTATAACCAAAAATGTCTTAAAATAACAATGTTAAGCCTTATTTGAACACAATAAATGACCTTAAGTGAACACTAAGCCATACAAGGAAGCCTGCACTATTACAAGGCTATTGTACTCGGAACGTATGCGATGTCGCCAGAGAGAGTTCCTCTATTTGGTTATCACGATGTATATACATTGAAATCACAGGTGTAAATACAGACATGTACGAGGGGATGTAATGCCAAAATTACTCACTTTGCTCGTTGAACATCGACACCGATGAGTCGCTCGCAAATGATCCGCTCCTTACTACCGGACCCCATTGTCTCTTGGGAGGTTCCTTGGTATCTGTCCTTTCAGGTTCATCCGATTTGCAGAGATGAAACGCAAACACACACCAATAAAACAGCATAAAACTGATACGCATCGTGATCACTTCAATGACACTACTACACTAATTAACTATGCAAAATAACCCCTGTTGGACTATAACCCTTACACATTCTATAAATAATTATTAAAGTTCTAAGGCCGCATTATATGCTTAAGAGGACATTTAATTATTTAATAGAAATATCACTTGTCCGAAATTTCTTACTGAATACTTGGACAGTGATCAGTGGAAGACATTGAATCACAGACTGACTTTCATGCCTGTCATTTCAATTTATGTCAGTCAGTTAGGGATGCTCTTTTAACATTACAGTTCTAATAGAATCAGCCAAAGTCTTTGGTGGCGCTGTCGTAGTTTTGAAATCGTTTCACAGTCACAGCACTAGCCATTTTTATTTTTTGTAGATCTCAATCCCTAGACGTCACTGCAGTCACAGATTACTCATTCATTCAACTTGGTATTTTGGTGTTATTGTAAACAAAAGAAAAAACTTATTATTGTCGAATTCACATCATATTATCAATTTCGGACTATTGTATAACTTGTGTCAGATGTCTTAATGAGAGCAATCCACCATGAATATAGATTTTGAGACAATGGCTGTCTTAGAAGAGGAATCTCCTAATGTAAGTAAACAACAATCACGCCTTATATTATTTGTTTTTCTAGCGTATTCGATTGCTGATACTTCTGCAATTCACGAATTTTGTTTAGTACAGAAAGCGATCCACACCTTACTCGAGTGATCAATGATATGTATCAAATATCAACACAGGATTTCTTAGTTTGGTTATTTTTTCCTTGAAAAATGTTGTTTGTCATTGTAGGTGTGGCTATTATTCAAATGACGAGTTCTACAACATTTATTGAGATGTTTACATAATGAAGGTATTCTTGACGCAAAATCTGATATTTCTTAATGTATGTGGTGTAATTATATTGCCTTGTGTATTATTTAAGCTACCTCAAGCATTTAACTCCAACAATACAAATTAATAACATTATTTCTAAGTACCACCACCAAGTGTGTAAAAGGAGGTGCTCCAATGATTCGAAAGTGGTTTGTCAGGAACATGGTGATCTCTGCCCTACACATAAAGCGAGTAATTTCTAAAATTGTATCTAAACCGCACAGGCGGATTGTAGGATTTATTCTTGGAGAGCTATTTGTATACATATATTTAATGAATATGATATATGGTTTGGATAAGTCATATGACAGTCAGGTATAAACATAATGAAATAATTTGATATTAGAAATATAAATGTTATGAAAGCATATCTTGTATATAATAAACACAACATGGCAAGCAATGATATCTACCTACCTAACTGTAGGTAGAGGACTATATATGTAGATATTCTTAAGGCAACTATGTCGCGTGGAGAATAAGAATGTGGAAGTTAATGCATGTAAGAGATTTGTCTGAATTAAGCAAGGTAGCAATAAATTGCGTCTGTGGCTTAGCCTGTAAGAAAATAAATCAATGATAGTATTAAGAGATTCGCGATTTATACTCATGATTAATAACTAACGTTTTTATATAATAAAGTTACCTTTATTATTAACCTGACGTTTCGGCTACGTTGCAGAAGCCTTGGTCACGGCAAGACTGACAATACATATTTCTTTGCCTCCACCGCAGCGCCCTGTCAGATTCTTCTCTGACTACCCTCACTGCTACATTTTTATCAATAACGCGTGGCCTACACAATACACTCAAAGTATCTTATGCCATCACATGATCATAAATCCATGAAATTTTATTAAACTCAGTAATTCTAATCCGTCTCCGTTTTTAATTTATAAGCTTCTTATTGGTATGTTGGTAATGATATTGAACACTCTCAAGATCTAGACCCTCATCTTATATCCTATATATGTATCAGACTTGGTTTTATTATCTAGGCCAGGGGTTCCCAACCTTTTTCAGCCCGCGGCACAATAACTTGTTTAAAATTTTGTCACGGCGCCCTACCCTAGCTGCTTTTTGAGACATATAATTATTATAATCGCAAGATATAACAGAACTTTGGACTTCTGGTTTGTTTTCGATAATTCAGTACTCAATCAATAACAGAGAGTCAGGACCATGGGTGTCCTTATCGGAAAACAAAATTAAAATATTTTTGATGATGATCAGAGGATGGACTCACGGTGCCTCTGGCTTCATTCCGCCGCGCACAGGTTGGGAACCCCTGATCTAGTCACTTGTTCATATATTTCTATTCATAAATCTAAACAAACCTCAAAGACAGCCATTTATCTATATATCTACTCAAATAGAAAAATTTCTTAGCTACATAATATGTCTATTAAATTTTAGTCTGTGCTGTAAAATGAATACTTACAAGCTGCCATTCTTCCTGGCATGTCCTAGGAGGCGATTATGAGACTTGAGGTCAATGGAATCTATTGGGTGATGGGCTAGTAACCTAGCACCAATGATCCATGTAACTTCACAATGCCAATATTTTATAGATATCTTCAAAATTCATTCCACCCCAAAAGAGATTAAAAACTTGTAATTCCTTGTAAATCAGGGAAAAGAAGAAAGAAATTGTATAACGAATTCTTCATTTATATAAAATATCATGATTAGTATGATGTTCTGATTAGTAACGCCCCACTTTCTGAGCAATCAAGTACAAAGAAAATTATCCATTTCAAACATGGACCTCGTCTATGGTGCGTCAACAAAGTCAGCAGCTCAGTGAAAGTTGAGAATACAAATAATTATTTTCAGCTGAATATTAGTCAGTTGTGATGCCAAATTGTCTAAATATGTTTGCTTTGGGATTATATTTGTATCCTCAACTGGAACGAACCGAAGAACAAGGAAGAGAAGAATTTGTTTCGATTTCGGTTTTTTTCGGTTGTAGCGGCTGGCGGCGTTGGTGTAACCATGGCGATTGAATAACAAGAAGTTGGCATCAGTGTTTGTACTTCAGCCAACATAACCTTAGTGGTGAATTGCTTAATAAAGAATTATAAAAAACATGGACCTGATCCAGTGGATATTGTAAACTGGGAATTTTAAATTTTTGTGTTCTAATGTCACAAACCCACACAACACATTTGATAAGATAAATGTTCTTGTCCATGTGTATTGTCTTTATTATTTAAGGTTTTAACTTACAGTCAGTAGTCAATTTCAGACTATAACTTTAGGGATAATTAGCGTGACGTTTTTATAAAATAAATAAGCGTTAATTTTAAACTAACATACATACAAATAGATGCATTCAACGCCTATTAGTTATATCAAAAAACTATCTGGTATGTATTTAACGATAACGTTTTGTATAGAAGTGGATTGAGCTGTTTATGTTGTTAATGGAAAAAAATATGTCGTAGGTATATTATACCAAAAATACTGCGTAGCAGCCGAGCACGTACATTTCAGTTCGTTACGTTACGGCTCATCACTGCTGCAGCGAATACTCGCTGAATATAGCTCATCGCGAGGGGTGCAATCACACTTTTTCATTTTAAAAGATTATTTAAATTTATTCTATAAATATTAAATTATGGTTAAATAATAATTTTAAGAGATTCACGATTCTTATACATTTTTTACTTAGTAGATTTAAAATATTTGTTGTAGATATTTTGAGTTTAAGCACAAATATCAGAATACTAAACGTATATTTATTATACCGGTAC
Organism: Leucoptera coffeella; assembly: GCA_030578115.1. NCBI lineage: Eukaryota > Metazoa > Arthropoda > Insecta > Lepidoptera > Lyonetiidae > Leucoptera > Leucoptera coffeella. The sequence continues at coordinate 482,698 of JAMBLF010000034.1, read as the reverse complement.
ACTCTATAGTAAAACATTGATTTCAGTGTATGTATTAGTCAGAAATCAACATATTAGTTGCAAACGTAAACGTGTGAAGGAATATAATTATTTATGTAAGCTACGTACAATCATCAATTAGATGAAAAAAATCAGAGACTCAGAGACTAAAAATGTATAACTGATGAAATTGGTTTTATCGTGAAAGCAGTAATATACATAATTATTAATGTATAACCTTATTCTTACTATTATATAACATGGGCACTAATTATATTTGAAACCAATTATGCAGCGCAATCGTATGCCTCTCGGAGAGTGCGCTAGATCTAGCAGTGGCCAATTGCAAAGCGGCTCTGGTGCTATGCGCAGTTGTATTTTTGTTGTGGCCCGAGGCGCCCAACAACCATTCGTGCCCTTATTCCAAGCATTAGTTAACATATTCATATTATTTATGAATTAAACTCCAGTTATCTTTGGTTCAGTATTAGTGTTTAATTATCATTGATGAATTGTGGGCTGCTAGATGTAATTGCGCGTCGCAGTTTGTGAACTTGAATCACGAACTTACTGCGTAGTTGCGTTTGCCGGCTTGCATTGTTGCTAGGGGCTGCATATCTGCACATCCTTGGCTGAATTCACTTTTATCTTTCGTTAATAGTATAATAATATATTCAGTAATTGTTTTTAATTGTAATTTGAGTTATCAAGTATTCGCGCGCATTTCGCAGTGTCAGGTTCGAGTCTGGAAAAGGTAAATAAGTTTTTACATTACAGAGTCTAAGAGAAAACTATAAAACAAAATATATTGTTTTAAATATTTTTATAATCCAAAGCACAGTGTACATTATGATACGTTTAAAACAATAATATTCCGTTACATTTAAAATTAAATGTAAAATTTAATTTAATTTTTTCTTTTAGTTATTATTAACTTTTTTGAGAAATTATTAAAGTTTTAATGTCGATTTGCGAGTAAAGTGTTAAAAGTACAGAGCAATCACTTACGTGTGCAGTGTTATCTATGAAGTATCGTATCGTGAAGAGTGTTGACCCTTCGCTCAAGGGCTCTCCAGATGGCGAACACTCATTCAGTGGAGGCTACAATTGCACTCGGGTGCGAATACAATTCTTTGGTACTTTAAAAGACGAGACACGGAATACTATCTGACACGTCGGGTACACACTGTCTAGTAAAAGTTAGCTCAAAGTGACTACAACACTAGTTAACCCGCAAGGGACAATCGAGTTTCCTATGATACATTTCATTTCATATGTAAAGAGGTGTTTTATTTTTGTTCTTCAGTTGCTTATATAATACATATTTATTTATTTCTGAAAGTCAATTAATCAGCTTATAGTATTAGGAAAATTCAAATTCCACTTTTAACCAGACCGTTATTGTCCAACATGACATTTCTATAAAGGTATCCTAACGATTGTTTACTCTATAATCGCCGAGTATGTATAAGGCGTATGTATGGTGAATGAAGTAGCACTTCAGGATCGAGACAAAGGGGGGACTTAGGAAGACTGGCGCGATGTGCATGTATGGTGACCCCTCTAACTATAGAATGTTTGGTGTGGTGCTTAGGACTCGAGCGGCGCCATCGTGGGCAGCGTGGGCGCGTCCAGCGTGGACGGCGAGCGGCGGGAGAGCGCCAAGAGGGGCCGCCGCCCCGGACGCAGGCCGCAGCTCGACAAGCAGGACATGAAGGCCAAGCTGGGTGAGAGACGCACACTGCCACATATAGCCATCCTAAATAACATGACACTAGCTTACATTGTGAGCCTAACGCTCAACATAACACTAAAACTCCTTGTCAACAGCATAAACATTCGATGTCGGTAGATTACGTGTACGTCTGTTGCGTGATGTTGGCCGATGACATATCCCATATTTCATTTCTCTTTAGCTAACGTTCAATTGCTGAATATTAAGAACGTAAAAGCGATACTGTAACTAAATAACAAAAGGGCCACAGTCTATAGACTGGTGTTGTATTAGCACAGTTTAAAATCATTTCAGCATACTATTGTTATGCGTTTAGTAAGAATTTGAATAAAAGTGAGTGTGTGGTTGTGTGTGCAGAGCGCAGCCGGCAGTCGGCCCGCGAGTGCCGCGCGCGCAAGAAGCTGCGCTACCAGTACCTGGAGGACATGGTCTCCGACAGGGAGAGGGCCGTGCTCGCACTCCGGAAGGAGCTCGACAAGGTGGGACCTCCTGCCACTTCAATAGAATATCCTATTGTTACTTGTGCGATAGACAAGCACCAGCAATAACATGTAGATCGTAGCATCTGTGCACAAAGACATGCAACATCACCTGACACTTTTGGTTAAACGTTATCACGACCAATAATCCGTGCAGGGTAGTCAGAGGTTCGGGATTCCATGTTCGCAATTGCGTAGGTAGTAATTCTATGGGTACTTCTTGACCAGATGCCAGATAGTCAGTATAATTTGCAATAACGGTCTTTTTAACCACCATATATCCCTAAAGAGATTATAGTCATTAAATATACAGTTTAATTCTAGTTGAAACTTAGAATTCAAATAGTCTTTAAACCATATTCCACCCGTAATATGCCTGTCTCCATTTTGCAGTACCAGAAGCTGAACCTGGATCTGTCGCAGGGCGTGCTGCCCATGGGCGTCAACGCCATGCTCAGCGAGCTGCAGAGCCCCAAGCAGGAGGAGGCCCTCAACACCTGCTTCGAGTAGGGGCACCCTTACTTATGCTAAGTTATACTATTGTGTAGATAATCATCTACTATACTATAGGCTATTCGCGCTAAGTAAATAGTGACGTCATGATAATCAGAGGTTAAACTGGCCAAAGAGACGTGAGTAAATGAGAAAACAAGTCACATTGACCAATCGCAGACAACCGTTGTCACGTCTCATTGGTCAAATCGTGGGTACACGATGACGTCACTATTTTCTTAATGCGAATATACTATAGTATAGTTCTGCAGACATTGTGCTTACTTTTTAAAATAAACCAAGTTCGTTTAACTTTTCCTTATGTTTGTTTTAATATTAACTATTTTTAATGGTTTTAACTATATTGGATAAATTATAAAGTTATCATTTTATCTTTTCAATTTACTTATTTTTTGTGATTATGTTACTAGAGTACTACACAGTAAGCATTACGTAATATGAAAGTGGTTTTTTCTGCGTCTATGTTACAGTGCACTGTATAAGTTAATTTTTTTGTAAATAGTGTAAGTGTATATTATGGTTTTAAAAAAACTTTTTGTTAACATAAGGTTAGTGTTGTTGAATAGATTATGTTGAAGTACTGTGAAGAGTATAATATGAAAAAACTCATATTTTAATAATATTAAACAATGTAATGTTGATTAAAAATGGAATACATCTATTTCAGAAAATATGCAATATCAAATAATAATACTAGTTTCAGTATATACGAGTATTTAGTATTCCATTCATTTATTAATAAAACAAATGCAATAAAATGTATACATATATTTTTAACTGATTAGTGTGACACTTAGTAGTAAGATGTTTACGATGTGCAATGAATTTTATTAATAAGGCTCACTCGCTTGTCTTTTTATATTAATTCTAATGTATTGTCAATATATTTCCATCAATGTGCAGCAGTGCAACCTTGTTCATTCAAGGTCCTGTTTTCTCCAAAATATCTGAATCTATCGACTCAAAGATGAAAGAACACATATATTAGATTGATATATCATAAGACAAGCGAGGCATTGAGGATACGTAGTAGTGTTTAAGTATAGTGTGTAAGAATGTCAAATCGATGAAAACCACATTAGGATTAAGGTGTCTTGTGTATATCTTGTTTAATAGTTATTGCTTGTACTTGTTAAGATTTATCCAAGTTAATATTAATAATTTTATTTGTTTTCTTGCTCACTTATCACTTATTATGGAAGATATTCATATCTAAATGAAATCAATACTTTTTTCCATGTTTGTGTTTGTACATATATTGTCTCTATACGTATTTTCTCTTCATATCTTCCTTTTGTTGTTTTGAATAATCATGTTGTAGTCATCTCTAAGGTGCATCTCTCTCGTCAATGTGAAGTGATAAAATCATTCTTTTAATTGTTCTTCTGTAGTTAAGCTTTTGTCTTTGATGTGTTATGGAACCAATTGGCCAACAATTTGATGACCAGTAATTGGGTGATATTTTTCTTATTTGTTAAGATATAATAAGTTGTTAACATTTATTAAATTGCGTGATTTCCACTCTTTTTTGTATAATTGAATATATAATTTTTAAACCAATATAAAAAAACTAAATTTTGCAATATTACATCGAAATGTAATACGCAAATTCATATATTTAATGTCTACAGTTATACTTATATAAAATTATTGATTTAACATCTTATTTCAGCTGATAAAAATCGATTATAATTTAAAATGTGTTGCTTCTTTTGATGTTGATTATTAGTTTGTAGGTCATTTAACTTCCTGCGTTCAATTATTAGGTTAATTTATGCATTCGCTATTTGATATTGTATGGCATGTTATTTCAATTACAAAATAGTAATTATTAATTTCAATCACAAAACAAACAAACAAACAAAATGTCAAAATGTTTCAATAAGTGTTACTTCACACTGTCTAAGTTCTACCTTCACATTCAGGTAGCAAACTATTGGGCCACTGAAATCAGGTACTAAATATGATGAAACACTGAGAACCGCTCATAAGCTATCTAGTGGGGAAAAATGTGATTGACTATATCAGTGATAGTGACCAGATGCCTAGTATATACGATATTCACGTAAATTTCAAACATTTAGTTTCTGATATTGAATATTTTTCTTATTAATAGTGTATACAGTCGTAGTGTGACATTCGCAGAGTTATAGTTTTATATTTAGTTATAAAATAAATCAAATACTATAACAACCAATATAAAATCCACCTCATTTAGTTTTAGTTTCGCTTAGCAGTTTATTGTATGTACATTTAAACATAGTTTTGTTTTTGGTGTTAATCTGTTAATTATAGCAACATGCTGATACAAATCCAATGTAGAATAAGTAATAAATGTTATTTTTGCCACTATATTCCTTTGTTTTTTTTGGCGCATCTACTATCCTTTCGGGATAGGTAGAAAAAAATGGAACGATAATGACAAATCTCTCTTACTTCACTCACACCCATTATCTTTATTTTCTTTGCTCATAATCAGTATTCAATGTGACAGATGTTAGGCTGTGTCGCCATAAGCCCTGAATATGACCTGTTCTGTATGAAGATGTTCACTATGTTTTTTCTCACTGGAATGCACCGAATGTCATCAATTCTATTGCGAATATATGCAAAGAAAATCAAAAATTCATTTTCATAAGTACTTTATTTCATGCTTCGGCGTTTCGAATCAATGCGATATTTAGAATGCAACAATGAAATTCCAAATGGGTTTGCTGCCTTATTACTAAATTTACAGAGCCTTAAAAGACGGAAATAAGATTCAGGTATCATAAAAATGGTTATACCTTGGTATATGATCAAAGGTAATTATGTGTCGGTATGGGAAAACATAGTGAGAAACCTGCCTATTTCTTGGAATAGGCAGTAACTATATACAACGACACGATTTACCACCTAACACGTTTGATATCGATTATCAGGTAAAAAGTGCGATAAAAGACCATAAAAATGCTCAGTGAATGCATATATATTTATGTTTAAGAAAATAATAAGTAATCTTCTTTCAATTAGAAAAGGAAAGTCAAGTTATGATATTGCGATGTTAAATAAAATTTATAACCGTTAACGAGTTGAAACCTTACTGCGTAAAAGTTTGCAACCTCCATTGATGTCAATTTAAATCTCGATAAGTATCGATTCAGAACACCAGTTTCGTAATCGATTCTGTTTGACTGACAGTTGGTTTGCAGAGCAAAAACTCGATGACAACTGTTTAGCCTTCTTGGTACTTTTGTTGTTTTCCTTCTCTCCCTCCCACAAACAGAATAAAATACATGCTAAATAACGTGATATATAAGTTAAATTAATGAAAACATCCATAATAAATTAACTATAGTAGTGATACAAAACACAGAGGTAAGGAATTTTGAACTTATATGAAATTACGTAGTCCAAACAAATTACATTGCTCGAAATCCATATTTTTATCGTTTTAAGATAAATAATAAATCTTAAGACTGTAAATAAATGTTGCTAAGGTCGCATACAACTATCTCATTTTTCCTAGAAGTTTTTGATATTATTCTTAATGATTTTAGAAAAATATTTCTTGGATTAATTGATCAAATTCTATTTCAATTAGACATATAAATAGAGACATTTCTCAGAAATGATCTGTTTGAAATAGAAGAACCCTGATTCTTCGCTTATGCAATAAGTCTGGCTTTACTAGGTATATAATAATATTCACATATTAATAAGTATTTTCTGAAGTTCCAGGACCATGTCCGGCAACAACTATCCATCAGCTGAGCAGTTGGATGTCCTCTTAACCATAATGAGTAGCAACAGGGATCTGGCAAGAGGCCTTTTAAGGAACTGCGAAGGACGAGTCCTGTCTCAAAAGATATGGAATCAGATCACACAGACATTAAATGAAGTGCCAGGATGTAAGAAAACATTGAAGCAGTGGCAAAGAGTAGGTACCTATGTTTAAAAGTTGAAGTACATGTATAGATTAATATTAAAGACACTTTTCATAAGCATCCTCATTTGCGAGGTAGTCAAAGGCAATTGTGGAATAAGTATATTGGCTACTTCAAGCTTGCTTGTCAACAGATAGTCAGCCCTAAGAGCTCTATGTTCTATTTCTTCATAATATTTTTTACCTCACCATAGAAGTGATGTATTTTGAAAATTTAATGAGGTAAAACTGTACTTACCATTTTTTAAATACAAATGCATAAGATTATGTTACAAGTATGTTGCCTTACAGGTATGGTCTGATAGAAAGTACCTTGTGAAGAAAACCCTGAACACAAGACAAGCTTCAGGCAACAAAGAAGCCTTGCCACCACTCTCTGATATGGATCTACGAGTGATAGATATACTAGGATGGGAGGAATCTTCTAAGGAATTGGTAAGGAATGTTTATGCTTAGATTTATTTGTCGTCAATCACCTTAAACATAACTCTTGGTCAAAGTAGCCTAACTTTGCATTCTAGGAAAATAGACCCTTACTTACCATTCTTTTGAATGTTCATCCTAGCATAAATCTAAAAATAGATAAGACTTCCCTTGGCCATAGACTTACATAATTGTAACAGTGGTCACTGAATACTGCTAAGCAATAAGACAATGAAAGTTGGAAGAATACTCTCCCTATCAATCTATCTTCAGGTACATATTGAAAAAGGGTGATGTATTACCTATTACATGTAGGTTGAGGTGGCCATAGAATTGCTACCTTTGCAATTGCGGAGATGGACACCTGAACCTCTGGCTGCCCTGCAAGGGTTAGTGGTTGTGAACGCAATTGTATGTATATAATTGAATTACCTATACCATTTTGTTGTGTATATAGGAGGTGTTATGAATGACAATGAAGTGAAAGTGGTTTGTCAGGATCGAGATGGTATTCAGAAAATGTGGTGGGAGGAATGAGGTGTGTATGATCCTCTCTATAATGGAAATTGCATCTCTTCAGATTCCCATGGATGATGATGAGGAAGACTCTCAGTCGCAGTCGCAGTCGCCTCCTCCGCAGCCAGACCCCTTTGCCAACATCATCCTGGTGAACGAGGCCACCACGCAGCCCACCATCAAGAAGGAGCCTGTCACTAGGAATCGCACCTTCGTTCTAAGGAACGGAAGTAAGTCTTAGCTAATTACTATTTATAGCCTTGTAATAAAAGTTACTACAACAGTTAAGTATGACATTTAGTTGCATTTAATTAACTTATAGTGTATTCGCGTTAAGAAAATAGTGACGTCATCATTACCCAAACGATTTGACCAATGAGACGTGACAACGAATGTCTGCGATTGAATGTGACTTGTTTTCTCATTTACTCACGTATCATTGGCCAGTTTAACCTCTGATTATCATGACGCCACTATTTTCTTAACGCGAATACACTATAGTGTCTTTCCAAAGGGTTTTGCAGAAATCAATAACTACGGAAAGAGAACCTAAGTTTGCTTCTGTTGTATTCTGTAGAAGTAGGATTCTTGAAGCAATATATGCAAGACCCACCCTCCCACATCATAATACGAATCCCAAAAATCAAAAATGATAGATGCGGCTGCTTATGACTAAAGTATACTGACTATACTTCTCTGTAACATGACGTTTGCGTGTTATGCGATGTGTAACTGCCAGTTTTTTTAAATAGTTAAATTATCTGGTAGATCTTTGTGCAGATTTGCTTCTTCAATAGTCTATATCTTTTGATTGAACCTTAAAAAACATTATTACATTTATTTGACTGATAGCTGACCACAGATATTGGTCACTTAAAAAAGCTTTGTCAGAATAAGGCGAAACGCGTCGTAGTTTACTATTTAAATGTATCGTAAATATACTGGAAGTACTGCATTCAATCACAATGAGTTATTGTTTGAAATGTTTCATAGTCAATTCAAAGTTTTACCATTCATTTCTCCCAAGTGAATTACTCTGCGGTTACGTATGTCTTTATGAATGCAATGGTTTTTCAATTTGTTCCAGTGCACAGGCTGAGGAAGCGGCCGATAAACAGCGAGTTGGATCGCTTCATGAAGATGGAACAGGCGAAGATCGACGCGGAAGATAGGACCACCGCAGAGCTGGCCGGCATCAGGACGGAGCTCAACGAGCTGGTGGGCATCATGCGGGAGCTGCTGCAGGAAATGAGGTCCAGGCCCAGATAGAAGTATCACTATACGTTCATTGGATTCTCATTGTTCTCTTAAAGAAGAGTTTGGTTTGATCTAGCTAAGATACTGAAGGTTCTAGAAAGTTCTAGACAAGTTATGTTGAGGAGAGTTGTTGAAGAAATTTTAAACTGTATAGTCTATTCGAGTTAAGTAAATAGTGACGTCATGATATACAAAAGTAAACTGACCAATAAGACGTTAGATAATGAGAAAACAAGTCTCTTCGACCAATGGCGGACAACCGTTGTCAGGTCTCATTGGTCAAATCGTAGGGACATGATGACGTCACTATTTTCTTAATGCGAATATACTATAGTTATATAATGTAGGTTCGCTAATAAATGAATGGTTTCCAAAATACGTATTAATCATTCATATATGGGAAACATAACTTTTATTTAGTGTGGCAAAAAGGCTAGTTTATTAGACTTTGTGATTTTATGAACTTGTAAATATTTATTCATAACAAATTAGTAGATAAAATACATAAGACACATAAAAGACGTACTTGTATGTTTTATTTTATTATTACGTTAGTGTGTAACGTTTTTATTACCGTTTCTTTCCATGCTGATAAAGACTACATTGTGTTTACTAAATTAGTTTCCCTTGTAAAATATTCAGGCATTTGCGAAAATGATAAGCCCATAGACAAAGTCCTATTGTATTTAATTGTGGCTAATGTACATATGTAAATATTTAGATTATAGTATGACATACATTGCTATGTACATATTTTAAAATGTTTGGCTCAACTGGGATATAGATTATATAACAACAGCGAAAGTCGAATATGGAAATTATAAAAAGTAAAAGCATTTTATATCGAGTAATATGAATGTAGTTTAATGTTCAATTAGTTATAAATCAGCATAATCTGATAAAAATACTTTTGTAAAAAAACTCGAACGACATAATATAATCCCGAACTAAGGAACTAGGGGTCAATGGCTGTTCTGCCTATCCTGAAGATTACGCAGATTCACATGAAGTATATATTTCGATATTCCGCGCACAATAGAAAGTAATTGAAATGTAGAAATGATGTATATATGTTCTGGTAAATTCGGATTTTGATGTAAAATATTGGCTGTTTAATATTAATGTTTTTCTTGTCCATAATTAGTCATTAAATTATATTTTGTAATGTCATTACAAAAGTCGACTGAAGCTAGCTAACTAAGTATGGAGGTTAGAATTAACTTGCACAAGGAAATAAATGATCTATGTTGATAAACTGTAGACTTGGTTTTTGATTCCCTTATGTTTGTACACAGCGTGTAAAAGCATGATAGAAAAGTACATACATACCTACATATACATTTAATCCCTTTCGGAGTAGAATGAACCTCGGACCTATAATTTTCCATGTCACTTTTTGCACGAATATTCCTATGCCAGAGTATATTTATAAACAATATATTTTTAATAAATTGCGACAAATATACGAGCATCACAACAAAAGACATGTGCTACTGAATTGTTCCGAAAAATTGATTTATTTTACCTGTTTCCATTTATTAGATCCACAGGGTGAGGTAGAGATCGTCCACCCTCATTCTTTAGGATGAAGGCAAACGACTCCCAAGCGGAAATATTAAAGTATCACTTCACACATGAAGATCGTTCATTCATTTGTACTGCTATTACTTTATTGGCCTGCATAAGTTTTGTCCTGGAATCAACTAAGAATAAAAAATGTACTAATATTTAAAAAACTATAGTTGTAAGACAATCGAGTGTGATGTGTATGAATGAAGAAGTGAGTAATAGTGTTTGTATATAATCGTCTTGAACTCCATTGTCTGCATATCCTGTTGGGTTTTCTGGAGCGCACTGAGAGACAACAGTGTGGCGGTTGTTGTCTTATCGAGCCCCTACTCAATGTCACAGGCCCATGAGGTCAGAGCGCGTACAATGTAATCACGTGTGAGAGTAATCCAAGTAGCTCTGCGGTGACATGATGGATCGTAATGGATTGACGTCCCAAATTAAGTGCTTTGGTTATCGATAGGATCTTTGGATGTATATTTGTGGGTCAATATCTACAGATAACAACAAGGCGTCGCCTGGACCGTTTAAAAATGGGATCCGGCAGGGAATTAACTTTACCAACGTTCTTATGAGTAATAAGTAAGAAGCAAAGTAAAGTTATGGAAATGAAATAGAGTGCAACTGGCTGCCTTTTTACCGGCATGTCGTAAGAGATGACGAAGGGTTTAGGTAGAAAAAGAGAAAATTGATCCATCCATCTTTCCAACAAAAAAAAAATAATTTAATATAGGAAATAAGCTGGGCAGCGTCATTATATTTATAAATTGAAAACCTTTACCCAAAACAACGGCTGGAACAGGTAGAATGACGTAATGCTATTCGTTACCCCCTCGAGAAATACAAACGTGAATATGTGTGTATATACCCTGTCTCCTCTTACGACACGCCGGGCTGAAACGCACCCATCCAACTCTATTTACGCGTAATAACAAAATATTGCTGTTTTCAACAGATTCAACGTAATAAATGAATAAATAATTGAGTAGGTGAGTTGCGCAGAAGAAGCCCGCTTTTTGTTTTTATGTATGTTGTGGCGAATTCGTTCCGATCCATTCATTCAGTCCGCTCATTCATCGCTGAATCTCCGTGAAAGATAGACGTGCGCTCGGTTGAAAATAAATGCGCCAATTTTGCCGCGCCCTTTTGATAACTAGTGAGTTTTGCTAATTCTTGTGACGAATTTGTGTAGTGATGTGATGTGATTGTGTCGTATTATGACCAGTGTTTTGAAATCGAACAGTGTAAAGGCCATGCCAGAAGACTTGGTGTGCCAATGGGGTTCTGATGGCCAGGATCTCAAGGGTTTGAGGTCTGAAGATAGGTCTAAGTTGATAAAGTTTATAGACGAGAGCATTATTGGCAAAGGGAACTCTTTTTGTGGCCCTTATGGAAGAAGGAAAGGTAAGATTTTTGCTTTATTTCGTTGTACGTGCAATGTTGTGTAAATATTGTATTTTTATCAAATTAACATCACATCTGTTGAATAAATCGTTCTCCTCGTTATAAACAATAGAAGGCGAAGTGTAAGCCAAATTCATATTTTATTGTTACGTAATCTGATAAGTGAGTCTTAGAAGATAACAAACATGAAAGTCAGGTAGGATTATGCATAAGCCGCGCTCATGCGCTGATATTAAATTGATTTGAGACATTAATGAAATCGCTAGGCATACTCTAACTTGACTATATTTTCCTGAGCTACCCTAGACTTGAATAGAACGTAATTAACTGTGAGTCTTATAATGTTTTGATAGGCACGTTGAACCTTAAAAATACCGGCGTAATTTTTATTTTGTTTAGGATTATGAACTTGATGGCAATGCTATTAATAGACCATACCCAAATAAATGGATATCAATTCATTCAACCCCTTTTTGTTTCAATATTAGATTGTGCTTTTAATCCGCATCCTCCTAACAAGTTATTAGTAAAGGAAAACCAAAAACTTCGTAGATAATGTAACGGTGGTCACTAAAATATCTCTCACTACCCCGATACCATCAACAGTCGTGAAACGTCTATTATGGGATAATTGAACAAATTTTCGTTCTTGTTATATATAATACGTAACGAATATATTAATAATATAAAACAATATTATAACGTAATATATTATGTCAGTCCAGTGGAACAAGTTGCAAATTAAAATTTACACATGGGTACATATCACGTCTGTTAACCCTTTTCGGGTATTGAGGAGACTCCAGTGAACATCGTTGTATCAAAACTATATATATTTACGTTCAAATTACGTTTAATGCACCTAAATAAAGAAACAAGTAGGCGTTGAGTGGCAATGATTGTATTTGGTAATAAATAAGTACACCTTTCTATGCTATGAAACTAAGCCGGTTCACATTAGGTTGTAGTCATTACGTTATCTCGTCCAAGTAGGTAGATACAATAAATGTGAAGGCCGCGAGCGAGAATAAAAACTCTGCTCACTGTAATGTAGAACGATAGTTAAATGCTAATAGTTATGCCCATTTTCATCCTGTTCTAATAAGCATAACGAGTTAGGTGTATTATTTTTTAACTTGTTTCTAATCTTGTAACTAGTGCTTCTTTTCGTAAGCTATATTTAAGTGATTGAGTTTTAACTTTATATCTAGGTTCTATTATTATAATGATAGGTTCCTATTCTTCTTCGTAATATCCAATAATAAGCACGTGTATTAATAAATGTATTCATAGCGAGCCTGGTGAAAAGCGGGTTCCATGTGGACACACACCAATTTACTAATAAAAAAAATTATTGACGCGCAAACTTACATAATATGACTATCCTGCAAGTTATACCAGTCGTAATAGAAATACTTGATTCTTTTCCCAAGTTCTATTTAGATAGATGTTTAAATTATACTAGTTACTAATAAGTTGTCATTAACTATCTAAAACTCCAAAAGCTGGTCTTTAACTTGAACAGAAGTTAGCCGTCTTCAAATACAATAATCAATTACATTATTATGGGATTGTTTTAAGGTCCTATTGGGATATGCACTGACAGTCCATCTACGAATCATGCTCACTAAGGCTATTTTATTCCTGTTCGTCCCTTCTAGGTTTATCACAATGATGTTAGTCATTCCAGTGTAAACAGTTTGTAATGGAAATATTAGATGTGTATAGAATATAATCTTTTTTTCCGAGAATCTAATGGCGGTGACTGTATGTACCTTAGCCGTCTGTAGTTTACGCTGTTAATCAGTGAACGTAATTTATTGTACAATTAAATGAATTACACATGCTACGTCTATAATCCTTGTAATAGGTAGACAGAACTTGAAGGTTGGTAACCTTTGAATACCTGGTGATTTTCCATTTTTCTAAAGAATTTTTATGTTGAATGGAAATAGTAAATACTGTTTGGGTGTTTATATGCACATTGAAAAACTTCCGAGATGTTTACGCAATTCAATTAATTCAACGAGCGCTGACAAATTGAATTGTATTGTTATTCAGTTGTTTACTAAGAAATATAATATCGCATTCTTTTCATTAATAGGCGATTATAAATATACTTTTAATAGAAACGCCATTCGTTCAATCTTTTTATAACTAGCAGACAATGCTATTTTTATTTCGCCACGTTTATGTTGTTTGATTCTTAATTTACTAGGTGTTATCTCCTAGGTTATACTACGTCAAATCGGTGGTCTAGTCTAGACGAATAAATTAAAGGAGACAACACAGAATTGAGATTGTATATTTTGAGCAACGAATTAGTTACTTTTGAATGAACCATTAATTCATAACATCGATTAATATTCATCGTCACTACTCGTATAAAGAATATTTTCGTCGATAACCTGTTGCTTGTTTTACCAATTTAATAGCCATTGCGTTGTTTACAAAATGCAATTTCCAACACATGCCGTGCAGTGGGCGATGGATCACTACCTCCAAGGCCCAATCGTTTTGTTATGAATTATGCACTTGCCTACCAGCTACAACAGTGCGTTGTGCCTTGGATTTTAGATTTTACTTTTCGATTATTTGTTTACATTCCAACCTCTTTCAGTTAGTTAAGGAAAATTCTATTTTTTAACATACATAACCTCGGAGACAAACTGTTTGTGAATTTTTTTAGCCAAACAGTATGTGATGGCATTCATCTGGAATACTGGTAACAGATAGCTATCACATCACTATAACATAACATTTACTCCTAGTCCCTTAGTGGCTTCAAGAAAGATATTGAGCCAACTAGTTAGCATTATATTGACGTCTAGACTAGCTCGTACCGACTTTATTTTCATTACAAATTGATCGTGTGTGCAGTTTCCTCATCACTGTTTCTGCAACGTGCTCTATGTACCTAGCTGGACACTCATCTAAGCGGGCAGTGTGCACGTGAGAAGCCTGAAAGCCCCTTTTGTCCCCCTATCAAAGGCTTGATAACTCCATCTGAGGTCAGCCGTGGCTCTAGTCTTTGATCGTGGCGCGTGCGCGACCTCTCTTCTGGCTAATCGTTGAGCACAAGCGGCTTATTTACTCGGCATACATGACTAAGACTAGCCTTGTTACTAAGCTTTAGTATTATCATATACATTTGTATGCTTCGTGTCCAAGTTCACGTGTACATTTTAGAAATTGCAAAGAAGGTAGTGTACAACTTCGAAATATTTTCTGATAGTCAGCATTCAATGCCGTGTACAGGCACTGACTATTGTCCATTTTGCATTACTATTGAAGTTTTATATGTAATTCCTATACTTAGTGACTATACCATAGAAATTATTAAAACGCATCAGTTCTAAATACATATTTAGACTAAAGTACATTGTTTCTAATGAAAAAACGCGCATTTCACCTTGCGTTAGGGTGATGACCCTTTTCGTCGTTATTGAGTACGCATACCTTACAGTTTGTGGTTTTTCTTCTTGATGTTTTACTTCACTGCACTGTAAACTGTGGTTATAATAGTTACCGGTTATTTTAAATTTTTTATAAGAAAGAATTCAATCGTGTTTTGGAATAAGATAAAGGCACTTTCTTTTTCTATATTTAGACTCCTAATCGATGCTGAATCTCTTTGATATGGATCTGTAAGCTGGTGTGTGAAAAGTGAAATTGAAATATTTGTGAGGCAGTGACCAAAGCATCATTGAAGTTGACGCTGTAGGGTCGGCCGAGAGAACCGGTTTTGTTTATCAAGTGCCAAGTAGAACAACAAACATAGGCCACGCACTGTGAGATAATCGCTTTCTTTTCACAGACTTATAAATTCCAATATATTAACTAATATCTTAGGAAAATATAAAATATAACTTGTCTTTGCAAAATGTAATATAGTTAGTTATGTTCGGGATCTACTCTTAAAGCGCTACAATTTCATTACTTCTTATTACATACATATAATGTCGCAAATCATTTCAAGTTTAACTCCCCTGGTAATTTCTACAATAGCAAAGACCTTTTTTGATATTATCTACAATTTAATAGATGTGACTGTAGACTTCATTAATACAATGTATGTATTAATCGCATGTACTGATACCTAGCCTCAACGATATCAACATTATCAATTAGTTCCTGTATGCTTGTCGCTGCATTCATGCCTTTGACGTCACTAATCGAGTACGGTGGATGGGTACAATATAATCTTTCAGCAGAACATTTTATTCACATGTCAAATTACAAAGATATCAGCGTATTGGCGCGCGAGAGTAAACAAAGTGACACGATAATCAATTGAGATCTCGGAACGACCTTCGTGGCCGAATACGCTGCATTGGCACGTGGACGCTCATTTATTGCCCACAGATGGTAATTGACTTTCACGATAAAGCTATCGAAATGCCCAAGAGTATGCAAACTACGAGTAGTTACTATTTGGACTGTACTTTCACCAAACGACAACAACTTGAATAAACGTCACTGGGTGCATAACGAACAATGTTTATGACCTTGGATATCGAACTCATAATAAAGGAAAGGATTCTAAAGAATAGGATAGGAAATGTCATAAACACTACAAATACAGTGGCAATAATATTGTATAGTACATAGAAGCTCGAGGTAAAATTTATTTGGAAAAGATAGCGGTTAAAAACTCTTACACTCATAATAATTGAACAACCTTACCTGAAAAAAGCTAAGTATTTCCACGAGACTATAAATGTACCCACTCATAATTCAATAAATACCAGTAATTACTTTAGAATAAATCACAGCACACAATTATTATCTCGCACTTATCAGCTATTACCCACGCGGTGCATAACAATTAGTATTCTGTGCTGCAATCTGCTCAGTAATGCAATATCCATCAATATGTACAGAGTGGCTGATGATCCAATGTCATGCGTTTAGTTAACTATAAGTACTATGAATAGATTAGGAAGGATGTGCATTTTAACTACGTTTATACCGTGCTAGTATTAATACTGTTACTGTAACATTATGCTAGTAAATATAATGTTAAATTGCTGCTTTCTAGTCGTTTGACTAAGGGACTGAAATTGAATGGGAGGTCGTTTGATAGCCGACATTAATATCAATTTTAGTGCTTACAATGTCAGAAAGAGATATTTCTACCCCTGAGATTCAAAACCTCCCAAAAGGTATAGAAATACATTATTTTACATACGTTTACTGTAGCTTGTTGTTAGAATACAACAATTACAGTTAACCTTTATATTGTACACTTTGTAATAAATAGTGATAGGGCATTTGAAGGTTTAGATTATGATTTAACGTGATCGCAATTTTCATAGCGTAGGAGGATAATATTCCTATTTGCATTGCATCCTTCACAACTTGCTTCTATCATATTGTATAATGAGTAATCTATAGGTAGTATGTATTATATTAGTTTTGTTTAATCAGAACAGTAATATCAGGGTTATGATGTACATAGTTAAACATAACATAGTTAAAGCCACTTATTTTTTCATGAAAGCTAGGAGACTACATAGTCAACGTGCAACCATAATGAGGGCTAGCTCAGTCGCTGTATCATGATATCTTATCGCTATAGATTTTATAAATAGATTTTGATAAACAAAATTCTGTATTACGTATTGATAAATGGTCGTTTATTTCATTTAGTTGTATTATATTTAGTATATGGCATCACAAAAAGACCAACTAGTTAGTTCCAAATTCAAAACCGGTTTTCTCCCAAAGCAAAGACGGGTTAGGGCGGAACCAAAAAGTTTCAATGCAAAACAAAGCGAACTTTTTTCGCGAAGAATGCCTCGCTGGCCTTGAACTGGTGAGCGAACGAAATTCATTTGAAATTCGAATCATTTTTTGTTCTAAATTTGAACTTGATGCTTCGGTCTCCAGCACGAGCGCGCTCTGCGACAAACTTTTGAAATGAAATATTGAATATGTATGAGCTGATACGGTTTCTGTTCGATCCCTATGCTTATAATATATTCAAGTCTAAATTTATTTTAGCTATTCTATACGACTATAATGCATTTCGTGTGAAGGCTACCCGCATTGATTTGGAGATAACAAACAAAACAATTTAACTCAAACTCCAATGAAGGTTAGCATAATACATTGTGTAAAATTCTAGCTATAATGTAGTTAGTTATTAAGAAGGTACTTTGTATACGATTACCTGTATGTAAATTTAATTACATATTTCTATGATATATAATATTGCGTGTGCATTGAACCCTGAAAGTTTGAACCGATGGCTTACTATCTCATAAATCACGCGGCGACCTTCGCCAGAGCGATAACCCACAGTGGCTCATTAATAATAATGGAGGCTATCGAACAACGCTTAAGCCCAAATTGCACTAATATGCAACGAATTATCGCAATTAACTCATTCAAAATATAGTCATTGTCAATCTTACAACGCGACTGTCCAAATTATAGGTTTGTAGAAGATTTATTACTTAAAGTAACGATGATATGTCACACAACATCAGCCAAATTTTACGACTTATCAAACATAAAAAAGCAAAGCCGTCTGATACAATGGACTAGATCCCAAAACCAATTTAAACAGACGAAATATTTTTGTAAATTTTTGTTCTACCTTTTAGAATTCAATTCAAATTACAATCAATAAATACATTCATGCAACAATAAATGTTCATGCTAATATACATATAGCTATCGTGTCTTTCATATTTTAACTGAAACAACATCCTACATGCAAGTTTCCTAAACGCAGTGGGTCGGTAGCAACTAAAAGCCCGCATGGGCCGAGACGCGTGACCCGAATGCGCTGGCACTCAATTGAGGCCTGCAGAGACGCGGATGCTGCCTCTTTACCCAATAAACTCTCTTCGACGCGTGACTCACTCAACTGCATACCCCATATGTGGGTATCTATTGCATTATTCAACTTTTTATCGTTATACTAGTTATTCGTATATGCAAGTACTCTGTCGCCTGACCTGTAAGTTAGGTTGAAAGTGAAATAAGAACTATAATACCTGACATTAGTTTTTGAAATAAATATCCGATGGAATGATGGATATCTGATATAATTTGAAAGTCCTAAATGAAAAAAATAATATCGTTTAAATATTCTATTACTTTTTAAGTAAATAGTTAACAGTAATCTAAAAATACAATCTCTACTTTATCAACAAACCTTTTCGAAGTGAAAATATTAGAAGCAATACTAGGTATTGTAGTTTGAAGCGACACCTAGTGTTTTATGACTCTTAAGCTAGGTTTTCATTTAGTCATCCGGCTAGATTATCAAGTATTCTAGTAAAGCTAATCAAACAAAAGCCTTTGTCATGTGCCTCTCTATGATTGATGATATACGTCAATAGACCACGTCAAAATATTGATAAATTCATTGTTTTTCTCTTACTAACATGCTAGGTAGTTCATTTTCAAGATATGACATGTAATTATAATAAACTATGTCGTTTTTGCTAATATTGTTGCTTGTAAAGAAAAATCTTTTATGGACGTTAAAAACAGGACTTCAATGACATTATGCAATTTATGTCTGACTAGCGACTGGCTCCGGCTTCGCACTTCTGGCTATTTAATGGATGTTATTATACATATAAACCTTCCTCTTGAATCACTCTATCTATTAAAAAAAAACCGCATCAAAATCCGTTGCGTAGTTTCAAAGAGTTAAGCATACAAAGAGACATAGGGACAGAGAAATCGACTTTGTTTTATACTATGTAGTGATGATGAATGACGTCATGGAATCAATATCTCGACAATAAACAATAGTAAACTTAGTGTATTATTGCTGATACGGAGATGTGTAGTAATAAAATAAAATCAATTTTCGCAAGGCTGCGCTCAGGGCACGTGAATCACGTGACACGTAATGTGCTCGTATGTTTGCCATTTAAAACAAATGTGGGTAATGAAACTAATGTTTACCAGTAATAATTATTGTCGTATTCTTCATTCGTGCAGCGTATTTAATGATTTTATGATGTTTCGCGTATACTCAATGACAGAAAACAACTTATAATATTATGATTTTACATCAGGACTGTGATCTTTTTCGGGATTGTTGGGCATTGCAATAGAATTCAGGGATTCGAAACACCGTTATCCGACAGTAGTGTAAGACAGATTCCGCCACATAGTTATGCATGTTATAAGAATCTCAAATAGTCAAGTAATGTTATGTTTTTTTTCAGTTCTTTTCATTGATTATATTATTAATAAATATAAAATTTATACCCTCAATCAATGCAGATTTATATTTATAAATTTTCTGTTTAGGTTCCATTAAAAATTTTATTTCTAGAAAATAGTGCATTCAATTTTAATCACCTCATAATTCTATTCTGTAGCAAAGTGGGTTTTGTTACGTAACCTAGGTCATGCAAATGTCAAGGGATCGATCTACAAATGTTTATGCTGGAACATTTGCGACGGAAATAGTTGAGAGCGATCTTGATTCTTCCAAGTAATCCCCTTTCGAGACTGGAATAGAACTTAGTAAACAGAAGCTATATTTAGTCGCTATTGGGTGATGAAAGAAAACAAGAGATAAGTAAACGCAAAAATCTGCTTGGTGACAGTAGCTTAGAAAGTAATTGAATATTGCACCCTGTTCTGTTTACTTCAGTGTCAGACTTCCATTACATTTAATTAAAATTTTGGCCAAAACATGGGCAGAACTCTATACTGCCTACCTGACAGACTAATCACGTTAAGAGTATGTGTTCCCCAACGGTTTTTGCAGCCAATGACGTCATTCCATATTTAAAAACTGTCCTGTCATGAGGGATCCTGGGAGCATGCCAATAACATTATTTGTATAATATGAAACTGTGTACATGCCTCGCAAAATAACATCTGTACATACTGTGGTGACGTAGAACTAGACCCATTTTGATTAATGATAACTAATGACAAAGTAAAAAGACGATCCACGCGAAACCAACATTTCACTTCAATCTCATAATAATGCTTAATTGTTATCTTTTACCTAAATATTTTATGACGGACTGCTTCAATGTGTGATTCAGAGCCTGCACTTACATGTTATTGAATAAATTAAGAGTTGTACTTGTAAAACACAAACAACATAATAAGCGTCCCACTTATCTGTCGAAATCATAACAAACAGGGTCGCCACTGTGTCTGAGCACAAACATCGATATCGCTTTATTAGCCATGTGTCACATCGATAATGAATTAACATATCTATGTATGGATGACAACAAATCTGTTTGTTGAACGCTTTGAAATGTGTCAAGGTGTTGGATTATTTATCGCATTTCCTATTGACAAGATTATTTGGAAAAAGTTATAAATAAATATTATGATAAGTGGACTTTGAACTGCCGTAGCTGCGTTGAATTGCTGCATTCGTATCATGAGATTACTATAAAGTAGCTATTTGTTTATAATTTTTTGGAATTTGTTTGAACATCAACACAAACAAACCCTACAGTAAGCAAAAGAATGGAAACGGGAAATACCTTTTTCCTTTAATAACGTTGTTTACATGTTTTGTCGTGTTGTATCGGCTTTTCTCATCCACTTTTATCAATAATGCGTTCATGAGGCGGCCTTCGCTTGTTTTGTTCGAAGAAGGTATTTTCAATAACCTATGCTTTGATTTATCTTCAATGCAAAGTGTGTACATTGTTTACCAAGTATTTAATACTCTGTCGGAGGCCGAGGGAAATTTTTCTTTCATTAACGGATTAGGATAATCTTTTTGGAATCATTATCAAGTTATATCTGTGAATATCGTACTATAATAATGTTATAGGCACACAATTGCTACTGTTAGTGATCATAGAAATATACACACCGTCTGATATGCAATACTAGAAATGCAAGAAATTACATACTTACTTATTTGTTTCGTTATAAATACATACTATGTATTATGTTAAATATTATTAAGAAGAATAAGAATTAGTAAACCATTATTTGGATGAAACAAAGTTTTACTAAAAATAGAGTGTAGTTATCTGGTTTTGTACTATGTATTTATATTTAACTGCTACATTTAGGATGACAAATGAGACAACTTGAAGAGTGGCCAACTTTGGTGACATTCACGACTCAATGAGGTCGCAGCAAAGATCTGACCCAGTGCCCATCTTTTACCTGTAGATTCGGACTCAAAATGTCCGCGAACTCATTTACCTGTATCTGTTTCCGGTCGCAACTAAATGTCGACCACCTCCAATAATAGTGGGCCGGAAGTCTCAGCTTACAGCGCTATTACACAGTGGCTAAATGAAGGTTCCGTTTTATGACTGTTTTAGTACTGTTTTCGTATTCGGGTGTTAATTATTGTATTTATTGATACTTTAACAACTTCAACATTCGAGAGGTCACCAGTCCATTCAAGGATTCAAATAACACCCTTGTATTGTGTCTTTGGCCAAAAGTTATAATTTTTATGATACATGTTTAGTTACTACTGTTTATTTGTATTGTATCCTTATGGTTTTGTTTTCTTTTAGAAATGTTTGAGTATGTCTTGTTGTAAACATCATAAAACTCAAGTTAATAAATAATAACAATGGTCAAAGCGGATATTACTTGTCATCTTTATGTTTATTTGACTAACTATTATAGGTTTATCGTGACTTATCCATTACAAATTTGTTCTTGTTTTACCAAGCTCTTTTGAGCTGCTGTTGATTGTGCGCTAGACCATAATTACTATTTTAAATACCAGCTTTAACTGTTTATTTTTACCCCAATTCTCAGAGAGATGAATTTCCTAATTAGCGAGTGACGTACTGGGCGTCTTCAAGAAAATGGGACGTGAGGTGTATGAACGGAAAATTGCCAGCACATACATAACTTCGCTCACAACAACCACGTTCACTCAATATGTGTTATTGACATCTGTATAAGCCACCAAATACTTCGTCAACAAATTTATAATTAACTCATTGATTATAACAATAATATTTTATAATACACATAAACACGCAATAGTATTAAAATTGTTACGCATTTGGCATATTATTATGATACAATGTCATGGTGAAGGTTCGTGAGGTTGTTAACCAATGAAAATTGGACCCTTCGGCGATAATTACCTATTTATGACACGTGTATCTTCATTTTGAAATCATACAGTAGACACAATTTTTCTACTCGATAAAAACCTTCAAAATAATAAGTAAAATTGTTTGGAAGAAAATTACGAACTATTACCAAATAATTACGGAACAATTACGATGTTACACATATGTAATTGTCTATTATAAAGCCTTGGTTATACGCGTGTAATTTTTCCATACTTAGTCTATGATATGGGAGTTGGCATGGGAAGGGCGTTGTACCATGATTGGCTTCGGCTGGAGGCCTGATCGCGTGTACACATGTCACTTTTTGATATTTCCATGCGAGTTCAAACACCTAAGGAGTCCCTGAACCTTTTTGGTTGACTGATCACTTTATTTCCTAGTAATAAAGCGAATAGACACGTGCTGCTCGGGGACTTGAATGGAATGTATCAGCTGCTGTTTTACACGTCTTAATATGGCCACTCATTCATTTTAAAATAAATCCAAGCGTTAAAAACTAGTCACGAAATCTGATTTGATATTAACTAATGGTAATGAGACAACTAATTTGCTTGGTAACTAATGTATGATAAGATTTCCGCAGTTGCTAAGTTTATTTGGTAAAACATTATTTAATTAACTTCGATAACATCAGTTATATCTGATAATCCAATCCAATCCGAATCACGTGTTAGTAATTTGTAAATGGATTACTTCATACTAAATTGCACAAACCCATTACTCGATTCGTGTGTTTGAGGTGAAAGCTTTATGATTTATAGTTTCGTGTAGGTGCTGCAACACTGCTGTTAATACACTAATAGACATAGAAGTGCCTTTGCGACGATCGATATACATCAAATGTGAGCGTATCTAGATCCTTAGAACCTTTTTTTCAAATTATATGACTTCGACGACAAAAAATAAATACCATTCGTGTCATGCTACGGTTGAAATGCCTTTTTTTAGTATATCTAGTAGTGCTATATACGGAGATTATGCATAGATTAGTGAATTAAATTAACGCGTATTTGGGTAGAATAGTAGACTCGTATGTGCTGAGAAGCTTAATTAAAAGGCCCCAAACGTTACGCTTTGCATGTTTCGCTCTATAATTAACATCACATGCGAATCATCAAGGTAATAATCGGGGAGCCGACGTCACTCATAATGAAGCATTTTTCAAGCCAATGTCAAGAGCGAGCGTAATTAACGATGACGAGCTCCGCAGACTGCTCGGCGGCTGCAGGCTGTTCAACTCTATGGGGCATAGCGCAGGTGGCACTATCATGGACCGTATTATATGTAGCAATTTATAATAGTTCTTAACTCATTAAAGTAATTTAACCATAACAGTAAGGAACCGTAGTGATTTTTCCACTAGTACTATATGTAGTTCCTTCAGATGCAGTTTCCATATCAGTATATTGCCTCATTTTGAGGCAATTAGAATGGTTTATCAAAAACGTTTCAATAAAGGAGATTGACCATTTTGGACCAAATGCTGCCCAGGCGTGGGAATAGTTTTTTTATTTTACCTTACATAAAAGGGTATTTAAGAAAAATAATAAAAAAAATACATCCACGAGGTTGTTTACTACCCGATAATATACCTTATGGTTTTCGTAGCACTTTAACTTTGATATTTCATTTTTTTATAATATTTACGTTGTTGTTTAATATTATTATCTTATTTATTCTTCCTCTAGTCAGGTCCCGACATCGCTAGTATCGCAAAGCAAGTTTTTTGTACGTTGACAGATTTGTATAGCGCTGTCTCTTTTTTCAATTCCAAGACAAGTTGATCGAACGGTACGGTACAAAATCACAGCGAGATTTGAGAGAAATCAAAAGTCTCGTTTCCTCATATTCAGATGTTCCGATTTTTCGATGCCGAACAGCAATTTGCAACTCATTCGAGCGCATATAAAAAGCAGACATACGTCTTCAAAAGTGTATCATTGTTATATTTTAATTGACGAGAACAATCATGGGCTCCGTTCAATTAATCATTATTGCTGTTCGTGTTTTACTGGGCGGCGAACGATCGGCAGTTGTGCTCACGTTGTTTGCCTAGTTTGGTTTTTGGGGTGGGCTAGGCACGAAGACGTTTTGAGGCGGCCTGCTTTATTTTTAGATTCAATAATCATAGATGA
Organism: Leucoptera coffeella; assembly: GCA_030578115.1. Classification (NCBI taxonomy): domain Eukaryota; kingdom Metazoa; phylum Arthropoda; class Insecta; order Lepidoptera; family Lyonetiidae; genus Leucoptera; species Leucoptera coffeella. The sequence goes on along the minus strand of JAMBLF010000034.1, from coordinate 457,691 downwards.
CGATGAGGATGATTGATTAGGTATCATTAATGTTTACATCATGATCATGTAACGAATAAATGATTGATTTATTAAAGCACTATACTTAACAAGTGTTTTAATAGTAATAAATAAACCATTGTTCACAATATACCGTGTTTTATTTAAAAAAAACAGCTGTTGGTTATGATTTTTCGTCAATGTAAATCCTATGAAAAATATTTTTTTTCTCAGTACTCCTCGGATAGATTCTAAAGCGCTTTGGGTTACAGTCTGATATTAGTCTATGGAACATTATGTACCATCATTCAATGTTGGGCAGCACTTGGTCCAACGTTCATACAAAAATGGTCAATCTCCTTTAGAAATCGACATAATAGCTAAAGTAATACGTTTACTATATTTAGACGATTTTCATGGACTTAAATCAAGAATGGGTTATACTGCAATCATTACTACCGAACTAAGTAGAATTTGCACGCGGTCCCTGTTTAAGCGGATACGCATCGAGATAATAACCACGTTTTGGCCTTTGGTTAATTGATAGGTATGTAGTTATTTTGGCTACCGACTCATTTATTACAGTAGACAGTATGTCGCGCGCAGGGTAGTGAACTTGTCAAGCGACTAGGCATCATGACTACTTTTTGCCAGTCACAGGCACTGGTGACGTCGGCCCTTTTGGTGCGAGTCAATGTTCGTGGGACAATGATAATTGCTATTTTATTGTTTCAAGTATTGTGTAGGTGTACATGGTGTTTAAATGATAATTTGTTACAATGGATTCGAATTGAAAAAAAACCCTTGTCATGGGTGTAGTTAATGAGACATAAGTGTCAGTTCTCAACAAGGTACTTAGTTTCAGGTAGCAAATAAATAATGACAATTTAATAATTTGAAGATATGCTTAATTGAACTTGTTTGATAAAGTAATTCAGTAGTTAGTTACTTATGAAACTAATATTTCCAAAAGTTGTTGAACAATACTTTTAATTTATATTTACAAAAATTTTGACTATGTTATGAAATAATACTTTTATTTATTTATATGCCTCATCTCGTATCTATAAGAATGGTAGCCAGATATATCACCGCTTTTGCGGAGCCTGCGACTTTTATTTTCACTAAGATCCCTATCTTCAATTACGAACACAATTATCGTTTATAGGTATATCTATTTATCTTAACATAAGTTCAACATCTGTTCCATTTGTATTATTATAATTGATTTATGATTGTCTAGTATAAATATTTGATTTACACAATCATAATTATTTTAACAATAGACTTTCAGTCTGTTTATTTTGCAAACAAAGGGCTGTGCATCCAAAGATCAATAAGTTGTTGCAATATAGGTATTGTTTCATTGTTTATACTATGAGCACTCACTTAGTTGCTATATATTGTAATGTTTACATTAATGGGTACTGGAAATTTACTTTTTGCGTTTTAATCAATGGAATTATTCACAATGTTCTTTCTTACCTTCAAGCACAAATCAGTCAACAATTAGTGATTGTAGGGTAGTAATAAATGCGGAGTTTTCCAGATTGAACATGGGTGTCCCTTACTTTTAGTGTTAAAGTCATATTTCAAAAGCATTCATAACTCCATCACCGAAGTCCGTTCAGTCTGTTCGTTAACAGCTTGTTGACATCCGTTTAACAGTTCAGTTGTTTGCGTTGGCCACAGATCAAACGAAAAATGTTTGTTAACGTTGCATTCCTTAGTTATTCTTCGTGTATTTACTAAATACTCGTAGATATTTAAATAATTATACCAAAATGTACATACGCTTTCGTTATGTTACGTTTCATACCTTATATACATCTCAAAAGATTTTAACAACATAGCTTGCAATGTGCTTGTCGGAAAAGTTTCATATAAAAAATCAAACTAATTTCAGTTTTTATTTTGACGTTTGTGTTCGATCTATGTTATAATTGCATATTTAGTTAAACTTACGCTATTTTCTTTTGTTACAGGTTGGTACCATTGAAATATAAATCCTGTTAAATTACTACTAAATTGGTAAGTTCTAGGAATACGGCTTACCGATAAATAACTAGTATAAAATAACATTGAACTTAAATGATAGTTGTTTGAATTGATCGTTACTTGTCGTTGTGGCATAGGAGGAAATTTAGTAAATATATAATACCAGCGCAGCATTTATAGAAGTAATTGATTAAATAGCATAAGCTTATTGTAGACATATCTTAAGGTCCGTGTAGCAACATACAATTATCAATATTGATCTTTGATTAGTTATAATGTATGCGCGGCTGCAATGCCATTGCGTCGCATGAGGAGAATTTTCCAGACGTTTCCTGATGCCATAATGTGCTTTATTGCAAGGCACGCCATTTAATTAGTTGCTGATATTTTATAGAATAGTTACGGGATATTTAAGATAGTTTGAATGCTATTGAGCAACGATTAAGGACGTAATTCAAAGCGTGGGACGAATCTGAAAAATACCATCAATCATTATGTTAGATACTGTACGTTAACTAATCGTCTGAACACTGTCTTATACATAATATAAATTAAACATGCATTAATTATGTTTAAAGGCGTATATATGGTTGGCATGATGTTAGGTGACTTTATATGTATTAATAACTACCAAAATAATACCTACCACGCCCTAGTGCATACCTTGCTCACAAATAGTAAATAAATATAAAAGTCCCAGATTAAATAAAAAAATACGGAGTATAAACCCTAAAAAAACTTGAATTAACTTATTTTATACACGATTTAAGTTAGTGCAATCACGCGTATGAGTGCTATTTCTAAATTCATTCTAGATATTCCCCTGTTAGGAAATGTTTGTTCGAGAATAGCATTCCCAGTAAGACAATGAGTGTTGCTGTTTCTTTGAAATAAGATTCCTACTACGCACTTAATGAAGAGCACTTGAATGCGAATATTTGGGATGCCAACGCTATCGAATGACATGTGCCAAGTGGGTGATTTTCCTTGTAGCCTCAACAATTACTCAGGAATGTGATTGAATACTGATTTGATACTTACAAATTAGAATTGTTAATTGACACACACTCTGATATCTCTACCAAAATATAATGAGTCTGTAAAACCTCTTTGTCTTGATAGTTGCGATTTGTTACGTCAATTCAACAAACATCGATATATAACCCAAAATATAAATGCGTATGCACTTTATAACGTGGGATAAGATAAGGCATTTTAATAAAATATAGGTTTCTGGAATGGTTAGTTTTCTTATTTGCGTCTTAAACTCTTAAGTAACTAACTAATAAGAAATATAACGCAATACGAGATTCAATAAAGATTAGTTTTAAAGTCACGTGCGCCATATAGGTGGGTGATTACTCATTAGCACATCAAAGAGGTTTATATCATACGCTAATAAGTTGGGCGCAATATATCGTAACAAGATGTAATGCATTCAGATGCGACCGCTGCTCTGGGGGCTATTTCGGTAGTCAATTGCTTCATGGAGACTTTGAAGGGGCATCCAGCCTCTATATTTAGTCTCCGCTGATATATTTAGAATGTTTGTTTATCAAAAAGTACGTTTCAATTGGCTATTTCGGTGGATTGAGGTGCCTTATGACTATTTATTTCTTGAGTGAATCAGATAAAAACAGCTGTTTTTGATATAACTTGTCATAATTTACGACGTGAATCCATTATTATTTTAGAATTTGTAACTTCAATCATTCTAATGTCTTAGGTTTTCATAATACTATCAAAAATTGGTTAGCCTGTTGGGCCCTGTAAAAAATTTTACCCGGTGGATTTAGTTTCGGCAGAATGCTCTTAAGATACCTATTTGAGTCTTGTTTTTCCTATCTCTAGTGACACTAATGGAATACTGGCATCACCAAGTTCTTGAGACAAGCCATTGATCATATGAATCCAAAAATAACGTTGAAATGATTTAAAACCGGAGGTGACCGCTACTACAGACGTCGTAAAAAACGATCAGAACATACTTCGAGTTGAAACCCGATAACTTAGCTATCTTGGTACTCGAATCTAGAGTTCATCGTTCGTCATTCAATATCCTTAATGTCATTAGGTGCGAACCAAATAAAATTGGTACTATGTATACGTATTATCTAGTCGGTAATATTGTACCTATTCGTAATTGGATACAGCCACATTCAGTGACTTCATAATTTGCGTTGTACTAATTACTGTCTCCTTTTATGTGTGTCCCTATCAGACTTTACTGTTTGAAAGAATGAGATAAATAAATATTAGGTAAGTCATTTGACGCGTCGTTAGATGTAATGCATTATGTCAAATATTTTGTAACGTTATTGAAAAACTCATATAGTTACTCTAGTAGTTAAAATTCATAATTCGTAATTAGCATATCTTATTTGTATATGTGTCAATGAAGCGAAAGTGATCTGTCAGGATTGCGACAAATGGGGATCCGTGATCTCTGCCTACCACTCTACAGGGAATCAGGCATGATGTATGTATGCATTTCTTACGTTTCGTTATCAATGTTGGCTATGATTTATCATAACAAACGTGCATGAGCCATCACAATAGAAATATTAATCACATGCACAATTGAATCAGTAGATTAAAATGCCACTCAGTGCAAAGGCCATCCGAGCAGCCGCAAGGCAACCGTAAGTCATCGCTAATCCCACTGCCTTCTTCAATCGAGTGTTTGCCAAGCTCAAAAGCGTAAGACGCGTTTACATTATGCAAGTCTTATCTGCTTGTATGATGTCACACCTTGTACATTTTGCATATTTACACCCTGCACGCAAATTCAAGCATCCACAAAGCAATTTGCATGCAATGCGTTTGTGTCGTTATTTTCAAAGTCAAGCAAATGTATGAATGACTGACTGAACAAACATTCCCTTTCGTATTCACTATTCCCGAATAGTAAGGTGTTCAACACGAAGGCGCTTCTTAGACTATTAACTTATGTCACTTAAGTGTTATATTGGGGACAGGATGCAAGACATTCAGGAATATTGGTAATGATTAGTTGTCGCTTGTCACCCAAAAATAGAATGATTTATAATGCTTATTATTTCCATTGCTAGGCTACACTTCGTCTCGAAGAGCGTATAGTTGACAGTTTAGGGTTTAGTCAAATAGATTTATCGCTATATGCTGATGCATTTGCTATGTTCCAACGAGTGCAGAGTCTTGGCTCTAGACTAGGGATGCGTATGTAGTGACACGTGAGAGCAGTTGCAGTTACCTCCACCGCGTCATGAGGTCGTCTGTGACAAGTGGCAATTATTGTAATAAGGGCCTTATCACGGATGTGGCGCATGGCAGAGAGGTCGCGCGATGACCGATAGCCGCTTCAGGAGTGCCGGTGCTTGGCGGAAAATCCCCCGGGGGCTGCGGCGGCCGGAGCCAGCTGGCGCCACGCCAATACTCCTCTACTTTCTTCTATAGATGACATTGTGCGGCTCTTTGTCTCCGTTTGGACGAGCGAACGCTATTTCAGGAGCATACCATGTCATATCTGGTTGACCGACGAATGAACTACATTTAAGTGCTGAAATGTAAATGGTAGGGAGGAGCTTCGGTACCGAGCCATGCATAATCTTCGTGCAATACGTGTTATGCATAGCTGTAAAGAGCAAAAACAACATGCACGTAACGAGGTACTAAAATATGAAGTAATGGCACTTTTAATGCTGAACGGTGATAAATAATATAATATTTAATTATTCACACATAAAGCAGAATATTGTGAAGGGCACGCTGTTCGTGAATGTGTTTTATGAAGGAGATAAAATGGCTATTTGCCGGTTTACTACCTACAACAGTTCTCTATACTTTAATGTTGTTCTGTTCTTGAAACCTTGTTTATATACTATATAAAGTAACTAACTATATGCATATTCAAACACCTTCATAGTTATAATGTCATTCTGAATTTGAAGCTTATCTTTACTTAGACATATTCCAGTATATTGTACTTAATATACATAAATAAATTCAGTGTTCAAAATTATGGTGCAGCATATACTTACACACATATATTTATAAACGCTTGCAACCAACTAATTGCTCAGCAGGAACAAGTTTAGTTGTTATTGAGCTGATAACCTCAGCGAGAAATGTAAAAAACAGTTGCAGTAGTAGATAAAAACCTTCTCAGCTTACGAAATTCTTAATGTATTGAAAGAAGCCATTATGATTCGTGTAGTCGATGAATAACCAGCTCATATAGGTGCTCGGGCGATGATACGCTAATTGTTTTTTTTATACGAGTAGCCTGACCTTGATTGAAGCGAAACTGAGTCAAAACAGAATCATTATCGTTCGCTGATTATACTAGATTATGTAATGAGCTTATGTTGTTGTGCTCCCAAATTTATGACGCGATAAACAAGTAAGAACGGCTGCAGTGACATAACTTACTTATAATATTCACTGGAAGTCACGATAATTGTTTATGTACTATTCGTGGGTAAGATTGAAGGAAAACATCACGAAGAAATTCACTTAATAATACTGCCCATTTGGCTTACTTCTCGTTAGCTTGATACCATTTCTAAATGCTTCAACAGTTCCTAAATTGAACTAACATATTATCTTAGTGGGATCGTGAATCTTCAGTCGAAGCACATGCTCAGTGGTATCCATGGCATATCGTAGATCGTGTCAAACGGCGAGTTGGCATGCAGCCCAGACTTTATTGAATCTAGGTAAATGTGGTGAACGGTCTTCATTAGTGTTTAAAATGTCTAAAACCCGTCCCACTTGTTCTGCTGGCATATAGACAACTTTTCTCTGTGACGTCATCGCAGTTGAACACTACATGGTGTCGGCACACACCTTTTAATTGACTTCCGACGCCTCAGGATGCTATAAGATTGACGTTTGTCTATGCGTTTATTTGTACAAAAGACAAACGCGTTTTCGACCACTAACCCTTGCGGGGTAGTCAAAGGTACCGGTGTCCATCTACGAAATTGCGAAGATAGTAATTCTATGATCACCTCAAACCCACAAGCACTTACTATTACCTGTTCCGGAAACAGGTAGGTTTCCTCACGATGTTTCGCCTCACCGTAGTATTCGACGCATTTCGTACATTCAACAAAATTATTAAAATTCATTTCCATTGGTACATGTTCAAGCGGGATTTAAACCCTGTACCCACCGATACAGAGTCAAGCCCTGAGCTACGTCGAATTTGTCATTTACGATGTCTTTCTGTGAAAGTAAACATAAAAGGCTTTCCCATATTCTGCGCAATATTGTATATGAAATAAATCCTGTCTTTGGTACATTTAAGTTATAAGGCAGTAATAAGGGCATTTAGGTATCTACAATTAATAAGTATTACCCAGGGATATTAGTAGTGTTGTAAAGAACTCGAGTCTTTTAGTCTTATTCGATAGATTCGACTCAATTTTCTAAGACTCAGTGAACTAACTGAACTCGGAGTCTTGAGTCGAGCCGAGTCTGAGTCCTATCATGAAGACTCGAGCGCCATTATTGAACTCGAAACCTTAAATAGAACTCGAGTGACTCGAGTCTTATAAAGAGCTTGAGTCTTAAAAGAGCTCGAGTCTTAAAAGAGCTCGAGTCTTCTTCAAACTGGTCTTCGAAATGCTGACAGTGATTTATTTAGAATAAATGTCTATACTTATATAATAAAGCTGAAGAGTTTATTTGTTTGGTAGAACGCGCTAATCTCAGGAATTTGCATAATTATTGGCTGCTTTAAAAAGAATGACTCAAAGCGGAAAAGAACTCGAGCGCGACTCGGCGCGTAAAAAGGACTCGAGCGCTAAAGAAGACTCGAGTCTCGAGTCTCGCGTTCAAGAGCTCATATAGACTTGAGTTCTTTATTCTTAAGAGTCTTATTGTTATGAGTCGAGTCGTGTAATGCAGAGTCGAGCTCTAAATTTAGGACTCAAAGACTCGAGTTCTTTACAACACTAGATATTAGTGTCGTGGATCGCTGAGCCATTTTCTGGAAGAGGAATATCAATGCTTATAAAATGTGTCAGTTGTGCGCAGGTCTGGCTGATTCTAGGTCATCCTATCTATCTATACGCTTTGAGCTCTTCTTTCATGGCCGAACTTTCACAACATTCCTAATTATACATTTAGTATTTACGAGAAAACCAACGAGATAACTATACACTTTATCTATGTACATATATGTGTAGCATAAATGTAAATAACTCATTGACAGGCCCTTTGATATTCGTCAGTTTCATATGGCACATTATATTAGGCTTTGAAGAACAATTTTACTTAATTAATAATTGTTACGATTGCAAATAATAATTAGTAGTTAGGCGCTTAGTCTGCATTGAATATATTGATATAATCCTTTCTTTATCGGTTACTTAATCACATAGTTTTTTATTTAATTTATTTCCTTCTATTTAGTTAGAAATTCAAACTTCCATAATCTGTTATGCAGCGGCGCACTTGAAAAGGGAAACAAAGGAATCGGGTGCCGGTGAGGGGCTCCCCATACACGTGTCCGCAATTGCGTAGCAACTCGAAGGCGGAAGTGGAGTTACGTAACCTAGCAACGGGCGCCAAGCGGGAACATCCCCACCCCTGGCTATCGATCCGCGAACTTCTCATGGTCACTGGTGTTATCTCTGCGTCCCCCTCCGGTGCGTAGGTGCGTCCCTCTCCCGCGCCCTCAGGCCTTGACAGCGCCGAAGGTTTGGCCCCCAAAAGGTTCAAAGTTGAACGTAATACGGACCGCATTTTGACCTACAAACATAATTAAGTATTGACGAGACATGCCTTCGCATTGCGTAGTACAGAATTCCTAAATGAGGTAAAACGTAAACAAACCATTATAATATATATGGGATTATCTTTAGTACGCATTTGTCTTGTGAATGTACTCTTAGAATCTTTATACCATATTTGGTTGTTGTATTCTGTGTACCCTTTCGGGTATCACTCATTGCTTCTATACAGCATATGTGAGCTTGAGCCTCATAAAACTCCAGGCTAATGGTGCTTCCGTCAGCTCAGAGCCATTAGGACAATTGACATTGAAAGACTCAATGCTATTTTGGCGCGCGAATATCGGTCAAATACTTGGAGCTTATATTTATTGGATGACGTCATGGAATCGTGTGCCTCTACACTGCCGGTGCGCTTGTTTCACGAGTAAACAGGCCCCGTGTTAACCAACACAAATAGTCTCCCCATGACTACTGATTCGATGCTTTATTTATATCGCATGTGTGCCACTGAATTCCGAATTCTATTTAAATATATACGGCATTCAAGCAGTACGAATAATAATTAATTTGTAGTATTCAGAACACGATACATCGTTAAGGATTTCTATATATTATAGCTATATTCGTTTACAAATATTGCCTTGGCAAAATCAGAGATGACTACCTCCCAACAGATAACTGTCTTGATGCATATGCACGTAATGATTAGTCTCAAACTAGTTAATATGACGGAAACATCATTAGCAATATTCACATAGCTAAGTACATGTAGCTTTCCTGCTCGTGTGAGTTAACAAGATCAATTTAGCCATTCGCGAGAGGACGCTGTTTTCCGCATATTTATTTATGGCCAACGCAAATGGTTCTGTGGACATCAATTCTATTGGAGCCACGGGCAGCGACCGAGCTCCATTATGCCACCGATGGCGATTAGTGCGATTAGTGGGATTGGGCCCAACGTTGGCTTTTATAGAAGTGAAAGTTGGGTATATAAAGAGATAATAATAGAATCAATTAACATTATTATTAGAAGCATGGTAAGAGCGAAATTAAATGATTCGAAAGAAATCCAGAATTTTGTTAATACTTGCTCTTATTACGTAGCGTGATGCCCAGAAGAGCAAGGCTGAGATAGTTAATAATGGATGTCAGTGAAGTAAGAGAGATATGTTAGGATCGTTCCAGGTGGCGATCAATACTTAAAATAGTCAATAGTCGGCCTTTTCCGTTAAGGAAGTAAAGGCCTGTAGGTATCTTCGATCAGAAACTTCAGATGGTCTGACTTGTGATGCTTGTGAATATCTATAGGCGAGGTGTCAGGGCGCTTATTTAGAAGTTTAGTGTTCTAGTAATAAGCACATAACAAGGGTACCTGTAACTACGAAGTATACAATTGTTGGTATTTGAAGATTGCCGTCTTTTAATGCTTATTCATTAGTGCAAATAAATACATAATATAATGTCGATGTGTTTCCTTAAGAAACTCGTCTAGTAAGAACACTCGTTTGCGTTAACAACTATCGTAATGTTAATTCACGAACGTTGATTTCCGCCTATGCATGGCGAAGAAATATATTTTATTAAATAGAAAGTTGTTGCTATTGAGAAGCTATTAACATTTATGGATACACGTTTCATGTTACTTGAGTATCTTAGTAATTTATTACTAATTAGACATGTATTCAATGTCATGACTGGAATATGTACGTGGCTGATGTTTTACTACTTGTTTTTATACATACCCTATGTTGACATATGTACTCAGAACCTCAAGCAAAATACCCCTCAATCTTGTTTATCGTTCGAATGGGACATACTCGTTAGGTACATTAAAGGAATTTGTAAATGTTTGCTAACCCATAACCCTAACCCAAATAAACATCATTAACGCAGAGCGACACGCCGACAAATTTATATGGGGGGACACATGTATGTATTTGTTATTTGATGAAATCAATGAGATATTTGTGCAAGTGTTATCTCTTTAATATCTTCAGGGTTGCAAAACATGAGCTCTTTTTGATTGTTCGGTGTTTTTCCGCGTATTACAACGTAAACAAGCAATAATGTCCCCATTTACTGAATTATTAAATGTTAACAGCAAGTGGTCGTAAATATCTTAGCCGTATAATCTGTCTTAAGGATTTCTTTTATTTAAGAGTATTACATGATGTAACATATTTTTTCGCCATAATACATATAATTATGAACACTTACGGCAATAAAATGGCGGAGGTACTTAAGAAATGCTTGTAAATAAAATTTGGATTACGAACTAACCAAACACAATGAATTCAACTGAACATGGCTAATTATATTTGTTTTGTAAATATTTAATAGCTAATCAATAGAAATTTAATAGTTTACAAACCTAGAAAAAGTAGTGTTAATCAACTCGAAGAATTCGGCAGCCTAAACCGGAAAAAACCGAATGGCAATGACTCGATATTGATTTATAACGAGTCACAAATCGAGTGTGGGTGTGAAAACAAACCTCCCAGATGCAATCGTTCAGGGTCATTGACATTGACTGACTGATGAGGAGACCAAAACGTCACCAGAACTCACCAGTCAGGTTTCACTCTGACTATTCAATCAACGTAATCGCTGACGACTTAATCAGCCTCCTCTAACTGACAATCACAGGGCTGTCATTCCTTCGTGCATGGTGACGTCATTATCCCTATTAGCTTCCTGTAGCTTCATTATTGTGGTTGTGATGGATATTCGATACCTAGATATGAAGTTAGTAAACAATCTATAGACTAGCACAGGACAATTGTTTGAACAAGGTTTTTGTTATCGAAGGAAACGTAAAACGGTTTTAAATATGTTGTCATTTCTAAATAGAATTCGTTTTAAAGACCGTCATAGAATGCAAACTGCAAAACAAATTGTTGCGACTATGCTATTTTAAAGTGTTTGTTTATCGTATTGTATTGGTGGTAGAAAACAAGGACAACGTGACTATTAATTGAAGTTAGTATTGTTATATTTATTTATGATAATGACTTTGCCTAACCTTTGCATGGTTGCTTTAGCAAGTTCCTCGTATGGCTGGAAAATCAAGGGTTCAAGGTTCCATTCCTTACCCATCTTTCTGCTCACTATCATATATTTTATATTGTTTGGGAGATAATTCTTAGTAAAACTAATCTATTCTATTGGAGTGTCTGACAACAGGTAGAAAATCCGACATTTGCATTTGTCTGGAGTGTATCTGACTGACTCAAAAGGGATATTATTGCAGCTCTTGCGATTTGTTATACAGATTTCGAGGATGTCTTTGTTAATGACACATTGGCATTAAGTAACAAAGAGAACTCTAAAATTATACACGCTTTTGTTCATTAAAGAATTCATGTCACTTGTGAGTCACCGTGTGTTTTGCTTTTACAACATACACACTTCCGTCCATAGTTCCTGAAGAGGTGAAAAGTTAACGAGCTCATATTTATCCTTATTAATTAGGACAAGTTAAGTCATTTAGAAATGTTCGTGCCGCCACGGTTTACCATCTGTCAGACGAGGTGCCGACTCTCTGGTTACTATGTGATTTCGAAGTGGCAATAGAATCATTAGTTCCACAATTGCGGAGACGAATACACGCTTCCCTGACTAACCCGTAAGGGATGATGTTAGGCAAGTTTATATGTCGTTATGGTCACCAAGTAATCATCGTAACGCACCCATATAATAATCGTATTTCTTAGCCTTAACAGACAAATCTCGCTCATTTCCTAAGGGTTGGGCAGATCTGTTCGTAGTACCAATGAAGTGGAATTTTCCCTTTGTGGTGTCACAGTGCGAAAGGAATGCGTCCGCAGTGCGCAATGAGTCAGAAGGAAACTCGTAGACAATGCAAGTGGGTTGCCATTTGAACTCGATACGCAATTACGCATACAACGTAACCGTTTCTACTAATTAACGCAGCGAATGCCGTATAAGGTGTTATGTGTCCCGTGCCGACGAAAGTCAATAATACTACTAATGCATAGAGCAGCTGTTTGTTCCCTGTATGTCGTAGGACTTGATCGTAAGGTTAATGTAACCTATGGAGCTTTGGGTTAGGTAAAATGTTACTTATATTTCATATCAAACCCTATATTTTATAAAAATTCATAACTGCTACTGTATGGATGCAAAATGGGTGAACATCGCGCAGACATGACCTGGGTATATCATTAAGAGCATAACATATAAGAAGACGCGGAATACCATCTATCATAGTCGGGAAATATTCCATGTGCCCTTTATACTACAACATTAATTTTATCGAAATTGTGTCGTTTAATTTTGTTTTTTACCACTCCATAAGATTAGACAAGAATACCTGAACCCTTGACTATTCCGTTATTGATAACAGTCTTGATGCATGTGTTATACTGAATTCTAGTCGGGAGTGCTTGCAAATGCGATGGCACAGGTCAGGCGGCGGTGGCGGAGCAACTGCGTAAAAAGTTAATTACACATTTCATACGAACGCCACTCGCTCCAAAACAGGATGTCGCCTCGAATTTAATACGCCCGAGGAATGTCTAAGCTATATTTGAGTGCATACAAACTTTCATTATTAGAGTGGACAGAACAACTATCCGATCCGAATAACTCTAAGAAAATAGCTGTTGCAAGAAATTAAAGAATATGTATGATGGTAGGCACTAATCCAACCATCCTTGTTATTTAGGCCACTGCAAAAATGAATGATATGATGTCCTGAAATTATGGATTATTTGTGTATGCCTTGATGATGCTAAACAACTTTATCTTTAAGGAAGATTCAAGACGCAATATTGAGTATTAATATTGTTGACTCAAGGAGGCGATCGATTCCGTCCCTTGAGGGTCCTTGTCCTTGCGACATCCTTGTCACCCTTATTTCCAGACATGATGTCATTCCATTAGAGTGGGACATCTAGAGACATTTTGCTAAAATACATATATTAAAATCTAATTAATTCGCTAAGGAACAAACTTCTAGGTTAGGATTCAAACGAACATCAGGGTTGTATCAAAACGCATAAAAATTATACAATCAGAAATCTTATTCTTAAAGAAGTTACAATTATTTGCCTATACATGGGTAAAACATATATGCTCTCCCAAAAATCATAATTAAGTAAAAGATTTTTCAATAATTCTTATCATGTAATTAAACAAACAAACAAATAATCAGAAGATACCATATTTCAGCGATACTGCTGCCATGTTTCAGCAAGCATCAATGGCATTCGCATGTTTATTCTGTGAACACGTGATTGGGTGTACTTAGGTGTAACACAATAACCCACAGACGCCATCGCCACTGGAGCCATGGGACCGGCTGCTCGTAAACAACCATCCAGCTCACTCCACACGTGGCAAGCCATGGGTTAAGGACACACTGGCCACTTTCAGTATACTAAACTACTGTTATTTTATGTCTAATTATGTAATATTTAAAGGGATATGAAATTGCATTGAAGTATTGAGTACTGTATAAGATTTCTCAGGATCGTTCCAAATGATCATCGGTAGATCGGCTTGCATATATGTATATATATTACAGGCTAATGTTACATAATATACTACTGTTATGTTCGATCTAATTATTTAATATTTAAAGATAGCAGCACATAAAGATAGCATTGTAGTGAGTACTGTGTAAGATTTCTCAGGGTCGTTTCAGATGGCGATCAATAGTCTCTGCCTATCCTGTTAGGGACGTAGAGATGTGAATATATGTATGTACATATATACTGAGCACAGAATAATTGTTACATCGTCAGTTTCGATTTTCTTATCATGCGTACATGGCAATTAATCCTTTTCGTGGTTCTTAGTTTGAATGATTGATTATCCTAGAGAATACCATTAAAAGTGTTTTTCAGGCGTATGGTTATTGTTGCGTGGTTTGAACTTACACATCATCGATAATAAATCTATTTATTATCTGACTTTTCAAACACCAAGTGTGTTCTCAATCTTATGCGATGTCGGAATCGGTTAGCGATCAATATGTCCGCGAAACGTTTTGAAACGAACTGCCAAATGTTATGGAAAACTGTGTTATTTATTATTCAACATAAGTAGGTCGCAGTTTGTTCAATAACACCACAATTATTGTACATATATGCAGCAGTTTGAACCTTTAACGTACTAAATTATAGGTTTTCTTTTAATGGTTAATTATACTTCCATACTTTTTAACACAATTTTGACATAAAATATGAACTTAGTAATAATTATTATTTCGTTGAATATTGTATGTAGGTAAATGTAATGTAAATGTCTCAAGAAAGATAAAGATTTTATTGATCACGTCATGCAGATAGTTAAGATTATGACGTCTTTTATTAACTTTCTCTAAATAATACAGCAAATTCGTGAATGAAGTCAATCATTCACTCAGTGTCATATTAGTAAAGTTCATCTGATGTTAAAGAAATGGTTGTAATTATTCCCTGTAGCGAACAGGCCACTCGAAATAAATGAGTTGCGTACTTACCTATTTAGTATGCCAAGGTCACTCGATAGCCAATTGTTACTTATTTATTTGTATTTTCAAATAACATCGCGACAATACTCTGGCTCATTCATTGCTTTTAGAACGATGACTCGTCACTTTACTCTTTCTGTGAGATGTTTTTAACATTATTTACGAGATACAGTTTCTTTTAAAACAATATATAAAAGTACAAATTACCTTTTGTTTCCGACTGTTTATGTAAAAGTCTCTCAAAGGAATAATTGGTATTTTCCTCAATAGTCTAAAACTAATGTTATCAATCGATCATTTACAAGGTTTTAAATATTTGCAAATTAGGATCAAATACATGTATGTACTAAACGTATGTTTAACATAAACATGAACGATGTCCAACCAAACAATAACGAAATCGTATTACACGCCTACCTATCATGTCTTTTTATAAACTTCTATTGTTTCTCTTGTTATGTTAGGTATTGGATTCAAATCTTGGTTTAGTTGCAGCTGTCGATGTTTTGTGATGACGAAAATTAAATATGAATTAAATTCGAGAAATTATTGGAAAATAAGGATTTATCGTGTAGACGTTTACAAGTCACATATCTGTCCACCTGCGTGAGTGCTATGTGAAATGCGTATAGACTTACCAGTTCAATTAGAATAGCGTTTGCTCGCCAATCACAAAAAATCAGCGACGTAATGTACATGCCACCGCAAGCATAGCGATTTCTGTTATAGTATGAAATTACTATTAACTTATTTGTCTTATTCAAATATTGGTTCTAAATTCACATTGAATGGAATACACCGTAATATTTACGTAAACTATATTTAACAAAAGTAAAAAACGTTTTGTAGGTCATTTACATTACAAAACCTTAGTTTGCTTTTTGTATACCTATTGTTTTAGTTTTTTTATAATTGCAGACAATTGACTGAGCCTACGAGTACATAATATTCACAGGCTAATCAATAAAAACCCAAATTTTAATATTGTCAGGAGCAATTCGCGAACGTGGCACGAGTAAAAAGAGGTGATGTCATGTCTAATTTTGGTGCGTAGTGCTTTTTTATTTAGACTTAGTTGGTATTGGCCGGTTAACGTGCTTTGTATTACAAGTAGGCATTCTTCACACACGGCTGCCTTTTGCAGAGTGCTCGTGAATTTGAATAGATAAAAAACCTTATTACAAGTACCACGAATGTAGAAGAAATGTACTATTTTAAGCTAAGTTAGGAAATACAGGTTTAGTTTATATGGCTATTATACATATCGAAATATATATTGTTAATAAAACATTTCAACGCTGTCATTGAGTTTAGACTGTACTTAAATGTTTCGCATTACCGTAACAGATTATTATATATTTTGGCGTATTAATTAAATATTTAATACAGTGTAGTTTTTGTTGTACTACCTAAAATAATTGGTAAATGGTTTTGGAGCGCTAACGCAGATAGAAAACAGATCGGAAAGAGTTCACGTCGTGATCAAGGCTGAGCGAACTATTTCTGTCGGCCCATAGGAAACGAATTGAAAAAATTCACGCTCAGCGTGCGTTCACTGAATTTACAACAACGTGGGAAGCCATTGACGAAAATAGACAGAGACACTGCTTCCTATTTTAGATAGGCCATTTCGTCCATTGTTTTGGCAATACTGTGTCACCAAACAAATCAAGTTCAAGTAATCACTTATTGAAATTAAACTTAAAGAAGTTATATGATATACATACGTTTACCAACGTCATTAAACTCCTTTCGAGATATAGTATAGTTTCACGGAAACACAATATCTTATAAGTCACTTTTTAGAAAGTATGGAATATTGGTATCATGTTATAATGAGTGTTATTATTTTTATTACATTTGATTTTTTTAGATAAATAAATAACAATTTCTAGTATACAGATTTAGTACTTCGATATTTTTAGTATTTATACCTAAAAATAGTAAATTACATAACAAAACACTCCGTACGAAATCTAAGAGACTTATGTAACCAACCAAAGTATTACTATAATGTATGCAAATAAAAAAAAGTGTTGTACACTTGGCAACATAAACCTTCCATGTTTTATAAATGTTGTTTGGCTTAACCAAATAGGAGGGACCTTGAACAAATTCACACGCCGCTTGGTGGCTGCGAACTGCCTCGATGGCCGACAATTGTCACCGTTGATAAGAAAGCATACCTACTTCAGGGCACTGATAAGCGCTAATCTACAAATAAGTGTCTGTCGACTTAAGTTTACTCAGCTAATGCATATCGCAGATAAGGAATGTGTGTTTTTGGGTATGTGGGTACGCGTAGCATAGGGTGTTGTAAAACGCAACCATGTTTCTGGATAATGTTCGATGTAAATTTTAAACTAACTACATATCAGTCGTAAAACATTCTATCAGTTGTTAATCTTTAATATTGCTACTGGAAAATATTTATTAGTTTATACTTTATTCCTTTAAACTTCTAAATCAAACAAATACTGCGCGTTCAGGAAGTTATTTTAACTCTTTAACAGAAAATAAAATGTTGCCAACTTGATAAAACAATGTGAGAATTGTAGTGATAAGCCGCCACGTATGGAGGCGAGCAAACACAGTGGGTCCTAGCTGAAACACTCGTTATCTGGTTAAATAATTAACTCGTAAACAGAGCAGTAGGTAATTGATATAACAGGTCACGGTGTCACAAGAAGATACTTTATCGCTAGCTCCTTTTGATAGAGAATTAATCTGATGGCCAATAAGAAATATTATTTATATTTGCCTACTGCCTAAATGTACTTAGAATCCGGTTAAGCTAAATCTTAGACTACTTATTTTGTTTATCAACATAGGCATTCCAAATTCGATGTACGGCTTAGACATAGTTATACCTCTGGATGCAATAACTAAATTATGTTTTAGAATTTTTACTCGTAGAAACTACTATGTTTACTCGTAGGTTGGGTAATAGCGGAATGTATTTAAGCTGCCCTTATAACCTGACTGACGCGCTTCTCTTGAATTCGATATAACACATGGTCAATTTTTCTAGTTTTCCAGCAGTTTTAATGGCCGTTAAAGCATAGTTATTACTATTTTATATAACTTAAACTTAAAAAACAAATAGTGAGCTAGACAACATAGCCCTTGTTTGAAACCTAGTTTTTATGTTGAAAGCATTAAGTGAGTTAGATGAGTGCAAATGTAGTTAATTAGTGATACACGCTCGAGTAACACAAATTAAATATTGGTTCAATCGTTTTTGTGCAAAACGTGATCTGAATGTATGCGAGGTGCAAACATAGATATAGGTTAACTATGTTATGACAGCAAACAAATATAAATATTTAAGTTTTTTAAATAAAAGACAAATAATTAGAAAAAATAAGAATATATTTCAATTTAATTTTTTACTTTTGAATTCAATGAAACACATTATCACACATATCATCTAAAGATGTTAGAGATCGAAAGATTATTAAAATGGTGAATTGTCATCTTATCGGACTAATTACATAAATTACATCTCTGCTCATAATTTCTCCTTACAGTAGTTAAAGTTGAATGCATAAATTCAATAAAATGTTGCTGTCATTTTGTATCCATTTCTAAACTACATAAAATTAGTTACTCACACCATATTTCGATTGATCCTTTATAGAGTCAAATATGAACTGTGCTTTAACTAACTTGGATATTGTGTAGGATTTGCAATCCAAATGGTGGTCCAAACATTCGCCCCGTCTGACATTGGCATGTTATCGACCCTCAGGAGTTTCGACACTGGCTTAGGCCGCAACACACACATCAACGGTTTATTTATGGCCATTAACAATTCACATGGTATCCCTGATCTTGATGAGATAAGCGAGGTAGTAAAAAATGGCAACATTATATGCATACATATATATTATGTGATGTCGATCGTCTTTAGTATTACTTGTGATGGTTTCGTTTAATATACATTGCAATCAGGATGATAGCCCTTAGCACAATAGATTCGTTATATCTATACACATATTCAAACTTATTGTGATATGCAGAAAAGATTCTCGATTGATCATTCAAAACCGCGACTATCTTGCAAAGTCGCGACAAATTTGCGTTTTTTTTTTATTGACTTGTCTTTTTTGCATATTTTGTACTGAAGTCAGTTTTATTAAAAAAAAATTATACACTAATAAAAAAATTAAATACTGAAATACATTTTCTAATAAAATAGAAAGTGTACAGTCTCACTAAAGGTCCTTTGAATATGAATGAACTAAAATCGAGCAGTTGAAAGAACTCCGATTTTGTCTGAAACTGTCTAAATAAAATATGCTCTGACTCCGAGGGGCCTTTTTCAGTTATCCCATAAAGTTTTGATAACTTTTGATACTATCAACTAGTATTAGCACTTTTATAGCATTCAATTTAGTTTAGCGTGTGTTTTAACTTATTACAATAATTATTTTATTTTTGGTATTCCGTTTTTTTACCTTATAATAATTGTAGCCAAAAGTGAAAGTTCAGATTATACTCTTTTAAACTTAAAATTTTGGTTTAATTACATAAATACGTATCCTATGTATGCATTAGTCTTATTTTTATTTGATTTCATACATACGCATTAAGCCTGATTCCCTGTAGAGGGGTAGGTTAGATCACGGGTCCTCATTTGTTCCCATGCTGTCAAACCATTTTCGCTTCATTGACACTCATACACACTTGGCAGTTATAAGTACTTCTAACGTCATCCTTTTTCAATATGGCGTCTATCTGACTTGTGTCTTATAAGGCCAGTCCCTAAGTAACCACGCTTCCAGTTCACTCACATATATTCCTATTGTCAATCTACACTTATGAGTATAACAAAAATCTATATTTACACCCATCAACATATATAGTCTAAGGATATATGTGTATCTCCATCTATGTGACTTAAGTTTTGCGCTTGATTCTTCTCACATGCCTTACATCAATCCATTAGACTTTAGATTAGCCTTTTACTCTGTTAACGTGACCTAATAAGAGTCCGTTTGTTTCCAGTGGTGTACTGCGACTACAGTGGCAGTGGGCGGGGGCTGGTGTGGCTGGAGGAGTACGTGGCGAGGGAGGTGCTGCCCACGCACGCCACGCGCTGCACGGCGCTCTCCTACACCTCGGGGCAGACCAACCTCTACAGGTAACCTTTAGTCTATTCGCGTTAAGTAAATAGTGACGTCATGATAATCAGAGGTCAAACTGACCAATGAGACGTGAGTAAATGAGAAAAGAAGTCACATTGACCAATAACAGACAACCCCTATAAAATCTCATTGGTTAAATCATGGAGAACTTGATGACGTCACTATTTACTTAAAACGAATATACTATAGACATAGGCATTCTGGACATTTATTCCCTTTATTGTGGATATAATATGGCTTTAGGAATGATGTAAAACATTGGTGACAAGTCCCTAGTCCATCGTTCAATTGATTCCATTTATCCTTCGTTCTTTCAACATGTAACAACCGCAGTTTACAAATTTTATATTTACATCCCATAGTCCTGTTCTAGTGTGGAACGTAAAAAGAATGTTAACTAGTTACCATTCTTTCTAGCATGGCGTAGGAGGAACAAAGGGACTAAGGGTAAATGCATACTATTGGGTGATGGTCTAGCAACCTGTCTCCAATGCGCAATTACGTAACCCCAATATTTATGTTAAAAATGACTTAGGAGATATTATATCTCCGAGGTTCAGACCACCCCGAAAGGAATTAAAGGACGTGAATGTGTATGTATGTGTATATCTCAGACTAAAACAGACAAAGTCAATTAATTAGATTACCTAAACTATTAACACAACACTGATAACAAAATTCGCGAAATTTTGGCGTAAAATATACAAGGTGGTAAATTTTACGGTTATAAGGTGAGTGACCGATTTCGATGGTGAGGTTCGAAGAAATTGCTCATCATAAAATGTGGTACTTACACATTTGATTATATGACAAGTAGAAGATTGGTAGGCGTCTCAGTTATTATGGAAGAGGCTTAGTGAATTCAATAACATTCAGCTATAATCATCATTAAATAGGTGTTTTCTACAATAAGCTCACGTTTTCACGTGTCTTGTATTTTGTACAGTAATTGAAAGATGTAATTTCAAAAACAATATTGATCACGTCACGATTGGTAACTCTCAGATATCACAGTCGTCATAGTTAAGGTCTAGTATTTTCACTATTGGAAGGACGGTTACGTAGGGGCCGGCGCAATAAGACATATAAGAGTCAGGTGGTCGCCATACTGAAAAAGAGTGACGTTAGAAGTACATATTATTATAACTATCGACTGTGTATGAGTGTTAATGAAGTGAAAGTGGTTTGTCAGGATCGGGACAGATGGGAATCCGTGATGTCTGCCTACCCCTCTACAGGGAATCAGGCGTGATGTGTATCTATGTATGTATACAAAAGTATTCTCACGATGATATCCCTTACAGAGACCAACAGCACATAATCACCCAACATACATTTCTAACGATCCCACGTGTTATTGGCAGGTTGGAGTCAAAGTCCATCCTGAGGAGCTCGGTGGGGGCGAGCAGTGAGGACGCCGTGGCAGTGGGAGGGTCCCTGCAGAGGTTCCTGAGGGCGCTGCAGCCGCACAACGTCACTCTGTTCGTCTCATCGAGAGAGACTGAGAGGCAGCTGGCGCCATGGAGGGAGTTCCACACAGAGGTACGTACAAAACACATGTTTATAAACGCATGTATCATATACATAACTAGCGACCCGCTCCGGCTTCGCACTTCTGGCTATTTAATAGATGTTATTATACATATAAACCTTCCTCACTCTATCTATTAAAAAACCGCATCAAAATCCGTTGCGTAGTTTCAAAGATTTAAGCATACAAAGGGACATAGGGACAGAGAAAGCGACTTTGTTCTATACTATGTAGTGATATACTGAAAAAGGGCGAAGTACCTATTACATTACTATATTGGATATTAAAGACATAATGACGATGAATTTACGCATCAGTATTCTACAATCCCTTAGTCGGTTTAATAATAAATATAAAACGCTGAAAATATCGGCAGTTGTACATTATTCAATTAAGTTCGTAGAATTGCATTTTTATTACTATTTATATACAATTTAGTGTTTTTAGTCCCAAATGGCTACACCTATATACACTAGGTACTTAAAAAGCCGATGGCATCGAACGATATGAATTGCGTAAATATATCAGCTGATTATGTCCCATTCTAATCTGTAACGAAACGGCACTTTTCATTTTAGATTGTGATTGTTGACAAACGCAAATAGATTGGCCACTCCACTTATCATAATCTCGCGAAGAATATCAGATTACTGGCCAAGACGAGTGTGGACATCCGTTACACGTGAAAGTCGTTAAGATAAAAGACTTGCAGATAATTTATTGATACTTTAACGATAAACAAAAGCTTGATACTTGATAATAATAATAAGGATAAAAAGAATAATACGGGTAATAATAATAGCTTGTCTTACATTTTAGAGTGTGATATATTTTTTCATAATTTCTTCATGCACAATACTTTTTAGGGGTTTCTTTATTTGAATGTGCTTGAATGTTAAATTATACTTACTATCTTCTCAGTATGTCTTTAGAATCGACTGTAATTAATCTAGTATCTACTATACTACTCAGAATTGTAGAAATCTGAACTACATCCCATAGATAGGTACATACATTCTTTCTAGGAATATGGAAGTATGTGTGTATAGGTACTTTTTGTCTCGTAAAAACATTAGTGGACAAGTGACCATGGATTCGTGACGCGCACAATCCACAATAGCCATAAACCGCGATAAGGCAGCGTAAACATGACCGCCACAATCGCGAAATTGTTAAACAGTTTCTGCAGAGTACATACTTTTATTGACTTGTTTACCCACACGCGACTATATGCTCTTGAGAAAATAAATTGCATTCGAAATTTCCGATCGTTTGAATTAGTTATGCTTGTTAAATGTGATGGAATGATGATCAATATGATTCCTGACAGCGTTCTCTTGTTGACAATGCAAATAATAGATAATACATGCCAAGAAGAGCGGGCACTAAAAGTATACTGTCTTATGTTTTAACGTTAGAGTTCAGGTGAATATGGAATACGTACCTATTGACAAAGAATAAATTAATTGGTCAGAAAATCCGCTCAAGAATTTTAAACTTAACTACTCTTCTAATCCTTTACGTCGTAGTTGCGAAGTACATACTTAATATTTTAGTTCAAATTTGTACAAAAATTCTGAATATGTTCGTGTTCGCCTTTAGCATTAGGATCGATGATTACTAACCTAACATTTCGAAATTTCGGAGATGGGCACTCAAGCCTCTGACTACCCCGCCACAATAAAAAAGGGAGTGTGTTAACATAAGTCCTGAAGCGAATGTATGTATCATTATTGACATTTCTTTGAAACACCATTACCAGATTGCTAGCCTATGGCGAAGTAAATCTCATTGACCTCTACACTCTTGTAGCAAACGATAGAAAAGGCTGACTTATTGGGCAAATAGATCTTATTGGACCCCTACTCGTAGCAAACAATAGCAGCTGATTGCATTCTACAAAGTCCCAGTCTTACTTGTAAGTGCACGTTGCAAGGCGTGGTGTTAATTTGGCACGTGCTACGAGTCTGCGGACTACGTGATTGCGTGTTTACAGACCGGTGCATGGAAACGCAGGAGGATGTGTTAGGTATAGGGGTTCTGATACTCGTAGTCTTTTTGGGGGTTTTGTTTAAAAAGGGAAAGGAAGTAATCAATCCATACATACATTGCAAGAGACTAGTTCAATCAGTGTTATAGTGTTTTACAATATTATGTTATATTCATATTGTTATTATACTATTATATTATTTTATTAAAAATCACACCCGTTTCCATATAGAGAGGTAGGCAGAGATTATGGAGCCCCCATCTGTCCCGATCCTGACAAAGTAATCAAGTTATACATTGATAAATATACGCTAATTCTTGAGGTTAGCATCTTTCAGTTGTCTACCGTAGTAAAGTAGGGTTAGGAAAATATATCACCCAGATGTACATTAATACCCTAAGTAGCCACTTAGTTTTTTAATGTTTGTAAGGATCAATAAATTGCAAATCAAAGTTCAACCATATCAAAATTAAATTCAATTAAAGCCAATTATGTATGTATGATTCTATTATCTACACACCATAATGTAGACTTACAGACTGATAAGAATGAGAATGATAAGAAATAAACTCTACTGCATTAGTTTGTACAACAATTGAATGCTCGCTTAGGAATAGAACTCTAAATATACATTTATTCTGTGTTTATAGTTAGTATGTTAATTTTATGTACAATGCCCAGTTAAAAATACCCAATAACACACGTTCCATTCGAAACTAGATAGGTATTGCTAATTTCTTTGGTTTGGATTATCTGTCTAACATCTGCTGCGCCAAGGTCGCCATTCAGATTGTTCTCCGTTACACGTGTGCGGCTGAATGGTTAAAAAACTTTTATAGAACGATTTACATGTTATTAAAAAATATAGATTAAAATCTATACATCTACCTATACATAAGTAATTCTGGGTGGAATATAAAATCTTAGTTAAGTTTAATATATTATAAGGTGCAGTAAATACATCGAAGTAAATATTAACATAGATTAAATCGCCTCACATCACATCCGTAAACTTTTGGCCAGTTTCAGCCTAATGCCAACCAAAGCAAGCAGATAGTAACCAACTCGACGTCAACAAGTACTATTATGTCTCCAGAGGGATGTATAGTAACTAACTGCGTTTCAATTAACCCACACGCCGTGTTAGATATCCTAGCACTTAAACATTTAATGGCATGCACAGCGGAGCCCTAGTAATGCCGCCATTTGCATACATGAGTGTGAATTATAGACAAATAATGTTAATTGCTATTCAAGGTCGCGCTCATGCGATATTCGTTTGATCAAACGATCCACAGATATTAGCATCAATAAAACTGTGCCAATTATGAGTTTATATACGAGTACAAAATATACTTGTAAAGGTGGTCAAATCCTTAGTCGCATACGTAATGAATCATACATTTTAACGAGTTGTTTTATACGAGTAGTGTTTTGCGGTAGACTTGACATATCTATTATGACTTTACAACTTAATTTTGTTTCGTTCAGTAATGTATTTTATGTATTCAACATGCTTATACGATAAGCCGATATATAATTGCTACCACACGGTTGTGGAAACAATTATTCTTTATACAAGTATCCCTATGATTGTATGTAAAAAAACTTGTAACGTTGTTAGCTATTTGCTTTTAGTATATTTAAACATGGATCAATACTCTTACAGTAAAAACTGACTTTAGCAAAACAATCGCAGAAAAAATGAGAACAACTATTACATATGTGCCTATTTGCCAAAGAAAACAAATCTACGTAACAATAGAGGGACTGTGCTATTAAGAACTAGTGACTCACAGCCATTGATTGACTAATTGAGTGCGTGCCTAAGGCAATAACAACGTGGAACCCTTTTAGATTTACGCCCAAAACGTGGCTCTACGGCTGACCTTGCGCAACGAATGGCTTACTACGATGTTGACGGTTTTTTGGGAACCATGTTGTTCAGGGGCTCAACTACGCGGAATTCCTTTTTAGTTGGTCGCCGGTATAAATAAACAAGAATTTTCAGGAATTACGTCATGGCCACAACTGCCCGTGAATATGGTTTTGTTTCGGTCCCAAATTGTATCAACTAATAATCGATTGAAGCTACTAAACTTCAAGAACATTAATTCTACTTGTAACAAGGTAAACAATATGTCTATTGGAGACAATGTATACGTTTAAAGTAATCCTATTCCGCCTTTTGGAAAACTATAGGACTACTTATAAAATATACATACATGCACGTTAGTGTATCTCTGTGAAGATGGGTAGGAAGAGATCGCGGATGTTCATTTATTACCGTACCTGCAAACCACTTCATTGAAATCAATACACCTACTCCTACATGCGCAACCAATAGTTTTCACAAGTAAAATATGCTGTAAACACTTTTTAATATTCGAAGCGTAGACACTAGAGTAAAAAAGTTAATCTACTCGTAAGTTTTTAAATTTCCTACGTGGCTTTGCATTCCTCGCCGTATTGCGTCGCAATTCTTCGCAAAAACTATTTGATATTCGCCAGTGCAAGCTGTGTAAACTTCAGGCGACCACAATAGTCATTCAGAGTATACCTGCTTTTGGCGAAAGAGTCTATTTTTGAACTCAAGGCCTTTCGCCGGAACGAAATTTGACAAAACAATAACTTTGCATGTTTAATGTTATGTCATTGTTTTGCATATTCAAATTTTGTGTTATGTGCACGATGAAGGAGGAAATCAAACTTTTTACATTCTTATTTATTGGCATATCATTTACTTAATTTAGGTGTCTGGGCTAATAATTTAGTATTCGTATAATATCAAATATGTACGAGTATCTTACTATTTGTCGTTAATTAAACTTGAACTTAAATATTATAGAGAAAGCCAAATGTAATGCGATTTAATTCTCATAAACCCAGTCTCACTATTGGCTCAGATTAGTTTTGAATGCTCGTATGTGCTCTTAATCCAAAGCTTACCATTTATCACTCACGTTTATTTTCTGCTCCAGATAATCAAGATCTCAGAATCCAAAGAAGGTTTCATAGACCTGAACAACTTGGAAGTGCGTCTGCAACAAAACACAGGCTCAGGGAAGCGGATGATCGGCTTCTTCCCCGCCGCATCCAAGCTGACCGGGGTACTCGCTGATGACGTGGCCACCACCCTGCTGCTGCACCAGTACGGGGCGCTGGCCTTCTGGGACTACACGCTGGTGGCGCCCACGTGCATGGTGGACATGAACCCCACGTTCCCAGGGGTGGAGGAGGGGATGGTCAAGAAGGACGCCGTGTTCTTCAACTGCGAGAAGTTCGTGGGCGGCGTCCAAGGGCCTTACGTGGCGGTGTTTAAGAAGGATGTGTTTAGGAATAGTCCGATATTTACTAACGATGTTGAGGTGAGTCCGCTTTGGCATCTTTTATCAAATAGTGAATTTTTTACTTACGCTAATTATGTTAAGGGTCTTAGCAAACCTATTACTATGATTTCAATAATTAAAGTTTGGTTTAAGAGCTTTAAGGGCTTACTTATAACTTTGTTTGTACTTTACGAGCAGTTTTGTATTGACCTCAGCATACGAAAGATGCAATCTATTAGGTTCTACAGCAGTGTACAATATAGTTACATTTAAGTTTTTAAATTAAAAGTACGAATGAACAAGGAATATATCAGAATCAGTATCAGTCATATCTAGTACTCCTTTTGAAAATACTCATAAGAACACAATACAAAAGCCATTGAAGCAAAGATCAGATATGATCGTTCTGTATGGCTGGGGATCACTTGCCACCCAGATAACTGTTACTCCTCATGCATAATGCATGTCTAATTTTGAAAGTCCGATGGAGCTATTTTTATCTTCGGCTACTCACACATTGCCTACTTTGGGAAACGAGTTTGAGGAATTCAATATGCTTTTTATTCTCACATAGATTTCTTACAATCTACAACGATATATACGAAATAAAATATCCATTGTGAGGAAAAACATCTTGAGATAACTTACATTGCTGTTGATGATAAGAAGTCAGGTTATCCGATGGTGGCCAAATCATTATTAGCTACAAAGGCGGTCACTCAAAATTCTGCCAAGTCCGAAAGACATTGATACATAATATTAATATGTCCACACAATGTTTTGTTTTAAATACGTTATAAGTTATGTAAGTTAGTCCCCGTTATAGTGTGGGACGTAAAAAGAATTCTGACTAGCTGCCGTTCTTCCCGGCATGTCGTAGGCGGCGTCTCAGAGACTACATACGTCCTTTTCAGCATGAATATGAAAGTTGTGATGTCATATGGAACAACGGTAACAGGTTACTAGCCCATCTTCAATAGATTTTATTTACTCATGAACAAGGTGAATATGTACACATATCACTACATAGTATAAAACAAAGTCGCTTTCTCAGTCCCTATGTCCCTTTGTATGCTTAAATCTTTGAAACTACGCAACGGATTTTGATGCAGTTTTTTTAATAGATAGAGTGTGAAGAGTTAGGTTTATATGTATAATAACATTGATTAAATTGTGGAGTAGGCTATACATTTTATACCCATGCGAAGCCGGAGCGGGTCGCTTATATACTTATATGCTGTTTGATTAACACAGGTGCTAGGCGAGAGGATCGAGGAGTGCCGCAGCTCGGAGGCGGTGAGGGCGGCGCTCGTCACTCAGCTGAGGGACGCCGTGGGGGTGCAGAACATCGCCCACAGACAGGACAGGATCACCAAGTGAGTCCACACTCTAACTTACATTCATCAACATCAACTTAAGATTCTTCTCAATGTACGTAGCTTGAAGAACAGGAGAGCGTGTATGTTAAGGTTAAAGGGCGTGAATGTATGAGATGTCCATGCAACTGAAAAGGCAATGGTCGGCGCCTTTACACGACGTCATGGGATAGGACTTGTCGAGTTTAGTGCTATCTGGTGAAAAAGAATTTGAATGAATTGATTGAATCGAATCGCATTGTGGGAGATTAACAGGCCAACCTCTGACGGGGATGACGACGTTCTATGTTTGTTATGTTTAATATTTCTATATCTCGTTCTTAATATCTGTCAGTTATAGATATTTAATTGTAATAACTAAAATACTCATAAAGCATATTCTAAACATCGTAAGGAACAGAAAAAACACTTGGCACAATTATTACAATAATAAACATCCTATTTATCATGAATTCAAATAATGAATAATTAATATGTAATACAAGTCTACATAATGAGGTTCCATATATTGTAGTTCTTAATGTACTGGTTATAGGTTTTACATAGTTGTTCAGACACATTTAATGTCTTAATAAATGTGCTTGTTAGCATTGCGAACGAAATTACATTAGTTGACCTAAAAATTACATTCAGGTTATTGGTCGATTGCTTTAGAGTTATAGAAACGCAACTCACATATCGACTCCTATTCGCAACGGTATTGAACCGCAACTGCTATAAATTTAATTGCGTCAGTGAATATAAAATCCCCTGACTACCGTATAAGGGATAACGATCCTGAAGTGTATGCTAAGGTTATTTCGCCATACGATCATATAAATTATCCTACCAAAATCGGCCGGAACTAACGGTTAAAGTTCACGGACATTTTCACGTATTCACTAGTTATCTTAGTACCTAGGTAATGATAAACAATTTATATAAAGACATTTTAATTTATATAATTTTGAAAGGTAGTGCTTTAACAAATTATGTTATCCTAACCAGAAAATGTTTTTTTTTCATTTCTTTTGTTTGTTTTATTTTGGATAGGAATCAACTCTGCCTAAATTCCATAGAGAAACGGGTGTAACGTTGTTATTCATACGTTTTATGAGCACTTCGCAAATACTAATTTGGTGTGTATGTACCAACTTAATTGCGTTTAGGAGACGTAAACAGGATCTGCGTTTGTTTGTATGAAGTAAGATTCGATTCTCCTTTTGTAGATGTTTTAACTAAATAGCGTGCGCTTTTTGTACTCATTTACTAAGCAAGCTAAGTAGAGATGCCTTATCAATAAAGTTTATTTAAAGAATATTCAAGACATTTTTATCTCTAGAAATTTTAATATTGACATACGTTAATATCGTTAATATTTTCTCATACGAAATTTTAATATCTTTAAAAAACATAATATTTTATTGACATACAATTTGCTCATATTAACAGAACTAACTAACTAATATTTGATTTAGTAGGATAATACGAGTATACTGAAATGCAATTTAGATCTCCATTGCCATTTTATTCAGACAATATTAGAAACACTCCTAATATAGCCGTGTAGTGCTTCTGTCAAACGATGTAGGGGAATCGGTCCCAGTAGCAACTGGCACAGGATATCGAGTTAATATTGATGAGAAAAATGCGGAAGCCGACGGTACGTTGGCTCCCAATAATCGGATCCTTGCTCTGTCATGCGTGGAGTATCGATGGCCCTCAAAACAGACGTAGAATGATATAGAATTACTTACTATTGCCAGGTATTACATTTTTTTTAAACTGAAATAAATGTAATATACAATAATTATTTAAAATAAAAAACAAAAACATAAATCTACCTAAATATTTACACAGCGCTACTTGTATACCGAATTTAGCACCAAGAAGCAAAAGCCCCCAGCACACTAGCAGCATTGATTTTACATTAAGACATATGACAGTCAGATAGGCGAATATTGAAAGAGGGAGACGTTAGAAGTGTATGTAACTGCCAAGTGTGTATGAATGTCAATGAAGAGAAAGTGATTTATCAGGATCAAGACAAATGTGAATACGTGATCACAGACTACCCCTCTGTTAACTTGCGTGACGTATATGTATGAACACTAGATTTACATGTTAATTTGCTTAATAAATAATATGGCTAATTATAAATACATTAATGTTTACTATTTGCAGTTGAAAATAAATAGTGTTGATTCATATGTTTTTATTTGTGCTATGGAAATGTCGGCAACCTAAAGCCATTGTTGAGAGGTTGTCTTGCGGAGTGTTATGTTAATAAATACATGTCACGCCCACTGTCTTCACGGGTAGACAGATATCATGGAAAACTTTTTTCACCATTCTGACATATCACAAATATTTGCGAGTTTCAAAACTATTGGTACTTAAAAACAGTCTCATGATTTACGGCTAAAAATATGCTTTATTATTGTGTAAAACATTAGGTAATGTTTACATGTCACTTGTCAACTGTTTTCTCCAGAACACAATAACAAATCTCTAACCGGGATATGTCATGTGAATTAAATAAGCTAATTGATTGCTACTAACCGCGTAATGTGTGAAAGCTTTCGTGTCATCCTTACATAACGACATGCCCTACATACATTAGGAGATGTCCCATTTTGAATTATTCGGAATTACAGATGGGACTGTTTATACTTAGGGAAGTAGTGATACTTTAATATTCATAATTTGTTTACATATTGTGCTAATATATGAAGTAGTGATTTATGTATTTACTGAATAAGTTAAGTTTTTTGAATGTCGTATCTTGTCTTTGCTCGCTGAATGAATGGTGATTTGGATATTAAATAAATAAATGGTTGTAGTTTGCGTTTTAAGTTGATTGTTGCGTCTAAAATGAGTTACGTCTTTCAATAATTAAACTATAATGACTGAATTACGTAGTTGCCGTAATCATTCCAAGTCACGTTACAAAATTATGAACTATAACTGTTTAACGCAATATGATGAGAAAATACTCATTCAATTACTTATTTCACTAAAATAAGCATTATTTTGAGAAAAGGTTTCAAATATTGAGTTCTCATGATTTTTACACTAAACATAAAGGTAGTAAATTAAAAGAATACCATGCTATACGGTGGCGTAATTTTCCAATAGATATAATTATTTTTATCTGTCACTCTCGGCCCGATTTTTCTAACATAATATCTGTAGCAAGGAGGGCTATCACCAAAGAGTTCGTCGACCTCTTTCCTTGCGCGGGCCGTGTCCCACTTGCAATCAAAATAAACTTTGTTCCAATAAAGTTCTCGTTCACATTAGGGTGCCTCACAACTGAATTACCAGCGCCTATTTTAAAGGGGAATTGTAACATTATTGTTAAGGTGAATGACTTGTACATGGGGCTCAAATGCCGAAACAACACCAAACAGTCGTGAATAGATTTCACCTTGTGTATTTTGGCCAATAGAAAGTTTGTTGGATTTGTCGAATGACATTAGAACTCACTTAAAACGGTGAAAATCTTTGTAGGAATTCAAACAGCATTATGTAACATACAAAAACTGGTCTAGTTAGAAAAATTCATATATCCTTCTTACCAAAGCTCTTATTTTTCTGATCATTATTTTCACCTTTGATAGTATTGATACTCATTAAGTTCAGTTTCCCTTGATTATATATCATTCTGAGACCCAACATTCACAACATTTTGTACCTCTTCTCTAATATCTTTACTCGGTTCAATTGTCCAAGACCTCAAACTTTTCTGAACCAATGGTAAACTATCTCTACAATCTTCGTCACATTAACTCGTATTAAAAGTACAAATATGTCCCTTTTTGCCCACTGCACTGGGTCCAAAATATCCGTACATCCGTGTGAATAGCGAGTGGCATGTGAACATGTTTTTTCGTAACGATTTGTTTATGTGGCGGATGTAGGTCGCCACGCTAGACAACAAGGCGTCAAATGGCGGCCACTTTGAAATGCCTTTTCTGAGAAACTGATACATTTTTTACTCTTTTACTGCTCTCTATTAATAGAGCTTGTGATACGGTTATGTGTGACAATGTTTATGTAATACGGTTCTTAGTATCTGTTTGCCTATTAAAAATTAAAACATGAATAAGACAAGATTTTTTATAGGTATCTTAGTAGGTACTAGTTTAATAGTTAGTTTGATTGGGTTGCGTTACTCATTTATAATTGAATAGTGGATAATTACGATGTTATTGATGACAAACTATCGCGTAATACATTTTATGGAGTGTAATCCGAAAAACAAATGTGACGTTAACAGACATGTACAAAAACGCCATTTAAAACTGTATTTATCACCTGTGTCAATGAGTCGCGATAGTAGAGAAAAACAACCGTTCACTAATTCTAGGAATCCATTTTGTTTTTGTATTTTGTTTTGATATTTCGTTGCAACAATATCGGTGTTCATTTATTTATTCTAAACATTGTAAAAACTTTTAAACAAAAGAAATAATTCTTAACTTAAAAATATACTCAAATAATAATAAGTATTTACGTAAATTCTATGTTGCTGTTACAACTTTTACTCATTACATTAGGCATAACAAAATATTATTCCTTTATGATATATCAATCTCAAATCTTATCCCAAGCTTCAATATTATATTTATATTACTAAAGAGTTTTTATAACCAGAGCCTCTGGGCATATCTAAAGGTATTTAGGCACACACGTTTTATATATTTTTCCACTACCTTCACCAATATTTTCCATTTCCTTACACACAACTGTACAACACACATAGGTCGTAATTATGACGTTAATATATAAGCGTGAACTATCGACAATTAATCCGCATGCTTAATAACACACCTCATTAGTCCCCGTGACATGGGACTAATTGGCCAGAGTTGTATGATATTACATGTTTCATTTGCATGGATTGTCGCTGCGGTGGGGTCCGTTCCATTGCCAACATTCTATTGGGAATAATCTGGCTCTGCTCCAAGCTGCTAATGTTGATTTCGATTCGCTACTCTGGCTGAATGTTGGGGCGGAGAATTACATGGTTTGCCTATTAAGTCATCGTGATTCCATAACAATTTAAGAAGTAGCGATAATTTAATTTCGAGATTGAGATGCACTGAAAATTTAAGTAAGAATTATGCGTCTCCAAATATGATGGACTTATTAGAAAATCTTGATGAAACTTATTCCAGATAGAACTTATAGAATTGCAAATTCTTTGTATTCCAATCGTGTAACACATTAATTGCGTCAATGTTTATACGTCACAAGGATGTAGCTTTTGTGACCTAAACAAATCATATCATTTATTTACGTGTTGATTTCACCCTAAGACCTCAGAAACCTTGATTAAAAACACACCATTCATAGACAGACATTAAAACTATTCCGAGATAAATCAATCCATTGACTTGCTCACGAAAGCAATAAAAATACCTGACAAGTCCACGAGGAAAATCCTACTACGCGAATGAGTAAATCAACTGTCCTATATCAATATTTACCAGCATAATGGATCCAATTCATCGCTCTCATGAATCTCGTGTTTGTTCGCAGACAAGTGCTGTCTCACATCAAGAACATTCCGGAGCTGATTCTGCTGGGCAGTGAGGCGAGGACGGTGAGGCGGCTCCCGATCTTCTCCCTCATGGTGAAGCACCCCAGGGGCACGTTCCTTCACCACAACTTCGTGTCGGCGGTGCTGAACGACGTGTTCGGCATCCAGGCCAGAGGGGGGCTCAACAGCACCCTCAGCTACGGCCAGGACGTGCTGGGCATTGATGAACAGCTCCTCAAGGAGTATGAGAAGCTATTGGACGTGGAAGCGTAAGTACACAGGTCTAAGATTTTCTTGTATAGGTAACACGTTCACGACCACTAAACAAGTAACTCAGGCCTACAAGCTTATTGTACTAAAAGACAATCGCGTTAACGACCATTAACCCTTGCGGGATAGTTAGAGGTTTAGGTTCTTATCAGTGCAATTGCGAAAGTAGTAATTTTCTGGTATAATATGAAACCATGTAATAATGGTAATTGTTATTCAATTTATACTATTTTATATAGTTTCACGTATTTGAAAATTGGCTTTAACAGTAATTATAATGTGTAATAGTTATCACAAATAATTGGATGCTATTTATCCTTTTAAAATATATGATATCTAAGACGCCTTATAGACTAACATATGTATCTATTTCGAAAATTGTATTAACTACAATGTGAATAGATAGTATGTTTCACAACTTTTGTATGGACTTGCTTCTGTTGGCATTGCATAATCGTCTATTATTAAATTGGACCAGAATATAGTTTTAAGACTTGGCAAAATCCCGGAAGGTTTTACTATCTACAAATTGTTTCAGTGCTACAGCAATTGCAGACGAACGTTTTGACGATTGTAAACTGTTGATATCGTAAAAACAACTAGATTTATGAAAAGCTTTTTGTTTCTGGCACCCATTGGCATGCGCAATATATTTTTGTAACTGTTATGTACACGTGATTTCATTTTATTGTACACGTGAGTTTATATTGGTGACATGTCATATAGAAATAAGTTTTATCCATCGACCAATTGTGTTAAACTATTACAATGTGTTATTGTTTTCAGGCAAAGAGAGATTGCGCGAGTAAGGAAACTCAGCGATGCCAAATCCCCCGATATCCCGATATACAATGAGCACCTGCGCCCTGGGTTCTGCAGGGTTTCTCTGCCCTTTTTCATGTCGGAGAGTGAACTGGCCTTTGTATTGGAAGCTCTGAAAATGGTCGCCACTGAGGGATGGAAGATATTGCCCCAATACGTGGTGAACCCTAAAACGGGGGAATGGAGACATCACACCTGCTCAGTGCTACGCGATAGAAAGTCATTGTTCTCTGTCAGATTCCATGATGGGAAAATGACAGCGAATGAACGAAGGATCTCAGGTAATTTTGATTTGCCTATTATTCCTAATCCTACTTAAACATTGCATGTTGTGTGTGAAATTTAGTTTTAGTGCAATTTAAAGCTTAGTATTTATATATCTTCAGGACCGGGAATATTCCCCCAAACGTACACGGAGTGTCTGCAGACTGCGCGCAACCTGTTCAACCGAGCGAGGAAGCTGGCCATGAAGTGCTCCTCCGCAGAACCCGAGGTCAGCTTCAACCCCCGCATCGACTACCTGCGCTGGTTCATGCTGCCCAAGGAGGCGCACGACCTCCTCTTGGGGAAGTCCGCCAACGTCAAACACATAGTGCCATTCGACCCCTCGGGGTACACGGGGGCCAGGAAGAGCCTCCACTTGTCCAGATCCTGCATCAGCTCTTCCCCCATTCTGGGCTCCTCCCCTAGACACTTCAGTCTCACCGCCCTAGACGACTGCCAAGTGTTCAGGTTCAAGCAAAAGCAGAAGTACTTCGCCAGAGAGACCAGCCTCAAGGAGCACCAGACTGAGGAGTCGACCCCCGAAGGCTCGCCCCCAGTGCACTTCGTCATCGGGGACTCCATCTCGCCAGTCAGCTCGGTCGGGAAGTTCCCCGGTAAGCCTTTGCTAGTCAGGTCTAGGTGTTACAGCTTAGGCTCAGACACGCCGCAAGCGATGCTCAGCACTCAGGCCAAGATGAACCTGGGACTGAAGGAGTCCAGCCCCACCAGCATCATGGAGAAGGAGAGCAGCTTCTGCCACTGCGGCAGTCAGACTGATCTCCAGTCGCTCGATGATCTAATCATGTCCCCAGACAAGCAATACCCGTACATGGCCCAGAGTAGCACTTCTACTTCCGACTGCAGCCAAACCGGCAGAGTGTCACCGGCCATCTCCCTCACGTCCCACAACTCAGAGGACATCCAGGCATACGTCAAGGAAATGACTAAAGAAATAGCCACCGAAATCAAATCTGAAATACGTGAAGTGATATCCAGAGTTGATGATATTTTAGAAAACTCCGATTGTCTTGACCAGTCAAACCTAAGTTTGAATTCCTTATCTAGTCAGAACGATAGACACTCGGTGTCAGTGATCGATGTCGCCGAGTATTTGATGGGGATGTCCAAAGAGATGGCGTCCGAAGTGAAACACGAGATCAGAGAGATGGTGAGCCAGGTGGACGAAATGATTTCGCCTGAGTTCGGCACTTCCAATTCTAGGAAGAACTCTCCCCCGCAGTACGGCAGCCGCAAGCACGGCTCAGGCTCAGACTTAGGGTTAGACTTGAAGAAATCCTCAGCCACTCGTTTGAAGAAATGTTCCACTAGTCCAGTTCTACCTTCTTCATATGACGAGGAAGACAG
The DNA here is from genome assembly GCA_030578115.1 of Leucoptera coffeella. Classification (NCBI taxonomy): domain Eukaryota; kingdom Metazoa; phylum Arthropoda; class Insecta; order Lepidoptera; family Lyonetiidae; genus Leucoptera; species Leucoptera coffeella. Next base: position 420,890 of record JAMBLF010000034.1, on the reverse strand, counting down.
ATTCTTCAAGCCGCTGCCGAAGACGTCGCCAATTAAGTCCCCCAGATCGGCACAAAGGACGCCAACGTTTGACAACTCAGGCCCCAATAGCATATCGTTTAATTCTAGTGAAACCTCCACCCCTGAGACTATCGTGAGCATGGTCAGCCCCGCACAAAACTCCCCCAACATGCCCAAGTCCCTCAGCTCTAACAAGCTATTAGATGAGGAAGTATGCTCAGACATGGCCTGTAGGCACTGTTCCATTAAGAAGAACTGGTGCCAAAATCCCTCGGGTAGCTCCCAAGACAGCGGCATCAACATGTCGTTCAGCGAAGCGGACTCTTACGTCGACATTGGTAAGTCTACTGATGAAATCTCTTAGGATATACACACAACAATAGCCAAGTTATTGAAAAATAAAAGAAAATGTTGTTCTATTAGAAAAATAAGTAGATGGGTAGCAAAAACACTACACCTAATTATGTATTCGAAGTGTTACTAAATCCAAAAACCATGCTAAATATACTCGTAATTTACTAAATAACACCAATTCAAAACCAATCACTTCGTGAATCTAATCAATGTAACCTACATGTTATTACCTTTTGCAGTGAAATGGAGAACCTCATCAGACCCGACGCCTAGCAAGGTGAAGAAGCTGCAGGGCAGGCTGCGCATGTGCCCCAAGCACGAGAAGACTGAGGTGCCTGACATCATCGAGGGGGTGCCCGTGGAGCCCCATGCCAAGCGCTGCGACACTGCCACCCGAGTGGGCTTCAGGGTGCCCGATGAACCTGAACGAAGGTAACCAAAGCTAAGCTGTGTCCCTGCTAACCCGGGCCTTAAAAGAATACTGACTCGCTGTCGTAGGCGACTAAGGGTCAATGGAATTTATTGGGCGATGAGCTAGTAACATATTACCGATGTTACATATGATACCACCACTTCAATATCCATGCTAAAAAGTGACCTAGGAGATTTTATGTCTCCGAGGTTCTGTCCACTGTGAATGTATGTAATATAGGGAACGCTATAAAGTGACCTAGACTTTATGTCTCCGAGGTTCTATTCACCGTGAGTGTATGTAATATAGGGAACGGAAAAGTATGTAGTATACGTCAAGTAATGACTAATAAGAGTAACACTAATATCGTGTATCTATTTGTATGCTTGGCTTGTGTGATATTGGCAAATGATCAGATTATTATAATGCGTCAATGAAGAATTGTCATCTTTAAGATTTATTGTTAAGAATGCATTTTGAATGATTTAAATCGCATAGTTCTACACTGGTATACTTTTAGTAAGGTGATAAGTCAGGGCAGCTGTGTCGATACTTCGCGAATGTTTGGCAACACGTAACGAGATCAATAGTCTAGAATCAGTCAGTTGACAGCATTGATTAATTGCCTAGGTTGCGCTTTGTAGATCTTAACCCAATTCACAAGAATCTAAAATAAAATAACAAAGTTTTGGTTTAAAAAGTAGATGGAAACCAAATTCTGGGAAAACTTTTATTTGTTCAAACTTCAGTTCTTTATTTGAATATTATTATTATCAGTAATTTAAGTTTACAGAATAAAGTTATTATAAAGTCATATGCTAGCGTATTAGGGAAACATGTTAAGCTTTATATTATAAATTATGTTTAATATAAATATATATTTTGCGTTAAATGAACACGATTTCAATTAACTGATTCGTCAGTTGAAATGTTCAACTCTGATCATATATAAGTGACCAACATCTAAATAGAAACAAACTTTTAACATTGTTAACCCGAGACCATGGCTATTGCAAATGGCCGAAACGTCGGGTAACAAAAGGTAATACTTTCTTAATAAAATATACGACGCGATAAGTCCAGAGTTCTTGTAAAATAAATAAAAAGCGAGTCTCTCAAAAATGTTATCTAAATAGCTCTTTGCCATTGCAGAGACAGTTCCTCGTCCAGCTCAAAGCGCTCGAGCAGGTCGTCCAACGCGTCCAGCTCCTCTGACCGAAGCTCCCGCTCCAGCGGCTACGGCACCGACACCAGGCCCTCGAGAGAGGAGGACTTCCAGAGGTAAACATCCAGCCTATTACGACTAATAGTCTTTACAAGGAATATATATCTATATTTGATAAAGTTTTTGAGGTTATAAGACAATTCTAAAGAATAGTAAGTACTAGTCCAGAGAATGTGGGAACATTATATTCTAGTCAGTGATTGTGACATGTGAAATTTCTAATTGACACAAAGCCTGAAGGAAAATGTTGTATTTGAACTGCACAGTAACAAACTGATTTAATTAATTGCTGGTCACGGAAAACCATTGAACAGCCTGTAATTGGAAGAAGCCTCACATAGTTCACCAAAATTAATGAGTTGGAAGCCATCGAACTCTTTTGCCCGATTTAACCATGATAGCCCTATATGTGTACGTGTAGATCATATACGATATGATCTAACTTTATATTGTTTTATATTTGTATCGACTATGTATCTCAATTATGGATGAAAAACTATTTCAATGTTTTATTAGTTATTTCACGATCTTTAGGGTCAAAATTTACAGACTTTTTCACAACTATTAAATCTTTTTAAATTTTCATTTAGATGGTAGTAGGAATTCGTAAGTCGTGACTGGAGGCAATGAAAGTAATGTCCTCAAATCGTTTGCACCAGCATTATAATGTTGCACCAAAATTAGCGTGAAAGTTGCATATGTATTCGTACCCAAGCTAATTAGAGACAAAGAGCGCTGCATTAGTCCGCGAGGTATTCGGGCCAAGGTCGGGGCTGAGGCTACGCCAAATACTCAATGCTCCATTCGTACTACAGCAGAGACATTCGTTTCTACTCATATCCTGACTAATGCAGTTTTAACTTATTGACACACCACTTATAAGTTGATCCTAAGCGATGAGTTAACGCTAGAATTTAGTCTGTATTATCATGATATTTTTAACATGAAAAAGGTCAATGCCCGATAATATTTTCTTTCGTATGAACGAATGAACGAAGTGGTGATACTTTTTCAACGACCTGATTGTCTTAATTATTATTACCCTATTTTATTTATACACTGGAGTAAGTTACACCGCGTTTAACAGAAACAGACATTTTAAAAATTACTTTTGCATCCACACGGTTTTGGCACCTATCCGTGACAATAGTGATTCTGCTAAACTCCCAAAGCATTGAATGCTCAGCTTGTTCCTCTGCAGCATCCCGGAGTGCTGCAGGGCGCAGGAGTGCTGCTGGGAGGAGGAGCAGGAGGACAGCGACGCCTCCCTCCCGGAGTACTCGCTGGAGGACGACGGCCGCTGGCACTGCCCGCCGCGCTCCGTCTGGAAGAGCACCGTCGAGGTATACGAACGAACCCACATATATACAACTAAACAAATTATGAGGGACTTTACCCTTATGGGGAAGTTACAGATTCATTGCTTGGCTACCTGTGACCCACGTGTTAACCATATAGTGTGACAGTTGGTGAACTGTTATAGGTGGACACTTTGATACAGTGTTTTGAAATCACAATATCCTGTTGCATGTTTAAGCTATGTCTGGTTGGTAACTCCCAAATTATGCGAAAATCTTGAAGTCTCATTAAATCTTCAATATTCTTGCGTGCAACACAACGTGCACTAAGAAACCTAATACTTTATTGAGTACCTATCCTTTTTCAATTTGCGTCACATATGTGTAAATTATCCCTTAAAATCGATGGGGAGATCTATGAGGATACTTACCTTAGTTCTTAGTTCGAAAACAACAGTGAGTGAGCTCACTATCATTCTGCGACCTAAACTATGGCATACCTTTGCATCGTCTGCGCTGGTTACCTAATCTTCTGCTTCCACCTCAGTGGCCCATTTGACCAATGATGGCATTGTGGATTGCAGGCCATCCAGGAGTACGAGATGATCCGCCCTGGGGACAAGGTGCTGGCGCTGGTGTCGGGCGGCAGGGACTCGGTGGCGCTGCTGCACGCGCTGCACCAGTACCAGTTCTACGCGCGCGCCAAGGGCATCCACTTCAGCATCGGTACGGGCCTCTACTGCTCTTACCCCTTCTGTAGGGAAACGGGCGTGATGTGCATATGTATTCAAGTATTCATCAAAATATCAGAAGGGAAACGAACGTGATGTTTTCTGATTTCAGTTTGATTTTATTTTAAAGGGTGACATATTCTCTATTAAATTTTACATTATATATTTTTTAATTGTTCGTGTATTTGTCAGTTTACAATGTTAGACTTTTAAAATCTCTAAAAAAACTTATTCAATAGATTTCAGTGAATCTAAGAAATAAGTTTAATGAAACATTGTTAAGCATCGCATCACATCAACTTAGTATAAATGTGTTTGGTGTTGTGTGCAGGGGCGCTTCTGGTGCAGGAGGCGGGCTCGGAGGTGGACCCGCTGCACCTGATGGCCTACTGCCGGGGCCTCGGCGTCAAGCTGCTCTACCAGGACCAGCCCGACGCCCACGAGGCGCGATGTAAGCATGCCCTACGCTATACTCTTAATCTTCCTATCATCACATATCTGTTACATGAGAACCAAATTGCTGTTTATCTTTGCAGCTTGGATTCACGTATTTGCTTAATTCTACAATCTTCTAAATCATTTATGGCATAAAAAAGTGACGATACCTTCCAAATTATTCCTAAGCACTTTTTTGACGGTTCTTTCGACCTGCAAAACATAATACACACCAGCTAAATTCTCGTTTAATCCTGACTCAATACCCTATAGTTCACAATGTGTTTCCTGTTGCAGCGCACAGCCCCATGAAGATGTCGGAGCTGCACCGCTGGGGCAGCCACGGGGTGCGGCGCAGGGCGTACGCGGCGGCCGCCAGCCACGGCTACGGGGTGGCCGCCGTGGCGCAGACGCTGGACCACGCCGCCAGGGCCTTCGTGGCCGCCGCCTTCCACACCGGCACGCTCGCCACCGTCAAGGCGCACTACAGGGTCCGGTTAGTCAATCACCTCACAATCATTATACTTCCTCATTTAATTAAAGAAGGATTTGAGCCTATGTCGTGGATTCTAAAATATAAATAAAGATTTACATAGAATAGGACCTAAGGGCACAGCTCATGCGTAACTTATGAGCTTCCGTGAAACTGACCTGTTGGTATGTTTATCGTTTACCGTGTGCTAACGACTCAATATTGTCAGTTGGAGAGTATACCATTATGATGTACAAACAAGCTTTCGTAGTTAGGATATTGTATGTTGATAAGACACGATATCTCGAAAAAATTCTACCTAATCTTCTAGGTTTAGATAAAAACAATGTTATTGATGCATGTAAAGAAAGAAATCAAATTGACTTAAGAGTAAAGAAGATCACTTTACCGACAATGGACAACCAAGCTTCCAAACACCTAGTGCAACTCGTTCCTTCGATTACCATTTCTCTAATGCACGTACGTGATTGGTTGCAGGGAGTACGACGTGCGCATAATCCGTCCGCTGATCTACGTGCGCGAGCGGGAGCTGGACGCGTTCGCCAGCGCACGGCGTCTGCCCGACTTCCGCGGGGACGCGCGCCTCGCCTCCATGGCGCAAAGACGCACCAGCCCCCCCAGCGCACGCCACGGCGACACCGAAGCCACGTGAGTTACACTAAGCGCTTTAGAGGCTAAATAGAATGTATGAAGAGGCGTAACTGCGTCGATACACCGATTCTCATTCGATCACCGATGAGTGATCATCTAGATTAACCTTCTGCTGTTCATTTTGGTGAAGGGAACTTGCCTATTTTGAATATTAGGTGAGAATTAATATTATTAAATATTACACGGCGGCAAAGTTCACAACCTGTTACATGGCACACTTTTGTCTGACTTAAACTTGGGTTCGTTAAAGCCAATCTCTAAAAGGTTAATTTTCATGTCACCTTTGACCACTCACTCTTTAACCCTCCACCCTATCTCCCACTTCAGCAAGGACCTGCCTGCTGAGTCGTGCGCGGCGCCCAAGGGGTCTTTGGGCGTGGTGGAGCCTTTGTGGTGCGCGCGCGAGCTGCTGCTCCGCCAGGAGGCGCTGCACCCGCACCTCTTCGGCAGCCTCAAGAGCGCCCTCTACCCGCTCATCAGCTCACGGTGAGGACCACTTCCTCCATGGTTACCTCTAGGGTTACAAGGTACTAGGGAATGGGTGGGAATAAATTACAAATGAATTGCGCAATCGATCTAAAACTGCACATATACTCGTATGTCCAAAAAAGTTGGGTAACGAGATAGCATGTGGATTATGGTTACTCCGTATGTTCACATATTGCGAAAACCGGGAGCTCTGGTGGATGAAGGTTTTTAGATTGCACTTGATGCAAACATGAGTGGTATAAAAATCATTTATTGTTATATAGATATTTGTCTATTGAACTAAATTATATTAATAATTAATTTTGAATCCCCTACATGCCTAGTCACCTCTTATGCCATGCAAGTCCCAGAGAAGTTTGACAGCGAAACTGGTTTAATTTGAATTCAATCACTGCTGGATTTATTATTTCGTACGTAACTAGTAATTCTTCGATTTCTAGAAACATCGAGAAAGATCTGAAGGAGCACCGCCACCGCAAGAAGTCCGTGATCCAGATGAAGAACGGGGCGCCCGTTTATGACTCCGACGAGGGCACGGAGGAGGAGCCAGTGCCATAAAACCACGCGCGACACAACGGACGCATTATTAGTTTCAACAACAGCATAGTTTGAACACAGGCAATGTGTTGTCTGTTTGACAGGTGCTGACAGATAGAAACGTCAATGTCAGTGCCAGACTTGGATAAACGATTCGATTGAATGAAAGTCCAAGTGATGATGTATCAGTCAATAAAGTTCGTTTATTTACATTATTCAATATTAGCTCCTTATCATTAGGAATGGATTAAATTGTAGTTATTTTTGAAGCATTTTAAATCCAATCCTGTGAGAAATACAAATTAGGGTGTTGAGAATAAGGAGTGATTCTTTTGTGTAAATAAATGATATTGATAATGTTAAGAGAAGTTTTAGTTAGCGCCATCTATGGAATGAAGGTGCTAATTAGAACGCTAGTGTCATGAACTACCAGTAAACAACGAATAAGCGAATGCATACATTAATTATAGCGGAGTGTGATATAACAGGCGTAAGATTTACAAAGAATATTGCGCTCAATTATTATACTTAAAAGTAAGAATATATTATTGTCAGAATATTATATCACCGAATCATACAAATAGGTTAACAGATGATTATCTACATTATACCATAAATCGTAAGGGAATGTTCTGTTTTAAAGAGTAAGATGTTTATGGCTTAGTAGCCTGAGTAGATGTTGTTCATAAATCTTTTATTATTCTATCAATATTTACAGATTCAAATGAACCCAGTTGGATAAAGATCGTCATAAATTGAATCTGCTAAAATTGTATAAGTATAGTCAATATATAATCCTAAATATTTGCATATTTATCGCTGTTGTTCTCAATAGTTTGTAAGAGTTCTCACAAATCTACACTCACGTGTTAATCACTGATTATTTACATGTTACCAATGATGCATATATTTATGTTATCAATGATTCACTCATCGAGAGGTCCAAGTGTAGCCATCCGAAACAAAATAGATTCCTACCTATAGTCGAGTTTAAAGAGAAATTAGTGATTTACGAAAGTCAATGTGATCGAACAGTGATTGTTGCGTTTGTGATGAGAGTTAGTCTTAAGTGGAGTTGAAATATATTTATATTGAGTATGTGAAAGTACTTTGAGCTGCCTGACGATCGTTGCCATGCGAAATTATCGTAGGAATAGAAATAAATTGGTGGCGTCAAGGTGTTTTTATATCGGCTACTTTGAAGCATTATTTGTTGTCTTGTGCGCGTTTAAGCTAAGTTTTTAAGTGGATTTACTGCTTCAGGTTATCGTAGTAAGCTTTTTCATATAACCTTTATCTCTTTTTATATTACACTTGATGTAATCAAGTTTCTACTATTATTATGGTAGGGAGTTCATTAGGTAGTCCTAGTTAGCGTAACCTTTTATATTTTGGAAGCAATCGAGGTGTGAGTGTTGACCACTTCGCGTGAAACGCGGGTGCACTTTTCTATTTCATTCGTTTTGTATCAGATCTATGGGCCTAGCCTAACTTCTTGAATTTATTATTGAATAAGCTACAAATTTATTTTATTTGGATATGAATATTTTTGCTTTTATCCAATCGTTTGGAGACTTATATTTTTATACTTAACTTAAGTTGTGCTCTTCGTTATGCGTTTGATGAGGCGACGCCGCTGCGCACCCTTTGGGAAAGGCGTGCGCGATGGGGTTAGACTGATTTGATATTACGTTATTAGTGCTATTCGAAAGGCTTATGTTATTTGTTTATCCTTTGAGCCATTGAAGTGGTGTTATTTATCTTGTTTTAAGTGTACGCTTCGTGAATTCAGGACGAGAGTTATTCAGGCGTTGCCACTAATGTAAGTGTAGTTTTAAGTGAATTTTGTTCAAGTAACTTTGAACAGAGAATTAATTGAATAGCCCCACTTAGCTTCCATTTTTTGTACTCATGTTTACAATATCTCCTACATCAATGTAATGTACACCAATTTTGTCTTGAGAATAAAGATGTTTGATCTAAACACTGTGTTTTCTTTCACTACAAATTATTTCGTTAGACATTTCTGCTATATATGCTTCATTATAATATTATTAATTTCGTATTATTCTTGAATACGGTATCAAAACAATTTTAATCAATAGCAATCTGATTGCTGTACGACTGGAAGTAGTAACATTTCAGGATAATTAGGCTTAATTGCTATCTTTTAAAGTCTCTACTCGTCTTAACATATTCTGAGGAGAAAACTAATGAGCATTATATTTACATGTTGGTCTAAATATGTAGAAACAAATAATACAGCAAGTTACAGTTATTCAGTTAACACATCTGCATGATAAAAGGTAAAACGGAGGATAAATGAAACACAGCTTAAGATCACAAAACTACACTTTACTAAATAGGTACCTAAACTAAAGTTATTCTATGTTGATCCTTGTGCCATTGATCTTCCAATTAAATACCTAGAACGCATTGCAACGTGTCTTAGGGCCTTAACTAATGAGTATTACGAGTACTTTTACAAGCGACATCTACACATTAAGATTTAAAACACTAAACTTTATAAAACTTGTATGGATACACTACAAACTTCTACGTGCTATAATAATATTAAGTATTGTTCTACATTTATTGTTGTTAAATGAGATATACATAAAATAATCTAGTGTGGAAGGTACTATATTAAAGACTCATGTTAATGAGAATATCATATCATTTCTTAGCTCCTTGGCAGCATGGCTTTTTACCTGAAATCATAAAAGAATCCTGTTATACCGACTAAGGGCTGTTGCATACTGGACTGTTAATATAGTGCTGTCGTAAAAGGTCAGTTTCAGATTAGGGTCCAATTAAATAAATTGTTCTAAACCTGGTAACGTGCTATCAATACTAAGTAAAATAAGTAATGCTGTCATCCGAAAAGGCAAGGCATTAATAGTTCTTCCCGAAAGGGATACAGGGTAAGCGAGTTTCTACACTTTCAATAATATATCCTGGGCATCTTATTTCATTATATACTTGTTCTGCCACACCCAACAATCACTTTCCATGACTATTTTAACTTACAGAGATTTAAAAATCTACGATCTACAATATAAAAATACGAGTCGTGATATCAAACGCGAACAAGATATTATTTATGGCTTTCGGATACGGTTCCTCCCAAAAAGGATAAACACAAATGTACACACTTAATGATATACAGCTCTTCACTCCACATACATCCCTCAGTCCCATCTAACAGAATGGCGAGCACTCACCCGCCTGGCCATCCCCACAAGCACAGTTAGGCCCACAGGTGCAGGCCGCCCCGCAAGCAGCCTTCCCGCCGCCGCAGCTCTCTGCAAACCATGTACCAACTATATTAGCAATATGCAAAACACAAACATATACACATATACACAAACATATACAAACACAAACATATACAAACACAAACATATGGAAACAATATTAGCCATGAGCTAAGTTAGTACTTAAGATGCTTAGGTAGGGAGTTGAAAGAGGAAGTAGATTGATTTTGAGTATAGGGATTAAGGAGCTATTTTGGGTGATCCGTTGACCGCTGCTACTGATACTTCTAAATTACTTCATCGTTGTTTTTAACGATAAATTTAATGAAGAAATATTTAGATAATTTTCGTTAAAGATAAAAAAAACTTTGTAACTTCTTTTCTAAAAGTACGTTTTTCAATTGAAACAAATTAAAAATAGTATGCTCCACAATAATGAAACATGATTATTGTTTTTTGGCATTATTCCTTTCTTGTTTTTATACAAAATATTTTACTTGTAGTATAAAAACTTGTACAGGTATAAAAAGTAAGAATCTCACTTTACTGGAATAAAAGTGCTAAAATAAATCTACATATTTTGACACACACGCTCACATAGTTATAAATTTATATAATAAATAATAATCTTTTTTCAACTTATGAACACATTTATTTTCATTTCGAAGTTAAACACTTTAAAAGTTATCGACAATCTAAACACAAAAGTAAACAAAACAAAATTAACACGTAGATAACCTTCATTACGTAACACCACTAATCCCGTAAACCCTAAAACTTTTTAGTACTTTCCCAACTTTAAATGAAACATTGTTTACATTTAGTCCTAGTGCTGGGGTCAGAGCAGAGCTTACCTTGGCAGGGCTTACATGGTTCTGGCATGGTGCTCCTCGGGCTGAATGTCTTCTGTCAGTGGCTGAATGCGCGCGCACTCTTCGCCTGCACGGGGCCTCTATCGGGTCAATAGAACCGCGGGAATCCGAGCGTGAGCATCCGTAGCCTCAGATCTGGGGATTCAAATTGGAACCTTTCAATTAATTGATATAGTTTGTCCGTATATCTTTAGATTTTCGAAAAGGTGTGGAGAGTAAGTCAGGTTGAATGTAAATGGGTCAATGATAAACCGCCACCAGTTCCAAATACATCATGATCTCAATTGAAACACGAACTGATAGTAATAAATAGTCTTTCCATAGACCTTTTTTATTGGTTACGTACCAAGACTATAAAGTCTATTAAAATTATAAAAAGCCCATGATTAGGGTGGCAGGTAAACGCTAGCTGCTTTTCCATTTGAGGGATTATGTTTGTTTTCATAATGGAGCAGGTTTTTCAAAGAATGTTAAAACATGTCTGTTGAAATAATAAGTTCAAATAAATAATACAAATCATAGATTCCTTGGATTTAACCCACATTTATTTACACAAATTCTCTTCATTATTTTAAATAGTCTCCGACCTCCTAGACTACACGATCAATTGAATCGAATCGTTGTGAATCGAATGCAGTCCGCCTAGACAAGGCGCGAGTCTGTTGGATGCACGAGTGCCCCTCAAAAGGAGAGGGACGAAAAACTGGTTTAGAGTCATACACCGAGGCATTTCTCCAATTAAAAACCATTCCAGTTATTGCGGAATAAGTGCATTCGTGTACGTATATGGAGATACTAATGTCTATTTCCTGGGAGCATACATGCAGCAAAAAATGCGAAGAAGCTGCTATTAGACCTGATTTTTATAAATGGAACAATTTGTGATAGGTGATATCAAGATTTATGATATCAAGACAAATAAAACCGTAGTCCCTCTCATTCAGAAAGACAATTTAGACATTAAGATGCATTTTTTTGTTCATTGTATTGCCCCAGATTATGTAAACTAGGTCATTTATCTAAGAGCCAGCTTTTATTAATAAAACTATATAATAATAATAATTCAATCGGTTGTAAGAGGAAACTTTATTGTATATAATATTCTAAGCTTGCATGTCATTAGCAATTATTAGTTTTTGGCGATGCTGAAACAACCTGTTAGCAATATTCTACATCTTAATTTCATCTTTTTATCTACTAAAGTCACTGGTTACCCCGCAAGGAATTAAGGGACGTTGACGCATTAACGTTCGGCACTTAAATTATAAACCTATATACATATGTGAGTATTGCGATAAATAACAGATGAAACGAATATTTCAGAATATGTGAGTGCACACAGAATGCAAGTTGCATAATATTTTAGTCTGTTCTCGTTCTCAATTTGCGAAACATGTTCATTGTTCGGGGTCGGTTTTAATACTATTTGATTGATTAAAACTTGTTCCTAATTGAAAGAAAACATGCAAGCAATTAATTACAATTTTTGCTATCGAACTAATATATGTGTATTACTAGTAATATGTTTGAACTAGTATGTGTATTAGGAACTTATTATTTTACTTCTTTATTTAATTTTTCAACCACCGTTCATAAAGGCCCTAATAAAAAAGTTTATCACGCGGTGTATTATTGTATACATCTAGGTATACTAGTGTTCATCTTTTTATAGATGACCTTTGGTTTCTTATTAAAAACATGTATGAGTTACAACATCGCAGTGCTAAGGCTTATAAGCTTGACAGATACACCCAACTGAGTTAAAGTTTGAGACGACATAAGTACTGATCCCTTACATTTCATCCGTAGAACAATGGATGAGACATATCCAGGAACAAAGGCCGCAGACAAAGCGCGAATGCCAAAATAAATGCGAAAAGTACTTTCTGTGGGGCCAACGATGCCACCGGAAGTACGTCTACGGCAGCCTCGGAGATAGGGGGAGATTTATGCTTCCGGCGCTCGGAAACGGGGAGCGCCTCGCCAAGGGGACTCCGGACCTTGCTGCACTCGACTTAAGGGCGGATTTCCCTCGGCCGCGAACAACGGAGACTTCGCATTAACGCCGGGACGACATAACTAAAACCATTTCCAGCCGGAAGTCTCTACCTAGCTACCGGCGAAATTGTTACGCTCGGTTTGTAAGGGAAGGCTCCGTTGCGACGAGAAGAGCTTATTTCAATATTGGGTGAGGAATACTAACGATAATCTTGCTTTGTGAGAGCTGGGTTATTGTGAACTAAGTAGCAAGTATATGAAAGAAATATTTTAACCTGATTGGTTTTATCGTAGTTATATCTTAAGAGCAACGTAAGGGAAATAGATACTGATCATTCACGAATTAATAGCAAAATTAAATTTAGGGGAGAAATACGAACAGTACATAGATTGCATTAAGTATATGAAAGAAGGATTACAACTAGAAGTCTTAAAATATGACTTTTGTAAACAATCATTTTATGACATTCTACACAAATGATACATGTATTATGTTATACAAGTATTTATAAAAAGATGTAGTATCTGTACACTTGCCCTTGAGCAGCATCGAAGGTTCAAGAGTCTGATAACCCTCCGACAAAAGGAGACTTGTGTTTAGCAACAGAGAGTGTACTGGAGCGTAACTCCGCAACAACACTCTTAGTGCATTTGCCTTTTAAATCAAGTCTGTACACGGTCATTTTATAATTTTTTGATCCTATATAATATTATATCATTATTTGTAGAAACTTTTTATAATATACTGTATGACTATTTCACCATAACTGCAGAGAAATCAAGTTCGAATCTCAGATTTGGAACCAATATTTCTTACCTATGTTAGAAAATTCGTTCGTGTCAAACCCCAACCAGAACCAAGAATATCCAAAGAGGATGGGAACACTTCAGTTTGTACTATCTATATTATCTCAAGAACAATGTTACATGGAAAAGATCTGGTAAAAATGTGCAATACATACTTATGTCTATACACTAAGCCCTATGAAATTGAAAATAAATATTTCAGTAACTATTTAGATAAGGGCAAAGCGTGAAAATGGGGTTCTCTTATCTTCGGAGTGTGAATGGGAGATCACCCTTTTCACCCTCATATCTATTTGAAATATTCCCATTTTACTTATCGAGATCAAGTAGTTTCAAATGGTTGCGATGAGACGTTTTATTTACATGCAACCCAGTAACAATTACCAAATCTGTATGTGTAGTACATAATAATATATGATTTTTACGTTTTGTATTTAGTAACTGTGAATTAAAGTTTTTATTATTATTATAAGAATAGTATTTATTACAGGCAAAATTCAGCGATTGTAAACAGCAATCTTCTCACTTTTTACCAGTCAGTAGCGTAACACGGACTATCATCTGTTCTAAGAAAGAAGAAATTTTCCTTATAATTTTTTCCTCTCAGTAAGATTAACGCATTGCTATAGCAATTGCGTTTGCAGGCCTTATTACGCCGTTAGTTTTAATTTCCTAGTCTTACGGTCTAATAAATAAAACAACATAATACACCGTATACCGGTTACAATATAATTTAATTCTCTTTCATATGTCTGCTAGTTCGTCTCATCATTCTTCTCAGGACAGAGTAAACGACCCAAAAGGCAACGTAGATCCCTGAATCCGTTGATATCAGCCAGTACGTAGCCAAAATGGCAATGACTACTCCCAACACATGCAATACTCTGCCGGAGTATGGCAGGAGGGAACTTGTTGAGTTATGGCTGAAGGGAGGGCATTTGGATTCCTCTTTGGTGCCAATACGCTGTTGAGATACGGATTCTGAAACATAGGAAAGCAAAATTTATCAATTGGATGCATTAGCAATTGGTTAGAGAAGTTAGATATGGATAGCAAATGGATGTAGAAATATTAACAAGATGTATGTGAGTTAAGGAAGAATCGGCGGATCACAGTATACTCAAGTCAGTTATGGGATATCTACATAAATACACGTGACTTTGGAGTATTTATGCTTCTCAGTCACTTTTGGGTATCATTCTTTTATCATGATAATAATATAACTTACTTAATTAATATTTGACACCTAAACGAAAGCAACAAAAGTTTTGATTGGTAAAACATAGTTCCAATATCAAACTGGCCTTAATCATAATCCTAATATTTGCAGCTATGAGATATGGTGTATTCAACCTTTAGATATGGTGTATTTTACCTTTAACAACAGTCTGGCACATTTTCCTCCAAAGGGCACCTTCACTATGTCACTGGTTAGAAATAATGAAATAGAATTTCCACTAACATCACAATAAATAGCAACCTCCGAGAAAATAACAAGGCTCCTGTTTTCCGGAAACAGGAAATGGATGATCACTTCCTTTGGCAAATAAAAAATAGATACATGCAAAAAACTGAGTCAATTTTGACCAATAAAATATTTAAGGAAATAATAAAAATATAATGTATAATACGTGAGTTCTTCCTCTTTATTTTTTTCCATTAAGTATTTCTAAAAATATTAGAGTGAAATAAAAATTTAAAGGTACTTTTGAATTATATAAAATAACTATCCCGAACACTCACTAATTTCGCATTTCTTTTCAGCTGCATCATCAAGCTATACCAAATAGAATAAATATAATTTAATCCTCGCAGAGAAGAACAAACAATTAACTTCTTAATTTTACCTGTTGTAGGAGATAATTGCCCGAGAAAATCCTAAAATTTCTTCTAGGAATATTCTGTGAATAAAGCACGAGATTTTACGTTACTCTACTCCCAAATACGCAAGGGACTGAATAAAAAATCCTGGTGTTTATGTTAAAAGATGTACAAAAAGATGATTGTCAACTTCCACTTCGATTCTTACAAAAACGTGAACTTGTTTTTCTTTTAATACGGAATCGAGGCCAAGGTTCTCGAGAAAAAACTTCAACTAGTTGTCTGCAACGAAGAAGAATAACAATAGTACCTGCCTTGTTATGTATATAAAGGGCTGTATCTTTGGCTAAACAAGATTCGTTGTTAATTCATCGCCAACACAACCGACAAAATGCCAAACCCTTGTGAACCTTGTAAAGGTAAGGACATCTATATATCTATTGCGTAATTGTTACTGTAACGGTACAGGAATAGAATTGTGTGTCTTAGGTCTCAGCTTATTCTTAAGAATATTGCCTATTTTGAGTTCCTGCGCGATCGCGAAAGTGGATTTCCGACCCTATGACTGCCTATTGAATATTGTTCACGAAGTGTACGTATATGTCTGCGTTACAATAGTTTATCTAGATAGACAGTTGCATTGGGATGTTCTGTAAAGATAGATAAATGTAGATTATGAATGTATAAATAAAAACAAACGCGTTCACGACCCTTGCAGGGTAATCAGAGGTTCAGGTGTCCATCTCCGCAATTGCGAAGGTAGTAATTCTATGGCCACCTCAAACCCACGTGGTGTCCAGATAATCAGTACTCAATACGACAGGTGGTAAGCCATGTTGCCATTCACAAGCACTAACTATTACCTTATATCTGTATAGATCTTTTGTATAAGTAGATTTTCATAAGCCATCTTCAATTTATTATGCTGAAAAGAAGGTGTTATGTATCTATTGTGTTTTATTTGTAGACACTTGTCAGGAAACCTGCCACCCAAGCTCCGAAGACAAGGACAAGGGTAACTGCGATGGCTGCAAAGACAAAGGCAAGTCGAGTTACGCTAATATTGGCTTGTATTTAAGCTAACATAATACATACAATACGCAAACATACTGAATCGTACACCAATAATACAGTCCCAACCCAAAACTAAACGTTAATATATGTATGAAGATAATTGAGGAGCATTTCACTATTCCTTAGGTTAACTAGCTATCTTTCTTCTTGATATGACGATTTTATCTGTTGCTAGATGTCATTTACAAGGTGATTAGCTTGCTGCCTGTCGTATGCAGTATATTCAGACCCATTTGATAACCCTTATACGTACAGTCAGCACCAAAAGTCGATGAACAGAATCGACTTAACAAAACACCTGTTCACAATAAAATGCCATAAGTTATAGTCGCAACTAGGAAACAAAATAGCCTGTACACCACCTGAATAACCTGGTGTACAGGCTATTTTGTTTCCTAGTTGCGACTATAACTTATGGCATTTTATTGTGAACAGGTGTTTTGTTAAGTTGATTCTGTTCATCGACTTTTGGTGCTGACTGTACTTGTACATAATTAATCGGTATAAATTATTATAGAGATCGCTGTCATTTTATATTATATTCTTTTTTCAGGTGGTTGCTGTTAATACCGAATAGATGCTCATAACCACCATGGAATAATCCTGGATAACAGAAATACTCACCCACCATGAAGTTAATTCTCCTTATTTATTAGTGATGTCACTCCCTGAATTCATATACTTTCATCGTCACCCATAAATTATTTTCTTTCTTTCAACAATAAAGTTCCGATACCAAAAAATAGAGTTTTCCTTATTGAACCTTTAGATTTCCAATTATGTTAAAGTATAAATTTGTAATTTGAGCGGCTGTAGCCCAGTGGGTAAGAATCTCGGACTTTTTATGAGAAAAGGGTCTAGGTTCCAATCCCGGCTCTGGCATGTACCAATGAATGAAATTTAAAACAAGTGTATTTCATTTACGTACATAATTTACAGTCGCTAACGGTGAGGGAAAACATCGTGAGGAAACCTGCCTATTCCTCGGGATAGGCAATAGTCAGTGCCTATATACGGCGATACGGTTCACTACCTATCACGTTGGGTGCTGTCTATCAAGTGAAACGCGGGCTTCGAGTGACCCATACCTAACACGCCTTCGAAATTTCGGAGATGGGAACTCAAGCCTCTGCCTACCCCGCCATAACAAAAAGGGAGTGTGTATACACAAGTCGTAAAGCGTATGTTATGTTATAAATTTGTATGAGAAGGTTAATGGGTGTGAGTGAAGCAAGAGACATTAATTTGTTAGGATCGTTCCAGCTGACGATCGACACTCTCTGCCTATCCCGTTGGGGACTTAGAGGCGTGAATATAATATGTAATACATTAAGGAACTATTCGTATTAGGTACTACGCGAATATGTTACTACATTATCCGTCCTGACCAAAGAATTATAACATTTCAATGAAGGAATCTAAATCACATACATAAATTTTACACACGTCCTTCAATCGCTTTCGGGGTGGACAGATCCTCGGAGATCAGGAATCTCTTAAGTCACCTTTACGCATAAACATTGAGGTTGTGATGTCATATGGAACATTAAAGACAGGTCGCTAGCCCATGGCTCAATTGATTCATTGACCTCTAGTCCCTTAGTCATGATTAGTAATACTCTATAAATGTTTACTATTCACATTTTATACTCGTTCGTCGTAGCCTCATCATTGAGGAAAGTGTCCATTGCTAGTGGCTTTGGACACCACAAACCTCTGGATCCTGCGCCAGAGCCCTTAGATAAGTGGCCAAACAAACGAACGAAGAAACGAAACGAAATCAAAATGCATGAGATTTAGTTACGCGTGACGTCATGTTTCTAAGCGAATCTCATACATCTTTATATTTTATATTATTGTACCATTTTGTCACTTACCTAAGAGTGTAGTTGCATTGTATTACTGCTGCTGTTGTTATACGAGTATATCATGTCAAGTAAAATCTGGAGTAATTAGTGTTTATAAAAAACACATAAATTTCAGCTACTGTTTGAAATACCAATCAGTGTCTACATTTTATATCAACAAGGGAAATGAAACGTGTAGTATGCAGAACAGACTTTATTTTTTACGAAAAGGTTCGTCTCACTGGTCATAGTCTAGTTATTGAGTTGATTAGCTGATCTGGAACAAATTTAAACTTTCATAAATATGCCGTCATAACCGTTAACCATTTCGGGTAGTCAGAGGAAGTTTATGGTGGTATTTGGTCACTCGAAACCCACTTTGTACCTGATAAATCAATATTCCGTGACAGGTAGAATGCCATGTCACCGCTAATACTGACTATTGTCTTTATCGAGAAATTCAGGCAGGTTTCTTAACGATCATATGCTTCACCAAAATAAACACTTCAAATTATAACAGGTAGCATTAAAAAGGTAGATAGAATAAGTTTAGACATTTACTTAAGAATATTGGCTACCAACACTTTAGCTCTATAAATTCCTTTCGTAATGCCTGCTTTCATCCATCCGCTCCATGTACCCAAACCACCTCAACATACCTTTCTCTGCTATATGGCTATAGTTACCTATTTACTATGTCTTCTTGTCTTTTTCTTTATCATCTTCGCAGGGACAGCTGGTTTTGCAATTGATGTTCTTGCAATCGGGACCTAAGACAGATTACGACACGACTGTAAGCACTGCTACTGCTAAAAACTATTTAAAAATTATGTAGAAACACGACCTTTCATTCTATTCGGGTAGACAAAACCTTGTAGATATTATGTTTTGGATTTTTAGCATATTTTGGAGTCGCAATGGCAGTAAAATGACACATTGGTGACAGGTTGTAAGCTCATCACCAAATAGATATTTATAAGGCCCTAGTACCAAACGCGCTTTTTAAGACATGCCGGGAACAACGGCATCTAGTTAGTATTCTTATTACATCCTAGATTAGTGAAAGACGAGTTTTTGGAAAGAAGCAATTATATTTAGGATTATTTTAAAGTAAACTTTGTAAGCGATTTGTACAGGGTACTCGTTTCGTAGTTTTCAATGAGTACTTATTTCGTATACGTGTACTGTGAGATTATTGTACAAAGGGATTGTTTTTTCTAAGTGATTAAACTAAATGCATGCACTTACTTTTGCAAAACTTGCAAGGATCCGACATGTTGAGTTTATTTCTTTAGCTATTTGGAGATTCAAAGGGAATTCAGATTTGCATTTTCCGATTTATTTTTCAGGCGGACTATTTTTCCTTTTTAAATGTTTTATGAACTTGCCAAATATTGCGTCTTTGAATTTTATAATAACTGGCCTTACTTCATCTATGGTTTACGACTATGGTAGGATAATGAATTAAATTTATGTAAGATACAAATACAGATGGTATGTAGTTATTTCAAGTTCAAACGCCTTCCGTCGCTGTATATCATATTCGCAAAATATCATAGAAGCAAGATAACCTTTTCGCTAATTACGATATTCGCAAAATATAACATTCTTAAAATATCACAATCTCTAAATACGATTTTCTCATAATAGCATATTCTTACAAGACGATTATCTTAAAATATCATATTCGCAAAATATCACATTCTCAAAATATTATGCTTTCGGTACAGGTCATGTTAAAAGTAGATGTCATACTGTGTTTTCCATGACTATGAAGTAATATCATTAGTACAGTGTTGGGAAAGGTTTTCTGTAGAAGAAATAATTAGTTCGAATGGCGCTAGTTTCTATGTGGGGTCGAAAAATAAACGTCCGATTTTAAGAATTCAAACTATCAATCCTGACTCAGAATACCTCTTCCAACACTACCCTAATGCTATTATTTCATAGTCATTGAACATCCTGTAGAATATAATTTATTTTTACACTTTATTTGGACTCGTTGAGCGTTATTTTAGTATACGTTATTAACTATGTAGGTAGTAAGGACAGTTAAGGTTATTCTTGCTCAAAAATACGTGTTTTTTTTCTGTTTAAAAAAATGTGTTTATAGTAATGAATTAATGGAAATTAGTACATGCCGGACCATCCTCATTCAAAATACACACCAGCTGTGGAAAAAAGCGCTCGTAAACCATAGAATAAGCTAGGTTCCGTTTCAAATAAAACTCAGAATACTTAAAATTACATATTATAATGACAAAAATAAAAACTTCTTTCTGATAATAACAAATCAACATTCCACTTAAACTAAAAACATAATAACAAAAATAAAGCTTCTTTCTGACAATAACAAACAAATCAACATTCCACGTAAACTAAAAACAGTACTCGTAATAAAAAAATCATTTTTCTGAAAATAACCTTGAATATGGTAAGCATTTATTTAACCTAAATTTTGTATGAAACAATTAGTCTCAACAATATATAATAAATTTATGATGATAAACTAGACAATAATTTTAGACAAACTTCAACATTAATTCTTTTTTTTACAAAATCATCGACTACTTTTACGATTTTTTTATTTTTTTCAATATATTTTCTGTTTCTTTTTGTATTAGGGCAATGTAGGGCATTCTTGTTCAATTTCATATTTTGGAATTTAGCTTCCTTTTTAAGTAAATGTACAAATTGGAACATGTTTGGCTTTGATGGAATTTTTGTATTGATTCGACGGTGCCATCCTTCGACACCATTCGTCGTTCTGTTTTTCTGTTTATAACAGCTTAAAGTATGGGTACTAATTTTGTTGATCCATTGTTTATTAAAGTAATCCAGGAAAGGATGCGTACTGGATGGGGCTCTTTCGATAATGTTAAAAAAAACTTCTGGTATTTTCTTTGGAGGGAACAAAGGTAAAAGTGTGCAGTATTTTATAATTCTTTTATGTTCTGTAGTTACCTCTGGATTTAAATTTTTGCTCATTTTAAATACTGCGTTACAGAAATGGTAGTAGCAACCGGTCACTTTAACTCTCGGGAATACTTCTCTTACCGCGTTAACTACAGCTATTTCGTAATCACATTTAAAGTTGACGAGTTTTAAATTAAATTGTTGCTTTAAAATATTAAATAATCTTTTGTAGGTAATTTGTTTTTTGTTGGGCAGTAGCGCAAACACAAGAGGAATAAAATTTACCGTGTCCTGTGTTCGTGCTACGTCAACATGTAAAGTGTACATTTGGTAAAATGGAGTCGGTACAACTTTAAATGTTCCGTCACCGTAGAAACTGTTAGTTTTTGTAAAATATTCGTGTAATTTAGATCGGCTTAGTATTGAAAACAAAATTATTCTTTCAAATTGATCACATTCATCATACAAAAAAAAATCTTTCACTAAATTTTCTGGTAAAGTGACCTTTTTTGAACTTGAAACTTTTGCAGTGCCCATGTTTAAAAAAGTGTTTCGGGCTCTAAAAAGAGTATCCTTTTTTGATAAAAATGTAGGTTCCTCACCATTAAAAACGTACTCTAATACCTTATCTTCGAAAATTTTTTGGACGGATGTGAAGTTACTAGTAACGTCTTTTTTGCACTCATCCATCATGACATCTATTTCATTTCGTCTGAAATCTGGAGGACCGCATGTGTGTCGAGCTTGACGCAAAACTGTATTATTTGCACTATTCAAACTTATCGATGTGCGACATTCGTGCTGTTGAAAACAACGCCAATTAGTACTACCAGTCTTGTTTTTAATATAAAAATTATATCTATAACCGCCGTGTAATAGCACTGGTTTCTTTTTCTGGCCCTGAATAATTTTCAGGCTATGTTTATCAAATTTTTTGCAATTACATTGCTCCATATTGAAATAATGCGAATAAAATTTATTAATTATAAACAAGCAGAATGCAAAACAACCCGCTAGAAAAACAATGACATGCATGACACCTTTCATAATAGATAAGATAAAAGTTTGTAAGCAACCAGTTACTGAAGATTTCAAAAAAGGTTTTATACATACTCGATTTCAAAGAAGGTTTAATTTATGCATACTCGATTTAATTTACTAGTGGAATTGATTTACTTGGTAAGAAGGAATTCCTTTTGAAACAATTTAAAATAAAATGTGATATTTTTGTCATGAAAATGGTTTTCCGCACATCTGTACTTTTTGACAAAATATATATTTCAGATATTTTGAGAATGTGATATTTTGCGAATATGATATTTTAAGATAATCGTCGGACGGAATAGCAAAATGACAGCTTAGTCGTACTTTAGAAAGGGTTTGAAGTAGTTAGTGGAGTAGCAAATGCTGCTACTTGGGTCCCTGGTTAGCATATGGGTTCGAGGTGGCCATAAAATGCACAATTACGGAGTTAGACCTTAGATCAAAGGAATGAAGGTCCTTAACGTGCCAAAAGTGACTTTGTCACAAGAAATCTTTTATATCATAATGAGCGAGATACGTCGGTATGTATAGTTCACACTGCACATGAGTTAGTGCCGTGTGAATCGCCTTTAGTAATGCTGAAACAATTGCTTGTTTTGCGCCGATACCGTATTGGCACGGTGACTGATAATAATTGTTTACATAAGTACGTTGATATTGATAAATCGATTCATGCTAGATGTCCTGCCTAGATGACTAATAATAACCAATTTACTACTTACAAACTATTATTGTAGAGTCTGTACTTCTTTTTAATTATATCTCTGTCTGTATTCTTATTAATTATAACTTGGTAAAATGAATTCAAAGGCTAACAAATCTTATATAATCCCTACACACAAATGATTCTAAATGCATACTTAGAGGTCGTCGATACTTTTAACCTTTCACCTTTCTTTTAATAGATTGCCTATTTATGCAGTAATCGTTCTTTTATACTCATCTACCAGTAGTTCAGCAACATTCATTAATTTGTTGTAATTAACTCTCAAACTGTATCCAAACTATCTAGGTGTGTACTCGTATACCTATATATATAAATGTTGATTCTTAGTTTTCACGAACTCATCGAAACCAAAAGTCGCCCTTCCCGACTCACTTTATCACCTTTTAAAATCTTTATACATTGCAATATATGAATAAGACCCTCGAATTACATTCTACATCTTCACATATCGTGATTAAATGCAATAAAATAAAAAGGACTGCACTCAGCCATGAGGTCGACAAACTTATCATGTTGTCTGCAACAAGCACTACTGTGTAAAACCCATTCATTGAAGAATAAAACTCATTCATGTCTGCATGCATCTTGAC
The DNA here is from genome assembly GCA_030578115.1 of Leucoptera coffeella. Lineage (NCBI taxonomy): Eukaryota > Metazoa > Arthropoda > Insecta > Lepidoptera > Lyonetiidae > Leucoptera > Leucoptera coffeella. The sequence goes on along the minus strand of JAMBLF010000034.1, from coordinate 397,312 downwards.
AACTAAGAGATTCTTTAAATAGGTAGAGGTCACTCTAGTCACATGTATACTTAAAAGTTAGCAAATTGTCTGAATAAGAGTCCTTTTAACAAGAACATGTATGAATTTCAGTGATAGAAAAGTGTTTTGCCATATATAAGGGAAAAATTGGAAATGATATCTTTAACGAGATATTTAAGACATTATCTAAGTAAACAGCTTATATTATTGACAAAGGCATTGGTTTTCTTAAGTTCCAATACTTAAAAGTACTTATAAGTATGTGTAACAAAGTTTAATATTGCTCAACATAAAACGCCTACTAATCTATTGATATGAATCACCTATGTATGTGTCATTGATGATTGTCTAGGCATAAGAATATACTTCCGAAACGGAAGTAACGTAGAGTATAATAATGTGAATCACTCTAAATTCCTTTTATGTTTTGGACCACATCAGCAATTTATGATAAGCCAACGTTAGGACTGATAACACAACTAAGATATGTTTATCAATAACATTGCCTAGTACACATGGAAATGTATATTAATTGTTACTTCTATATAAAAACCATAAAATAATTTTGATATAAAACATCTTTTACAAACAACCCTAACGAGATAGTCAGAGGTTCGTGTGTCCTCTGCTTTGTGGTGGTAGGATACACGAACCCACGTGTATGACACATAAGTCAGTACTCAATGTAATAGGTGGTAAACCGTCTGAATAAAGCCATATACATAAATTATATTTAATCACTTGTGGAATAGTCGAGGGTTAACCTCATTAGCCAAATCATTTGGGCTCTTGAATCTTACACTTACGTAGTTATGAGACAGATATCTTATAATACTAATTCCATTAGATAAATTTTCAGGATAGTTTTGTTTTTCGTGAAATAGTTCAGAAACCTGTGTGTTTTTTGATAAATTTGACAATTAATGTTCAATTCTCATTGCCTTTTCCTCAGTAAACAATAAACCTGATATAATATCCAATGCAGTACTATCTATAATCGCTACGTAACTGAGTTATCAGAGATCCTCAGAAATGGAGAGGTCACCTAACAAAGCGGTAACTGTGTGGTTGACTGTAACCAACAGTCAAGTTCAATGAAGTCTCAAGTTTACCTTCAATCATTGAATGCGACTTACATTGTGTTGAATTGAATTATTTACATACGTTTGTTATCTTTGAAGAGAAATGAGCTCTTACTTGCGTTTAGTGCTAAGTGCAATTTCGCACGGCTCCTAGTGGTGAGATTGTATAAAACGATTCAAATAATCCTTTCGCGCTGAATGACTGAGGTGTTCTCAAGGAAACAGTATTCGTGACAGTATTCAAATTAATATAAATCAACGAAATGGCTTGTGGAGGCTGTAAGAATGGTAAGTCTTTGTTTTTATCTAAGATAAGTCTTACTGTGTTCTATTTTCTAAGTAATATAGCGTTTTAAAATGCTAATTATTTGGCTTAGACGCGTATTTATCAGAGTATTACAATAATGACAGTTTGCAAGCCTCAATCTTAATACAGTTTCTAAGTTACGGGTTGTTATTACTCCGGTGTTATCTCTGGGATACTATGAAGTTAAGTAGACTGGAGAAAAAGAAGTTTTCGCTAATTCCCAAATTTCCGTCCACATGTTGACACTTTGTGAAAATACATTGATGTATATAGACAGATGGATGACATGGCGTAATGTAGATTGCCTACCCTCTAGGAATATACCTCTATCCTCGTAAGATATAACAATGGTGAAAATGACCTAGGTACGTGTATAAGAAATGTAGTAGCGCCCTCTCTGTTCGCAGGGTGCAAGTGCAGCGCCACCAAGTGCGGCGACACCTGCCGCTGCGACAGCTCCTGCAGCTGCCCCCACAAGCCGCCCCACCCCGCGCACCCCGCGCCCGCCGACAAGTGACCCACGCCGCTGCACAGATGTCGCTAGCACGCTTATGCAACAATAAATTATAGTGAATGAGATAACTGTTTTATTGAGTAAAACCACCCTTTACATACCTATAAATATTGAACTCCACACATCTATAACATATATACATATATTCATGCCTCTATTTTCTAACGGAACAAGCTTTGATTAATGTACAATATTTAAAGCGGCTTAGCTGCATTACTGGTCCTCCGAAAGCACCCATATAGCACTTACATTTTTTTTTTTCGTCCTGAGTAGAGCCTAATGCCTCGACATTTCTTCGTTTACTGACACAGCTATTGGGGTTGATATGAGAATGGTATGGAATAATGATAATAGGTTGTTAATCTATCACTCAACTGAATCCATTCAGCTCTTGTTGTTTACCGTTCACTGCTAACATAGAAACGCAGCTAGTTTTATTTCTATTTACGTATCAAACTACCAGAGTTCATTGATTTTAGTATACACAATATTAGAGTCTATTGCATTTGCGTATTTGTTTTAAAATATAGTGACTTCAGTATAGCATATACTACACCATATGCATACACACGAGCCGCATTCCCAATCCTTAGAAAGATAGAAAGTAGAAGTTGAGGGTACAAAAATATTCATAAATACAATTCAAACCCAATTGCGCTATATTTCAAGCCTATATTATATACTGTTAGGGTGACGTACATTTCAGAATTAAATAAATAAATAAGCAAACACAAAGTGGTTAAAAAAACCCTAAATGTAATATAGATAAACCATTTCAGGATACTCAGAGTGATCAATCAACGACGTCACATCACTGTAAAGGTGGTTTTGCCATATCGGTTCACATTTTTAGACATCAACATAACGACTTACAAAAATGACAATGCAGAGGTATATATAGATTTCATTCACTATGACATGATATATAGATAAACAATTACCTTACAACACGATATTCCAAATTCATACCTTATTCAATGCTACGGACGAATAAAAAAACGTTGATTCACAGCCATAATGTTAATAAACATTACAAAACGTTCACAATATAACATTATAGCTCGTTCATGTTACTATCGCACCAAAAATTTTCTAACTCATCTGGTTATGTTGCTATGGGTGGCAGTCAGAACTTAGACTAAATCAAAATGTACTGCAAAGTAGAGTCATTCTATTATGTTATCAAATAAAGAGCTGAATATAACAGTATTCCTTAAGGCACACTTTACAACATTCACGAAAGAAATACATTTAATAGCATTACATGCTCGAAAAAAAAATTGACGTAGCTCAGTTGTTTGGTGATTGGCTCTGTATCGGTGGGTATAGGGTTCAAATCCCGTTTGAGCATGTACCAATGGAAATGAATTTCTATGTACATTTTCGTAATAAAAACACATTTACGAAATGCATTGGATTATACGGTGAAGGAAAACATCGTGAGGAAACCTACCTGTTCGTCGAACAGGTAATAGTTAGTACTTGTAAATGGCGACATGGCTGACCACCTGACACATTGAGTACTGACTATCTGATCAACACGTGGGTTCGAAGTGTCCATAGAATCACTACCTTCGCAATTGCGGAGATGGAAACCTGAACCTCTGATTACCCCGCAAGGGTTAATGGTCGTGAATGCGTTTTGTTTTGTACATGCCCGAAGAAACATGGGACTTTCAAACCTATGTTAAACACATGCACTACGAAAAGAACAAGGTGATATTAGAAGTAACTTCAGTCGTCTAGTAAGTATGCAAGAAAATAATACCAAAGCCATAGTAGTCATTAATCAGGATGGATTGATAAGAATCCGTTATCTTTGCTTTCCTCTCTAATGTATGTGTATGGATTTAATTGACACTTAAATTAACATCGGATTGAACTAATTAGACAACCATTCATCTTTCTGAGTCTCATATCTATCCTATTAATACAGTGTTCATACATGCATATTATATTAACGCCTCTAAGCCCCAACGGGAAAGGCAGGACCTATCAATCGCCACCTGGAACGATACTGACAAATCTCCCTTGCTTCACTCACACCCATTCCATACATGTCACCTCATACATGTTCTTCTGTTCTTCACAATACGTACACCCGCCTTGAGAAGAATGTCTCCAATTTGATCTGTATAAGTTCCACGCGGTAAGCCATGTCTCTTACGTGTTCGCAGAACATGTTGGTTTCGGCATATTGTTTTCCCTCATAGTAGTATGTTTGAACATAAAATACGCTTCACGGAACTACAATTTTAGGTACCTAAATCTAAAGCTACAATGCCCATTAAAGTCTTTGATATAAAATATTAAAATGAGAAATAAAGAAAGTAGATCCTTTAAATAGACAGGCATCAAACATCTACTGTGACAGGTGGTGTTCCACGGCTATGTAAGGGGCTGACTATTATCTTATCTCAAGAATAGTCACTTTTCCTCACCACGTTTGTCCTTCATAATTGATGTGTTGAATACGAAAATGTATGGATCATTTTAAATATGAACAAAGCCACCATTCATTTGTTTTATCTCCGAAGATTTGCTTGCGGTCTGTGTGCAAAATTCACACGATTTTTATGCAGTTTTTTGGTATAAATTAAGGTGAAAACTGTTTGACATTATTATACTACCATTGCTATTAAGTGAATTAACTTCTTCAACATTCAGTTTCATACTTGGACGAATATGGCCTGTGGAGGATGTAATAGTGGTGAGTGGATTATTTGTATTAACGTGTTAAATTAGAGCAAAGAACTTTTAGTTTTCTTTATTTTCAAGTAAATAACATGTTTTATTTAATCGGAGAAAAATAGAAAATCATTTTTAAAAAAAAATCAACAAAAGTCTTACGATAGTTCAGGGCAGAAGCATTTCTTCACTGCAGGCCGCAGAATTTTATAGTATACTGTTAAATGGTGAAATACAAAATATAACTTATGTTCTTTAATTTCGATTAAAAGCTTAACGCTAAAAATGTCACTTAGAGTTCTAACAACAAGAAGATGTAGTAGCTAGTAGATAAGGACATTCTTCAATCATTTGGATAAGTTATTCGAATGAATGAGAGTAGATTGACGAAAGGAATAAATACGATTGTGTTGCAAGGACAATAATTAGTAAAAGAAAGTGCTTGTAAATAGCGACATGGCTTACCTCCTATCACATTGAGTACTAACTATCTGGTCAACACGTGGGTTCGAGGTGTCCATAGAATTACTACCTTCGCAATTGCGGAGATGGTGATCTGAACCTCTGACTACCAAGGGTCGTGAACACGTTTGTTTGTATGTTTTTGTTTTACAAGGGCGATTACGCAAGGGGCGGCCCAATAAGATACATGACATAGTGAAAAGATGACATTAGAAGTACATAATATGTATTATATCATAACCAACTAGTGTATATGAGGAGTAGGTCATACAGATGTCAATGAAGGGAATGTGGTATTTCAAGATCGAGACAAAATGAGATCCGTAATATCTCCCTACCCACCTATCGTATGTCTGTAGGAAAACGAGTATGATGTGTATGTATGTACTTCTACGACTTAATCACTACATAGTATAAAACAAAGTCGCTTTCTCTGTCCCTATGTCCCTTTGTATGCTTAAATCTTTGGAACTACGCAACGGATTTTGATGCGGTTTTTTTTAATAGATAGAGTGATTCAAGAGGAAGGTTTTTATGTATAATAACATCCATTAAATAGTGGAGTAGGCTATATATTTTATACCCGTGCGAAGCCGGAGCGGGTCACTAGTACTGAATAATCATGTGTTTTCTAGGTTGCGCTTGCAACGAAAAGAAGTGCGGAACAACCTGTAAGAGCAACAGCGAGTGCGGATGCCCCACCAAGACGGGGAACGAACCCAACACCGCGACTAACAAGTAACCATGGAGCCTACAAGCAAATGCCTATTGATTGTGCTAAGTATTATGAGTGGAATGTAATAAAAAGTTATTTGTAATTTGCTGTTTTAATTCATAAGGTACATACATACATATTATTGGGAGTTCTATGATGATCACAGATGTAAATAAAAATTTAACTAGCTGCTTTTCTTCATAGTATGTCGTAAGATAGATGGATACCGTTCAGCCATAGCTAACAACTGCTCATAGGCGAAGAAACCCAAAAAGGGGTAGGCAGATATAACGGATCCCCATTTCTTTCAAACCTGACAAAGCTAATTCAATTCTTTGACATTGATACACATTCTCATATACTCTCCGTGGACAAAGTAACTTCTAACGTTACCCTTAGTTAAGATATTACGGCTCCTAAGTTTATAATCTAAAAAGAAAAGAGTTACGGTATTATATTAATTAATGTATGTATTATTAGGACAGGGAGGACGCCGATATGTTAAAGAGAAAACTGCTTCAATGAAAAGTCCTCATGTTCTCAAAGCTCAAATTTAAACAAAGTTTTACTTACTTTCTAGTTCTTACTTTCTACTTTTCAGGGTAAAGATAAATAGGTTTAGTTTGTTTTCATATTCCACGCATCTTCAACAACAATATAATATTGTACAGCAAATGTAAATATTATTAGTATACCCGACATTAACATATATAACCCAAATCCACCCGCACTGGACTAAAGGAGCTTATTAAAATAGGTTACAGTGATACGCAACAGATAAGGTGAATACTTGAATGACATCATTTAGATAGCGCACCATGATCCAGGTAATCTAAAAGTAATGACCTATTTCATTCAATAAGAAGTTTGTTTTAAATATGTCTTTGCATATACTAGAAATGCACACCTAAATAACAACGACTAATGGTAATGAAATAAGTTAAAAGTTGTGATTTAGTTCTTAATTACAAATTTTATTTTTGGTTAGGATTATGCTAGAGAAGATACTACATACATATGTACACATCACGTCTGACTCCCTATAGAGGGGTAGGCAGGGATCACAGATCTCCGTTCCGTCCAGTCAGATCACTTTCGCTTCATTAACACGCATACAACTTCTCCTACACACTCGGCGGTTCTAGGTACTTCTTATAGAAGAAACTATACCCATAAAGATTCAAAGAATTTAGTATGTAATACTGGTAATATGTGTCAAGTAGTCACAAGGATAGATGTGCAACGCACCCCATTAGGTCAAGAAATTTGTGAATGAATTTAGTAGTACGATAAAATAAATAAAATGCAATGTCGTCATCGCCTAAAGCGGTGCTTGGCGTCGAATTTGGCACAGCCAACCTGTCCCTATTTGTTTTATCTTATCTGCCGTATATGCTGAAGATAATGTCTTATTATCAGGGCAGCACTAAGCGGACAGTTAGTTGCATGGCGGTCTCAGTGATTCAACACTCGTTTTTTGCTAATATTCAAACATATTAATTCCAAAAGACAATGATAGTGACATAGTTGGTATAATGGGTGGTCTTAAGATAGCGTTAGTGCTGTTCTTAGTTATAAGTGCAAAGGGGCAAGAAGATCCTATCATTAACGAAGAGAACTACGTAAATAGTGACACAGATGTAGTGAGTAATGCTACTTTGGATACGGTTGAAGAGACCCAAGCTACGCCTGTAGAGATCTTATCGGACACGGCCCTGCTCACTGTGAGGAATGGGAAGTACCAAGTCTTGGATGATGAGCTGCAAGCGGGGCCAGTGGAGATAGACGCCGTGAATTTCAACACTCTGGATGCGACCAATCAGAGGCAGCTGTTGAATCCCACGACGACCGTCACCACTGGAACTGATAATTGTAAGTATCTTGGTCTATGTGTAATTGCTAGTTTAACGATTTTATTACATACAGGACAACCTGTACAAAATCAATAGAGGGATAGGAATGTCAATAGAATGTTAGATCTTTTGAAGGATAATATTGGTCAGAAACGATAAAATAATTGTGAATAATTGTGATGTGTTATTTGTTTGTCTAAAATATAAATTTGTTATATATTGACAGCAACATTTATACAGTGAATGTATAAATAGTCTTAAATTTTAATTCATTAGTCTTTGAGCCATATATATGTATCCAATCATCTAATCTAAACATAATCTTAAAAAACTGCATTGACCTACACTGAACCACTAAATACTTGACATGATCACCATAATACAATCAAGATACACCACGAAGATTTAAACACCGTAATTAGGTCACGGCACACAAATTTACTTTATGATAAATCACACCTTAAAACGTTAACAAAATAAAAAGGTACCAACGAAAGAGTTATCATATCTGATAGAGGCGGTTAATTTAGGCCGAGTTGGACGCCATTATCAATTAAAGCGAGATAAGGGCTTTATCAAGTCACTAAAGATAAACGGAGCCCTTTCATAATATGCAAGCACTGGCTTTGCAAGAGCAGAATAAAGCATGATATCATAGGCTTGATGAGTTGTCACATGGATTTACAATGTAAAGTGGCACATGGCGTGTTAACTCATGACTTATGTATATGGAATGATAAATTGTTTATATGTAGAAGGTACTATTGTCACCTTTTTTGGAATACTCGGATGATCTGTTACTATTTTAACATAGCAATCAATCACAAAATAGATTTCAATATGACAGGTGTTAAATTCAAAGACAAACGCGTTCATGACCATTAACCCTTGCGGGGTAGTCAGGAGGTTCAGGTTTCCATCTCCGCAATTGCGAAGGTAGTAATTCTATGGCCACCTCGAACCCACGTGTTGACTAGATAGTCTATACTCAATGTTGACACGCGGTAAGCCATGTCGCCGTTTACAAGCACTATTAACTGTTCGGGTATTAGTAGATATTAAATTCGTTCATATTACTGGGCACTGATGATTAATAATTCAAAGGGTAGTTTGGTTTCTTATTAACTATTTACAAAAGCTTCCAAGTGGTCACCCAGTTTAGTATTGATCACGCGTCCTTCACGTAGGTTTTTCAAATTATATTTTGGTATGAATTAATTGTTTATGACAGTGCGATAGGTAGATTACGTATTTAACAAGAATGGTGTGTATTTTCAACAAGAAATCGTAACAAATATTGAGGTAAAAATATTTCGATATATCGTATTCACCTGATTAATCATGTTTAATGACAGAAATTGTGAGTAAATAAATAACTAATACACATTCATGCTTTTGCATGACTAAATATTTGCTCTATTAGCCACCTATGACTCATCCTGAAAGCAAACAATGATAACGTGATAAAACCTTATGATTAAAGCTTCTACGAATAACTGTAGTACTTACAAATCGTAGTATGAACATACATTATGAGTAATATATTATGGTCCTCCCGGCATGTCGTAGGACGAGACTAAGGGACTAAGGGTCAATGAATTCTATTTGAATAGATAGCAATCTTTAATTAATGTTACATTTAACGTCACAATGTCCCCATAGATTTTGTCATACATATAATATCAATGTCTTAATTTATGTATTTTAATCCATTTCAAGAGAGACTATAATATTTACGTAGATAAAGAATAAATGTTTATGTATTATATATAACATTTATGTCTAAGGAAATATAAAACTCGTTAATGTAGTCTTAACACAAGACCTTTTCCTAACCCTTTAACCTTTTCGACCGTCTTTACAAAATAATCATTTAACACAGTGCAATTATACCACGTAAATAAATAAATATTTATCTATAAATAATATTTTGTCATCATTTCATACATGTGGATCTAAATTATTTTTCGGTGTGATTATTCATAGCGGATGTTTATAAATCCATAATTATTTAACTGTGAAGAGGTTACTTATCTGACATTGTTATTTTTCTCCTTCTATATGCTAAAATTTGAATGATAAGATGCAATCGTAAGTTTTGGATTGACACGTAATTTGAAATCTTCATGTTAGAACACTACGTGACCAAACAAAAGGTAAACAAATAGTTTCAGAAGTAGTAGTAACATTTTAGTAACTATGCACCTTTCATTGCCTTTTTATAAAATTATGTATTATGTAGATATTTCTCTTACAGTTATGTAATCCCAGGGTTAGACAATTTTAAAAGGATTTCGAGTAAAGCCGTTCGATTGCGAAGTTAATTCGATTCTGAAAGCTCTCGTCTCAGTATGATCTCATTAGTACATCAATATCATCTAACTTGGCCCTGAGAATCGTTAGTTTATATTGGAGATCCCAATCGTCATAAAATAGAATGTCATGTATATGTACATTTAAAAAAAATTATATCGCTTGATTGAGCATATCTATAAAATAGTTTTTAATCTTCAATTACCATTAAATTTAGAGAACTTAGTAATATCCGCTTTTGAATTATTTTCATTCTGTATGACATAAGCTATAAACTATGTTGGTTTTATCACATGCCGATACGTCCTGATAAGTTATCGTATCGACTGTTTCAACACCTTGGAAACTCATGAATCAACTGTAATGTTTTTCACAACATTTTCTAATAACTAAAAGTAAATAACATTATAGACGAAACTGTTCCCCTAATAATTAAAATCGACTACGTATATACGTAGTACGTACATATAACCTTATACACTTTTCGAGGTAGATATGACTACATACGTCTATGATTTATAAGGTGTATGAGTGTTAATGAAGCAAAAGTGGTTTGACAGGTTTGGGACGGATATGGGTCCGTGATCCCTGCCTACCCCTTTACAGAGAAACGGGTGGGATATGTATGAATTGTATTACATTCCCAAGCTCACGCTTAACATAATAAATATCACGTGATAACACATATATACATTGTAGTAACTGATTCATCAACCAATAGATTACATGATGTTGTTGTCAACATTTCAGTAGATAATATTTCTGAAGGTGCTTAGCCTATTACTTATTATTGGCTTTATATGACTTGCCAAGTGGAAGGCAATTAAAGTCAAAGGCAAAAGATTTTTTATTCAATAAGCACAGTAATAGTACATTCATTGAACGTCGAAATATATTGAGTGGCTATGTTAATCGATGGATGTCGATATATTAATTAGATTCAGTGCTTAGTATGAGAAATTTATCTCTAAACCCTAACTTAACTTCCAGCTCACATTGACGGCCGCGTCTTACCCTCAACGACATACCAGAACAATGGGCAATCCTACGTCATCACCGCCACCAGGTTGCAGCAGATCAGATCCAACTTCATGTACTGGTTTTACGACCAGGGGGGTGATGAGAACATCGGGGACTACCAGAGGGACATCCATTCCTCCACCCCTCTCATCCACAAGAACTTCAACTTCCAACTGCCGTTCTTTGGCTTCAGGTTTAACTATACTAGGGTAAGTGGCTTTGTGCGTGAGGTTTTTATGATTAGGTTTTGATTGTACTAGGTTTTTATGATACAGTACAGCTTGTTTATATGTTAGTAATTTTTACAGATTCAAACTTGTATCACTTTATCATATTAAGCTAAGTTGTCTTCAGATCAGTGATATTGACATTTTAAAGTAATTGTAATACTATAAGCATATTAATCCTATACCCACCCAATCACAGGGTCTGTGCACCCAATACTCTTTTACTTTTTCGACATATTGTTATTTATCTTAGATAAATCCAACACGATTTACAAAGTTTCCTTAAAAATAACTATTCCATTTCAATTGCCTATCATTATATATGTTTCATACAATGACAATTATCCTTTAGGTATCGATGCACGGCTACCTGCAGTTCAGCGACCCCCCGGACCACTACAGGTACCCACTGTCCTTCCCCATCAAAGACTGGCCGGACGTCAACGATCCTTCCTTCATCGGCATCTTCTTCAGCAAGTGCCGCATCGGGGCGCAGAACCCCCAGGACCCTGACCAGCGGAGGCCAGGGGTCTACGTCAGGATGGACAAGGACTTACAGGTGGAGTTTTTATTACAAGTATAGGGTACAACAAGAGACATTGGTGTGAGGAGTCATGATTCCATATATTAGCAGACTTGATTCATTACAGGGAGTTGTCTTTTTAAATAGATTTACACGAATACCAACAAATTTTGTTTTTTTGCGATACATTTCATCAATCTTCCATTGAGTAAAGTACATGATAAATTCAAAAAGTTTCATGCCAGTTAAGTAATTTAATATGAAATGAGACTTTAGGCTGCTCCATTCAAGAGAACGATAATCTGCTTTTTTAACTAATGATGATTTTGAGATAATAGGTTCTAATTGTTCATATTTCTTGTTCATAGGGTCGCACAGATCAACTAGGAGTGGAGATGCGAGAGAGAGTGATGTGGGACATCCGAGAGGGAGTCATTGGCTCCGAGAGCTTCGTGCCGAAACACGCTGTCACTATCACTTGGAAGAACATGTCCTTTGCTGGAGGTATCGACAATTCTTTGTATAAGGTGAGTTCACAAGGGCATACAATTTCATATATTTCTTTATGACCCCTAGGCGGATTTTTTTAGTGTCACAAATATGAATTATTCAACACGAACATGTTTATTCACGTGCAATAATTCTTGTAGGGCTATCAAAAGTTCGTGTGAACTCCGCCTTTGAAACAAATCTTGCATCATATAAGTAATGAGTGTTGTTCAGTGTCTCCAATTTAATAATAATATAATTTTTATTGAGACATCCACATCAATTACATACAATAGAATTCATAGACAATACTTGAATCACACAATACACAACACATAAAATTACATTTCATTTAACATTAAATTCTATTTAAATTGTATTACATGAAATTTAATTTACATTTCAAATATGATCACACAGCTAGTTGTGGTAATTTCAAAAGGCGCGCTGACTGACGCCTGAAAATAAGCAGAATTACTCCATGCAATTTTTTCGCTCCATCGATTAGATCTTGGCTCATCTTATTGCTTTCATTAACTCTAAGCTTTCAATTAACTCCCTTTGTTGGTTGTCAGACGAACACGTTCCAAATGGTGCTGGCGACGGACGAGGTGTTCACGTACGCCATCTTCAACTACCTGGAGATCAACTGGAGCTCCCACACCGAGGCCGGCGGCGACACCACCACCGGCGAGGGCGGAGTACCCGCTTTTGTGAGTAGTCAAATTGTTCATAATCTTACACTACCGTTTTACACGATTGTGGCTACTCACTAAACATTGATAAAGACACTATTCTCAGCTAACACGATTCTGTAAAACTATTATAGTTTCATTCCTACCCACACTATAATTTTTTTATATTCTTATATAGTATGTTTATGTTCCAATACGTCATGTTACGGAAAATTCATTAAATTTGCATCACCTGACCTATATATATTTAAAACATCAATCTTTCAACTTCATTCAGTGATATTTTAAATTACATCCTAACCTATTCAGAAGTAAATTTGTCACGAAGCATCTCAAGGAAACTAAAGCAATATTAATATGTTCCTTATGTTCAGATTGGTTTCAACGCGGGTAACGGTACGAGAAGCCATGAGTACAAACCATACTCCCAAGCGTCAGTGCTACGAGACTTAACTCACAGAGGATGGGCGAACGGCTTCCCTGGAAGACACATCTTCAGAATTGACGAGAAAATACTACTTGGAACTTGTAATAAAGATATCGGTGAGTGACTTTGGAAAGTTAATGCAGTTGGTACATTTGCTGTATACTTTAAGATATAATCTGTTATCTAGTCTAGTCTAATAAGTAGCTGTCGATCATCGTTTATTAATGAAAAGTCGTTGATTTGTTAATTTCTTTCAATTATTTTTTATTTTATGAAATTTGTCGTAACATACCATAGACTTCACGATCATTATTTATTTCGGTCTTCGGTTCACAATTCTATATCTGAAATTGAAGAGTGTGTTCTTTATGACTCTACATTTACATCACCGTCGGAGTTCCCCGAACAGGTAATAGTCAGTGCTTATAAATGGCGACATGGCTTACCACCTGTCACATTGGGTACTATCTATTAATTAAAACGTGATTTCGAGGTGGGCATAGAATTACTACCTTCGCAATTGCAGAGATAGAAACCTGTACCTCTGACTACCCCGCAAGCGTTAATGGTCGTAAACACGTTTGTCTTTTTCGTTTTTATCGTTTACCTCTCTTACTTTACACCCACCCTTCCTTTCTAGACGGTGCAAACCTCCCCCTAATGTTCGCGCCAGAGAGCGGCAACATGCTGGGCGGCACCATCGTGAACATCACGGGCCCCTGCTTCAGCCCCACCGACAGGATCACCTGCAGGTTCGACACGGAGGCCGTCATAGGGGCTGTGGTGGACGTCAACAGGGCCATTTGTGTCCAGCCCCGGTTCTGGCACAATGGGTACGCGAGGCTGGAGGTGGCTATCAATAATGAGCCCTTCAAGTGGAAGGGAAAGTACTTCGTTGGTAAGTTTGATGTAAAGCTTTTCGGAATTCTGTTCTGAGATTGTACTTTAGTTGTGAAAGAGATAAAGATTATTTGAAAAGTACGAGTACTCAGAGATTTTTCACGGTTGCAACTTCTGTAATTTTTATACGTCTATATACTAACTATGGAATAAAACTACGAAACTTCATCAACTCTATAAACTTTTTATCATTTAGGCCCTCTGTTCAAAGCCTGATCCAATTCTTCATCCTACAGAAACACCAGCAACAGCTGCCGAAAAGATCTTCTTCGCCGACAACTCAGTGCACGAACGGTACCCACCAGAGATCAAGATATCTTGGGACAGAGCCAACTTGACCACGAACCTCAACGTACAGCTACAAATCAGTATATGGGGCTACAAAGAGGTCACGATCAGACCTCAGCTGGAATTCATAGATATCCTGGAGACCAGCGTCACCAACACGGGAGAGTACATCATCAACCCCCAGAACTACAGGAACCGGGAGAACATCATGCACAGCGACATGCAGTTCGGGTTCATTCAGATCAACCTGACCACGCCTGAAGTACATAACGACATCTCGATATCGCCGTAAGTATTTTGGTTAATATTAATGATTTTAAAAGATATGAAAATCTACTAATTTTCTTTCATCTTATGAATATACCATGATCTATTTAATTATTCTGGGACGTAAATGGAATGGTAACTAGCTGCCATTCTTCTCAGTATTAAGATGCGATTAAAAGACTAGAGTTCAAAAGACTCTATCAAGTGATGGACTAGAAACTTGATACCAATGGAATGTTACATCGTATAACCATTATAATTAAGATATGCTAAAAGTGACAGAGAAATTATTGTCATTTTAAGGGACGTTAACGTATACAGCAATCTGCTAAGAAATACACTACTAAAGTTAGCGTCATACCTCCTTACCTTGTCTACACTTGGGATCACACGTCCTAACCTCTTCCCTTCTCCTTTGGCAGGATAATCTGGAGCCGCCCCATCCCCCTGGGCTGGTACTTCGCCCCCCAGTGGGAGAGGCTGCACGGCCAGCGGTGGCCCCAGGAGATGTGCAACAACTGGCTTCGTACAGACCGGTTCCTGAAGAACTTCGCTTCCACAGTGTCCGTGTGCCCTTGTACCTTGGAGCACGCGTTGCTGGACAAAGGGCGCTTCATGCCGGACCCCCACTGTGATAAGGACACCAACCCTACGTGCAGATACAACTGGGGCGCTATCCATTGTGTCAAGAGTGGTAGTCCGAGGTAAGTGTGATAGCAAGGCAGTGGATTATTAAAGAGTAAAAGGATGAACAAGAGTTTTAAAATTCTGTTGGTACTTGATGAGTAAAAGGAGGTTAATAAACGGTACTATCTTAAGGGATTGTTATGAAACGTTAACTTTATTTACTAAGAACTTAAAACAAGATTATATAATACTTAGGTACATGTGGTACCGAATAAGTGACCGACATTAATGTGTGATCTATGTATATATTTTTCAATATTTTTATGACATTCGCAATTAAAATACATAAAAAATATTTAGACTTTTCACGGTTTTTTTTTCTTTATTTATATTTTACAAATACATAAAATGTCTATTAACTATGTACATATATTATATGGTTAATTATGAGTATCATGCAGAACTCTAACAGTATAACATTCCTTTAATTTCCTTATGTTTGTTCCTTGATCAGCTCGAGCGGTTCCGGGCAGCAGTGCTGCTACGACAAGAACAGCTTCCTGATGCTCACCTACGACCAGATGTGGGGCTCCCGCCCAGAGAGGTCGCACGACTTCGGCTTCACGCCCTACAACGAGGCCAACAAGGTACAGGGATTAGGCCTTCGTCTCTATTCAAAGTAAACGGCACTTACTACAAGACGTTAAAGAAACGACGTTACAGACGTACAAGGCGTTTACTGCAAGACTTATGATTTTGAGTCAGCGTGTGACATTAATCAAGCATAAGAGATCTTGTAGACAATTTTCTATAATATCTGAAAAGAATAGACGATCTCAAACGTCCTGGAAAGGTCATAAAATGCAACTTAATCGCCATTCTAAAAGTATCTCACAAAAAAAATATTATTTTAGATTATTTTTACACAGAACACTTGCTCGACAGTAGAACAGATATTTACAGTCTATTGATTTGATATTGTATTGAGGATATTCAACGGACAGTTTCTAACATTACCTACAGTCGGTTCCTTAATTATCTATGAATAATATTATCGGCTAATATACGTGTAAAATACCTATCATTGTCACCTAAGCAATGTAGTTGTAAAATGTTTGAGGCCTCGTTTATCTCGAATATCAGTCAAAATTGCATGAAGGATACTTTTAGAGTACTTGTTTTGTTTCTAATCTTATCTAAAATAACACGTTAGAATTCGGCAGCAAGTACTCGTAGGTATGCGCTGAAGGCCTTGGATTGTTTACCTACTTCCTTAGGCCGAGTAGGTTAGACAAAGTGTGATGTCTTATCATGTTGGGAAACAATCTAAGGCTAACCTTTGCACTACTTTTCAGCTGCTTTGATGAATTAAACAACGTTGTATTCAATTATTGATGTATAAGGTTAAGTGACTAAAAACTTTATACTATTATACGCCATGTCGTAAATATTCCTCTTCTCTACGTACTTACGTAAGGAGTATTATAAATAAATAATCTTTATAATATAATAAGTAAGAAGACTTATTTCTGACTATTTAACTTTATTAATTCTTACTTATTAAGGTAATTTTATTATATAAAAACTGATGCGGTAAGTCCCGTTAGTTATTAATCATGAGTATAAATCGCGAATCTCTTAAAACTATAATTGTTACTTATTCTGTTTGCATCGTCAGGTGCCGTCGTTGTCCCACTGGTTCCACGACAAGGTCCCTTTCTACCAGTGCTGCGCTTGGCAGGAGGAACAGGCCGTTGGCTGTGAAACATACAGGTAAGCACATTACATTCATTATATGTTGCTAAAACTCTGGGTATAAACTCTTCGAATTTCTAGCGAATCGTCCTATAATAAACATAGCACTTGCTTCAAACCAATTTTATCCTAATGCATGTGAGTTGAGGAATTGCACGTAGTTACATGGAAATTTTCTAGTAAATATTATTCCTTTCTAGCTATTCTAACGCCTTAAGCTTTTTAGTAAGCCCATGCGCTTTACAATATCAAAAGCTTCCCATATATCAACAACTGAAACTTTGTTGTAGGTTCGAGCGCCGTCCCTCGCAGGACTGTGTGGCGTACCAATCGCCAGGAGTGGCCGGCATCTTCGGGGATCCCCATCTGGTTACATTTGATGATCTGGAGTATACGTTCAACGGAAAAGGTGGGTCATTAATTTTACCAAATATTTACATGATTGTTGTTATGGATTCAAAACGAAACGAAGAAATGGTCGTTGGAATGGAATAGTGTGAATGGTTACGTATTCAAGTTTGCAAATTCAATAAGTTCTAAGTAATATTTACTATTTTTCAAAAAAATATTTCTTAAATTACTATCTAATACACGGTAATAACGCTTTCTGTCACATTGAATACAAACCAGTGAATAAAGGATTGACAATGGCATCATTTATCTACTGCAATATTTTGTAGAGAAATTCGCAAGCCTATGTATCACGCAAGATATTACATATTACCGTTATACGTATAACATATTATTGTTCTTCCCAGGTGAGTTCGTCCTGGTAAGAGTGGATGAGCCAGATATCAAGCTGGACGTCCAAGGTCGCTTCGAGCAGGTGTCGAGGAACATCTACGGCCGAGTGAACGCCACGCACCTTACATCAGTGGTCGCTGCTTCCAACAACTCTGTTCCTATTGAGGTTAATATTGCGCTGCACATATATAGCTATAGAACTCGTACCAGTCTCCAAGATGAGTGTGACCTTAGTTTCAGAAACAACTGATAATAATGACTTTTAGGGCAACCCGAGCACTATGTCCTAGCACTATATCCTAGTCAGTCCCGCTCTAATATTTGATACAACAATTAATAAAGCTTTATGAACGATTACTTGAATGTACAGTCAACGCTAAAAGTGCAGTCCCAGTAACTTTTTATAAGGTTTACGTTTATAAGAACAAAACACAATATTTTTCATTTCGAAGCACGCAAACGTATAGTGGAGCCAGTTTTAAAATGTAAAATATTGTCTTTTGTTCTTATAAACTTAAACCTCATAAAAAGTTGCTGGGACTGCACTTTTAGCGCTGACTGTACCTCCCAAACGTGTTTAGAAACCATAGTCACTAAAATCGACCAATTCTTTTTAATATATTAAAGGGTGCAGCTTCAGTATTAATTTAAAACATTTGCATTGTTGTAGGTCCGCCTGCGTCCCCAGCACGCGCAGTGGCGGTACCACATGGATGTGTTCGCCGATGGCAAGAGGATCTACTTCGACAGGCCAGCGCTACGAGTGCAGTACTTCCCCGGTTAGTACATACATATTATATACATACCTTAAGTCTTTTTAGAGAGGACAGAGCTACAAAGACCAAGTATGTCCTTAGTTATTAGTAGTATTTGGGTCATGATGAATGATAGCAGATTGACAAGGAATATATGTGAGTGAAGTGGAACGGTGGTTACGTAGGGGCCGGCCCAATAAGACGTATGACAGCCAGATAGACGCTATATTGAAAAAGGGTAACGTTAGAAGTACCTATAACCGCCGAGTGTTAGAGGTGTATGAGTGTCAATGAAGCGAAAGTAGTCTGTCAGGATCGGGACAAATGGGGATCTCTGCCTACCCCTCTACAGGGAATCAGACGTGATGTGTATGTATGATGGCCTAGTTTTAGATTTACCAATATTTCATAACAATAACATCACAATTTCATAGTAATGTGAACAACAGTATATCACATAACATATTAAATATTTTACACTTTACTAAACCACCAAAGTCGAATAAATCTATTTAATCTAGCTATACTAATTTCACTTCATATATAAATTTACCCTTTACAATTTACTTTAATTACTATTTTCCACTAACGTTATTCTTTACACTTTTTATGATTTACATGTACTAATGACGACCTCCGTGGCTCGATCGGTTAGCCGCCGGAACGCTAATCGTGAGGTCCCGGGTTCGATTCCCGGTGGAGGCAGAGTTAAGAAAAGACAGTCTGGTCGTTGATTATATATGCTATATATGTATTTATCTTTGTATATATTTCTTAAATATTCGTTGACTAGTACCCTTAAGTCTTAAGTGTACTTACCAAGGGGCTAGTTCAAGTGGTGTAATAATGTCCAAATATTATTATTAAGAAGCGAAAGTGGTCTGTCAGGATCGGGGTAAATGTGGATCCGTGATCTCTGCCTACCCCTCTACAGGGAATCAGGCGTGATGTGTATGTATGTATGATTATTATTGTGTTATCCCTTGTTGTAGGCGTGACGGTGTACCAGCCCATGTACATCCTGAACCAGTCGGAGATCGTGATCATGTTCTCCTCGGGCGCTGGGGTGGAGGTGGTGGAGAACGGAGGCTTCATGTCCACCAGGGTCTACCTGCCCTGGACCTACGTGGTACGAACGCCTGTTCATTATCATCACTACATAGTATAAAACAAAGTCGCTTTCTCTGTCCCTTTGTCCCTTTGTATGCTTAAATCTTTGAAACTACGCAACGGATTTTAATGCGGTTTTTTTAATAGATAGAGTAATTCAAGAGGAAGGTTTGTATGTATAATAACATCCATTGAATAGTGGAGACTATATATTTTATACCCGTGCGAAGCCGGAGCGGGTGGCTAGTGATATATAAATGTTTACTATTCACATTCTATACTCGTTAAAGTTACCTTTATTAACCCGACGTACAAGGCTGCTGCAACGTAGCCGAAACGTTGGGTTAATAAAGGTAACTTTATTATATAAAAACTCATATAAGTCTCGTTAGTTATTAATAATGAGTATAAATCGCGAATCTTTTAAAACTTATATATAAACTTACAGCATATGGGCCCATGCGTTATAGGATTAATAAACACACTATAATTGTACAAAATAATGCATATTTTATGTACATACATTCACGTCCTTTAATCCCACATAACTCATAACAGGATGGCTATAGAAATGATTCTAATAAAAGAATTTTATAGTTATAACTAGTTTAAATATTCGTGTGATAGTGGGGGATTCATTCCATTGAGTCCAATAATGTTTTAAGCAGTCAATTACTTGCTTATTAATAAGTATGGTAATAAGAATAGCATATTAGTCTTCTTCTTAGATGTCATATCGAATTTGGTTTTAACTTTGGATGTTTATCTTTTATTTACTCTGGATGGATAACTAAGTTTATGTACCTATTTGCTCGGCACGCAATCACAGGAGTCATTAAATAATCCTTTGTTTTAAATTGTTTGTCTTTAAATATTTCATACGAGGAGATGTATGAGATGAATGTTGCCAGGAGAATGATGTGCTATTGAAGTGAAAGTGGTTTGTCAGGAATATTTTATAACGTTGTTAGTTATTCTTCACACAGTACAGTTCCTAATTCTTTTGATAATCACGGTCACATTCTATGACAACAATTGACATCCCTCGTCATTCCAGAACCACACGCGGGGTCTGTTCGGCAACTGGTCGTTCGACGTGAACGACGACTTCACCAGGCCAGACGGCACCATCGTCCCCGTGGACCTCAACAACTTCCAGAGCGCGCACCGGGACTTCGCCAACTATTGTGAGTGATATACTATATACAGTTTTATTTTTTAATTCTTTATTAAGCCATTCACCAATAAGGTTATGTCGGCTGAAGTACAAACACTGATGCCACGGCGTTTGAACTTCTAGTTATTCCATCGCCATGGTTACACCAACGCCGCCAGCCGCTACAACCGAAGAAAAACGAAATCTAAGCTCCAATTGTTCTCTTCCTTGTTCTTCGGTTCGTCCCAGTTAAGGATACAAATATTATCCCAAAGCGAACTTATTTAGCCAGTTTGGCATCATAATTGACTAAATATTCAGCCGAAAATAATTATTTGTATTTTCAACTTTCACTGAGCTGCTGACTTTGTTGACGCACCATAGACGACTGTATATAGAGTTTTGTATATGTTTTTGTTTTAGTTCGATGTAGCTCAGTTGTTTGAGGCTTGACTCTGTATCAGTGGGTACAGGGTTCAAATCCCGCTTGAGCATGTACCAATGGAAATGAAGTTTAATGAATTTCTATGTACATTTTCGTAATAAAACACATTTTACGAAATGCATCGAATTACACGCTGAGGGAAAATATCGTGAGGAAACCTACCAGGGCCCTTACTCCACTAATTCATATTGGCCACAATATTACTTCAGTGTCGACATTATGGCACTTCAATGGCCGTAATTTGACACTTTTCGCACTCCACTAACAAATTTTGGCCACTGAAGCGCTATCGAAATACTTCTGCGTCTGACGTGCCTCAATATTAGTTCAATAGCCTTCATTTGGTACTCTACTATTGTTGTGACAGCTTTCTTTGTCTATGGTCAATATCTAATGTACACTCACACACTCAGTTAGTAGTTTTAGTTTCAATTAAAAACATAAAATATTTTTTCAGTTACGTTTTTAGTTACGTTTACGTTATAAACTTAAAACTTTTAACTGCTAAATCAATATGCAATAATTGACATTGCTGCATTTTAGTGCAAACAGTTTTTTAAATTGTTGTAATCCTAGACAATAATTTCTGTACTTTGAGTGGCCACTGAAGTGCCATTGACTCGCTATTATGGCGCTATTGTGGCTGTCAAAATATTAGCAGAGTGCCACTTTTACGGCCGAGACGCAGAATTATCGCTATAGCGATGTAGTTGAGTGGCTGTCAAAATTAATTAGTGGAGTAAGGGCCCTGTTCATCGAACAGGTAATAGTGAGTGCTTGTAAATGGCGACATGGCTTACCACCTGTCACATTGAGTACTAACTATCTGGTTAACACGTGAGTTCGAGGTGGCCATAGAATTACCACCTTCGCAATTACGGAGATGGACACCGGAACCTCTGACTACCCCGTAAGGGTTAATCGTGTACGCGTACATTATTAACAACAATTCTGTACCCAGGGCGCCTAACCGACCGAGAGCAACGCGACATAGGCGTGGCGCTATTCGTGAGGGAATACGGCAGGACAGCAGCCTACTACAACGACGAGAACTTCCTAGCCAACTTCTTAAGGGAACCAGCTGACTTCCTACCGGCCAATCGATCGCATGACGTGGCCAGAGCACTGGAGCTATGTCAGGAGTCCTACCAGTGCAGATACGATTATGGAATGACCTTAAATAGGGACATGGCGGAGTTTACTAAGAACTACCTGGCTTCTATCGTGAGTAGCTTGGTTTTTGTGCAATACATATGTATATATAAACATATCATGCCTGATTCCTTGTAGAAGGGTAAATGGAGACAAACCGCCGCCACCGACAAATCGCCTAGTACATAAGTACTTCTTAAGTCACTCTTATATGGCGTCTATCTGACTGTTATATGTCTTATTGGGCCGGCCCCAATGTAACCGCCCTTCCACATCACCCACCCAATAATTAATAATATATATATATATATATATTATTAATTATTGGGTGGGTGTATATATATATATATATATATATATATATATATATATATATATATATTATATATTGATATATATATATATATATATATATATTTGAGTATTTATCAAATCAATTTATATATAATTCCTTTAATCCATTTCGGCTAGGGAACTATAGATACATAAAATCTCTTAGGTTACTTTTAAAATTCTTGTTGGAATGGTGGGAACATTTTTATTGAATCGTATATACAAGAGTTCTATGGATACTTTTAATGACGGTGACATTTTTTCTTGCTTATTAATGTTAACCTTCTTATACACTTTACTATCTCTTCTTTTTATTATAACATTCTGCATACCTTCCTCTAAGAATATGAAACCTTAATCTATGTTTTTTGTTCGTCTAAATGTATGTCATTACCGTTCTTGTACATAACCGAGATTAGTTCAGCTAATAAGACTGTAATTACTCCATACTTAAAGCATTCTCATGTTGGGAAATCAACAAACAAACAACTATACCCACAAAGTGATTTAGATTAAAGAAAGGCATACATCACAAATCTTTCAGATTAACATCAATAGAACAGTCAAACTAATCTAAAGCAAAGCGCATATACTTTTGTATAGTAATGTTGTAATTATACTCAAGTTCAAGGAAAACAAGAAAAAAATATGTACTTTTTGGTGTCTACAGTATCCTCTAGTCATTATAAGGAAATTAAAAAACGATGACTAACTTGACCTGTTATAACCAATTACTAGTATGATTCAATGAAGTATTATTTACCTATTTACATACAATACAGTGAATCATTCAGGATAATCATTAAAACGTATTTTATATAGCTATGTGCATATACAACGATATATATTTCCTTATTAAGTTTATATAAAACTACGAAGGTTAAATCTGTCATGGGAATTAATGTGAGGTGACTGTAGGTCTTTGAAGTAATAATCTTATAAAGAACTAGCTAGCCCTCTGAAATCCTTGCTAATTCCGAGTAAGCTTCAAAATACACACCTAACTTTAAACGAAGCAGCAAATCTGGCCTGGTTAAAATTAAAATTACATATGCTTCATAACAATTATATCTTTTGGTAGTCAGAGGCGTATTGACTAAGTAACATACTACGTAGATTTTTGGATACTTCAAGCTTAGGTTTCAATAGATACCTTCTCAATATTTATATAGACAGCCTTAATCTAAGATGGGAAGTCCACTTATGTCCCATTTACGCAGTTTCCGACGCACAGTAAATAGTCAAAGTCGGTCATATGAAACGTAAATACTTTAAAATGACAATCGCATGCAATTATGCGCGGCTTAAGTATTGTTTTACGGCGATTTGTAGCCAAGGATGAAGAAGTGTGGGACCTGAGCATTATTATTGTCAGTGCTTACGCATCCTTAGGCTCATAGACACAATGCCTAAGTCATTGTAATTTATGAGTTTATTTGTGCTGCTAAAATATATTTTTGCTATACGTCTAACAGGTACATTCTCGCTTTCGTATAAGTGTAAAATAATAATTTAATGATAATTTAAAATACTCAGTAAGTTAACGTTAAGTCACGTGTCTTGAGTTCGATTTTCCAATTAAAATTCCCATGTTACTGTAATAGAGAATGCTTTATCAAAAAGTAAATTTTAATTAACGGAATTATTGTCAAATTAATTTAATGACTTTGCATGAAATTTCTTGATTATAATAGATAAAAGTTTAAATTGTTTTTAATGGATGTGACATATTTTAACTACTAATCAAAAGATTTTCCTATTGTGTTATATTAGCAAAGTTACTTTATGTTTAATTCCAGACAAACATCAAGGAAACGAATAACAGAAGAGTGATCACCTGCGGGATTTTGGAGACGCCCAGATTTGGCAGAAAGAGCAGCTTCTTCTTCACGCCTGGGACCAGAGTGAGTAGCCTTATACTCGTATCTCGAACGTATTACATGGCCCTTACACAAGAGGCAAATCACTTAGAGAAAAAAGTTATAAATGTATCAGAAGAAAAGGTAAACATTTTCAGTCATTGCTGCTTTCGATTGCAGGTCACATTTGAATGTAATCAAGACTTCATCTTGATCGGAGACAACAGACGAGTCTGTGAAGATACAGGTCGATGGAACTTACCAGAATACGGCTACACGGAATGCCTACGTAAGTTTAGAATAAGCACCTTTCTTTACCCTGTAAGATCAGCGTTCTATATCATACTCACATCATGTCATTCTGGTATCCAGGTAGACAGGAATACTCTCAGCGAGCGCTTTTCCTGACGTGGGGCATCATTGTGGCAGTTATTCTACCGCTGAGCATTCTCATTTGCCTCCTCTGGTTCTGGTGCTGGTTCAAGCCTCGCTCGGAGGGCAAGGAGGGCTTCCGATTCGAAGACATCCCTCGCTCTAAGTCCGCCTCCAGGCTCAACCTACGCACGGCCTCAATGGGCAACCTAACAGACACCATGAAGTCATCCACATTCCGCACAGACTCCGATATCAAAAGTAAACTACCTGACAGTCCGACCGAGGAGACCCCTACTAAGTCTAACGTCGTCACGAGGGCCGCCCCTCTGCCTCCGGCGCCACAAGATGGCGACAGTTCAGCCCTAGGCTACACGGACTCTAACAAGAGCGACTCGGCTAAGTCTGATAAATCGCAGAAAAAACGTCGCGCTTATGATAAGACCTATCGCACTCACGAACCCTTGCCCAACGCCCCTAACGTAGAATTTCCAGAAAAAACTTGGGAACTCTCCGAGGAAGACCTTCTGTCTCTCACTTCACCTTCTGACAGTGAATCTAATAAAGACTCCACTTTGACCAAACCGGCTAAAGACATCCAATACCTTAGCAGACCGCGACAGACCGGTCGACGCGCTTTAGGCAGCGACTCTGGTTATTCCACAAAAGATGGCTCCGAAGACCCTTATGCTCCCAAATTCGAAAGGACTTACAGTCCCATCTCTTCTCACTATTCTCCGACATATTCTGAAATATATTCTCCTCCTATCAGTCCATCTTCTGACCAAGGACCCAGTACAAGGGCTTACGATAGCCCAGGTCTACCAGAAACACCCAAGAGCGCTCCTCTTGATGAGATCAAAACCTTCACGATGCCTCCACAACGCGGGAGATCCATTGAAACGTTGATAGATCCACCTGCAGCAGAGATCACTAGTTTTTCTGGAAAATCTACTATGGTTTAGAGGGGAAAGATTAATAATAGAATTCTAATTAGTTTTGTATGTAAATCTAGGCTTAGGCAAGGTAGAGGCTCAAGGGTCACAATCAATGGAGAGACACATCGTGGTTAGCCTTAGTATTTTTTGTACTTAATGTAAAGTTTACTGTTGTATTTCTTAGTTATCTCAATAGGTTTAAATGTTACGTTGCGGTAATGTTGCACTTAAAGCTGCCTCTGCACTGTCTGTAATCCCAACGATTAGGTTGTCTGTTGTTGAATGAATGTGAAACTGTTTAATAAAGTTTACGAATCACACTCTGCGTATCACGTCTGAGGAAATTTCTATTCCGTTCTGAAGCCTGGTAGAATAACTTCACATTGATGCCTCTTTCATTCATCAGAAAGCAAGTTATAATCTTTTCACACAAGTCAATAATTCTCAACCCTTTGGGTGGAATGGAAATTTTCTCTTTCGATGATAGTGTTTCTTATTTTGCCTCCGAAACTGGATTATAACTTGCTTTCTTATCTAGATTAAACATTATATCTGGGTCACTCGTCGAATCAGGTTAGTACGCAATTTTCTATTTGAACTCCATTCGCAGATAAGATTACGCGGTTGCGCGATAGTTATGTTGGATTATTACTGGAATGCGACTGTTGTACTGGACAAAAAGTGCAGGACAACTGACTAATATGACGATGCAAAGACATTTTAAATATGCATTCTGTTTTAATAATGCTAACTTAACTCAAAATGAAGTCTACAGAAGGTATCTAAAAAATGGTTCCTTATTATGATCTTCGTCTAATACGACTACTTATGTGCCCATACAGGTAGACAGGAGTACTCCTCGCGAACCCTGGGCGCCACGTGGGGCATCATCAGCGCCGTGATGCTGCCCATCGCCATCGTGCTCATCTGCATCGGCTGGCGGATCCTCAAGCGGAGGAAGCGCGAGGAACGGGAGGAGGACGAGTACTTGAACATTAAGTGAGTGAACTTATACGTAAAGTAACTTAATATAATATAATCTCTGAGGTACAATTAGATCCTGGGGCTTTCCAAACCCAAGATAATAAAAATGACGTAAACATGAATTAGGTAAATGTTAGTTACGATGTAGACAGTCCCTTTATTTATTGATGACTACACAACACTCATTTGGTATTTCGATAAAAGAAAATTGTACCCAAACACATGCACTTCTTCCAAATTGTCACTTTCCTTTCAAAGGTTTACCCACACAGACCCTTAATTTTCACAAAACTAACTGAAAGTAATGTTTCAGATCAAGACCTTTGGACCCTGAAGAGTCCATCAAGGTGAACTCAGACGAAGACAGCATCCCTTACAAGAAGGACGAAACCAGTCCCAGTCCAGTAGACACCGTCCAAGTGGCCACTAACTTGGACCCCACGTACCCATACGACCCTAACCAGCAGGGGATCTCCTATGCCAGTCCACAGTCCAGCCAACAGGGGGACACTAGATACGGTGACCCTACTGGGAGACAGCAGCAGTGGAGTGGGGAAACCGAGATAGATTAATTGTTATTCTTAGTTATTGCGTTGGCTGAATGTGTTGTGTCATGATCGGGTTTAAATTTTGTTTTAAGTAAATAAACAGTCATGCCAAAAGAAAGTTATTATCCTTGCCTCGCTAGTTTGAAAAAGCATTTAAAAGGATTTTATTGGATGTTAACGCGATAAAGTTGACAATAACCATACATGGTATTGTGGAATTAAAATCAGAGATCTATATTTGATATGGCATTATTATTTTCCGTATTTGTATGAAAAATTAAAATTACAAAAAAGGAACACGGACAAGCGTCAGTCAACGTAATCTTAGTGTATAAGTTCTTCGTTTATTTCGAAATTGATAATGACATTTATTTTATTTAAGCTTTTGTTAGGTGTAAGAGAAAAGAATATTTTGTTTTTGTAAATTAATAAGCATCTTAATATCAATCTTTATTTGGATTTTCTTAGCCTTTTTATCTATAATGGATTTCTTCCACTAGCTTTTACTTAAATTTGATTTATCAGAATATCTTAAATTAACAAAATATATTTATCGTGAATGAATTATACCTATTACATACTATTCAGAGATGGGTTTACTAGTTAAACATTGAATGTAGATCGAGACAAACCAAACCAAAAATACGTAATATTAGGAAATACAAAAGTTTAAGGATTTAATATTATGACATTATAGTTTTATCCCACCCAACATGTTAGTTACTTAAGCCACTAGTTCTAATACAATGAATACTTATTTTAACTTTGTTCAAAGCTACTATGTTTTACTAATTTCTTTTAATGGTCAATAAATTCTTTTAAATCGTTTTATAATTGCTGTTTTTATTTTCTTTCTTACATCAAGAGATACCTTACATACATATACGTTTACGTCCTTTAATCCCTCTCGGTCTGAACAGAACCTTGGATACATGAAAATATCTTGCTTCTTAGTAGCATGTATTTAATTTTTGGGTTTTGATGTCACATGGAATATTGGTGACAGGTTGCTAGTCTATCGCCCAATAGATTACATATACCCCTAGTCCCTTAGTCACGTCCTACGATATGCCCGGAAAACGGCAGCTAGTAAGCTATAAATAATGTTATAGTTATTCCATGTTATTAACTTGAAATAGGTAGAATTATCATTAACCGAAAATTTTCAGTTAGGGATGCGATCACACAAAATATTTCTTAAGGAAAAGAAATAAAAGTTATTTAAATATTTCGTTTATCTTTTAGTAGGTTTATCGATTCATTTATGATCACTAAGACCAGAGCTAATAATATTTTCGTAAAAAGAAAAATCAAGAAGATGTATGCAATCCGAATATTAACAAAACGTTCGATTCATTGGTTTGACAAATTGATTCGATTCTTCTTCAATCTGGTCGTCTATGGTTCGTCAACAAAGTCAGCAGCTCAGTGAATGTTGAAAATACAAATAATTATTTTCGGCTGGATATTTAGTCAATTGTGATGCCAAACTGGCTAAGTATGTTTGCTTTGGGATTATATTTGGATCCTCAACTGGAACGAACCGAGGAACAAGGAAGAGGAGAAGAATTGGACTTCGAGTTCTTTTTTCGTCGGTTGTAACGGCTGGCGGCGTTGGCGTAACCATGGCGACTGAATAACAAGTGCAAACGCCGTGGCATCAGTGTTTGTACTTGAGCCAACATAACCTTAAGTGGTGAATGGCTTATTAAATAAAGTAACAAAATACTAAGACAGGCTAGAAGGTCTTGGTTACCATACAGCTGTTAAATAAACTTAATAAAAAAATCTTCTTCAATCATCTAACATCAGTCAAATTTCTTGAAAGAAAAAATATAAACAAATTAGAAAATGAAAACTTTATCAATGTATAAATTATCTTCAATACCTAATTAAAAGGTATACTACTGCAAATTGAAAAAGATAACCTTATTAAGTAACATATAATGTTACTTATTACTGCAGCAATGTACAAAGAACCATGAATTGTAAATAATTTATTAATCGTGTGAAATATTGATTAACTTAGAGGCAATTTCTGGCAAGTATTCTTAGTATTAGTTTATTAAAGCAGTACCGTGAAGTATCTGATTAGAAAAAACTAAATGCGTAACTGATTTCATAAGGCAAGAAATCTCATTATCAACATTCATAGAACATACAGCTCTCTCTATGCACTGCATGCTTTTGCTGAAGATTATCTGGTAAAAACTAGGCTCTACTTGGCTTATGGCTTTTCTGATGCTGACTAGAATCACCCAAGCTTTACATTATGCTGTAACCTTCGAAATTTCTAGAAACAGAGGAAAGTTAAGTTACAGAATGATGATACTATTATTTTACCCTGTATTGCAGATGTGTCAATGGTGAGAAAGAAAATGAAGCTTCTAAGGCAAATAGGAAAGCCTCCTTGGCTAGGGGTTATGTTTGGAGTGTGGATAACCATCTCTCTCTTGTATTATTGGCTGTGGATGACTCAATTCTCCGTTAATACCTCAAAGGAACCGTCTGTGATGCCCATTGAAGCTTCTGATAAGAATGTAAGTATATATGAACCTGTGTGAGTGTATATTATGGATACCAATATATGTAGATCGGTGGTAGACAAACACTTTTGAAAGGCAAGGGTCTCGCTAAAACTTTTAGTTATTAGCCATTGGATGAATGTTACAGGACATTTATTAATATGCAAAGAATTACTTTAAACTCTGTAAATGACATGAACACAGATATTAACCAACTAACTGTAAATGATAATGGTAGGTTAGTGTGTAATAAAGCCAAAGTCAAAACATTTGCCTGACACTGGTTCTCTTAGCATTTAAATTCTACCATTGGTTCGGAAGCCTGGCTCAGAGAAGAACCAACAAAAAACTCTGGCATTTTTGCTCAGTGCTAGTTACAAAACCAAAGATTTACGATATTTTATATCATACTCATTATGGGTATTCAAAAGAGGAACACTGCCAGCATATTGGGCACTCTGCGCTCCAACGATAGTGGCAAATTTTTAGATATATTTAATTTATAGGTAAATTATTTTAATTAGTTTTAAGTTTGTTAATATTTTGTTAATTTATTGTAAAGATTTCATTGATAAATAAATAAATAGTTTTTAGTTTTATAGGTATAAAATGTAGTTCATTAACTTGTACAATATTTTATTTCCAGGTAGTGAGTGCTGGTTTGTGTAAAACCATTCATATTGTGATAATGTGTATGAATACCTGTAGCTCTAAGATTACGCCCATGCTGAAGTCGCTGTTCTACCATAGACAGAATCCTCTGCATTTGCATTTTGCTGTAGACGCAGCTTCGGAACTAATCATATCAACTCTCATGGACACATGGAAGTTGCCTGATGGTAAGTTTTAATAAATCTTTGTAATATGTGGACCTGTTGATATGAAGAGTTTGAGTTTAAGTTATCAGAGAAAAGTTGAGTGCTGTGATGGATTGTAAAAATGAGGCTTTACATTTTATTCTAGTTTCAAATTCAAACTAAATTTATATATTTTATATGTATGTTGGTAAATAACTAGTATTGTATATAATTTTACTAAAGTTCCCTAGTTTTTATGTGTCCATCACTTGATTTAGCATGTGGTCGATATTTGATACACTTATCAATATTTAATATGACTATAGAATCCCTCTGTACTGAGTTACTATGCAAAAACAAAAACATACATACGTACATACATACACATCACGCCTGATTCCCTGTAGAGGGGTAGGCAAAGATCACAGATCCCCATTTGTCCCAATCCTGACAGACCACTTACGCTTCATTGATTCATCTTCTCATACACACTCACAAACACTTCCTTGACAAACTAACATGTCTCTTGCTTCTCAGTTCAATACTCATGTTACATAAGCGATGCGCATTTGGACAAAGTGAAATGGATCCCCAACAAGCACGAGTCCAAGGAGTATGGGCTGGCCAAGCTCCTGGTGCTGGATATCCTGCCGCAGCACCTGGACAGGGTCATCTTGCTGGACTCTGACCTCACCTTCATGAGCGATGTAAAGGAGCTGTGGAGGATCTTCAAGCATTTTAACGAGGATAATGTGAGTAAACAATGAATGATAATATGTTTTAGAACACACAGACTCTTGCTGGAACAGAAAGATTTATTTTTATTTAATTCTTAATATGGCATACACCTTGCGGTTAAGTTGGCCAACAGAAAGATAGAAGCTCAAAAATAGAGGTAGCGCTACAGTGGTACTTATAATGTACTGTATTATGCTGGAAACATCATTTATTACATAAAGCTATTATGAAAGCATGTATTTATGAATGCACATTTCTAGACAATCAAAACCTCCATAAGTCAATATCTCCTAAATTCAGAACTTTCAGGGGTTGTAGGAATAGGTTAACCGGCTCATCTCAAGATAGATTGCATTCAATCATTGTTGTGGAGTGACCATCTATAATATGGCAAAATTTCATGTCTCACGTTCAAGAAATATAAAAAAAAGAATGAGGTAGTCAGAGGTTAAGGTGTCAATCTCCGCAATTGCGAAGGTAGTAATTCTATAGCCACCTCGAACCCACGTGTTGACCAGATAGTCAGTACTCAATGAGACAGATGGTCAGCCATGTCTCCATTTATAAGTACTAACTATTACCTGTGCGGGAACAGGTAGGTTTCCTTACGATGATTTTCCCTCACCGTATACTTCGATGCATTTTGTAAATGTGTTTTTATTACGAAAATGTACATAGAAATTCATAAAACTTAATTTCCATTGGTACATGCTCAAGCGGGATTTGAACCCTGCACCCACTGATACAGAGCCAAGCCCCAAACAACTGATCTTCGTCGAATTACTAATTACATTTATTAATACTATTAAATGAAATAAATCTATCTATTCCAGTTCATAGGCCTAGTAGAGAACGAAAGCGCATGGTATTTGCAAGAGAAACGGTGGCCAGCTATCAACCGAGGCTACAACACGGGTGTGATGCTCCTAGATCTAACTAAAATGAGGAGGGCCAAATGGGGTGTGTTGTGGGAGGCAGCCGTCATGAAGCATTTGAGGACCCTGGAACATCTGCAGTTAGCAGACCAGGACGTGATCAATGCGGTGATCAAGGAACATCCGCAGTTCGTGTACAATGTGAGCTGCCAGTACAATGTGCAGTTGTCGATCACTTCGCTGGCCAGGGAGTGCTACGGCGATGATAGGAGTAAGGTTAAGGTGAGGCTTGTAACCGAACAGGGTTACTCCACTAATGCATTTTAGCCACGGGGACTACTAGTACCTGAAAGGCATTCAAACAAACGCATTCACGACCATTAACCCCTGCGGGGTAGTCAGAGGTTCAGGTGTCCATCTCCGCAATTGCGAAGGTAGTAATTCTATGGACACCTCAAGAACCCACGTGTTAACCAGATAGTCAGTACTCAATGTGACAGGTGGTCAGCCATGTCGCCATTTACAAGCACTAACTATTATCTGTTCGACGAACAGGTAGGTTTCCTCACGATGTTTTCCCTCACCGCATTTCGTAAATGTGTTTTTATTACGAAACCTGAAAGGTTAAGGTTTAATAGGCGTCAATATAATATTGAAACCATTATGAATTTAGCTTCTTTTGTAATTACTATGTAAATTGAGACAGGGTCCTTACTCCACTAATGCATTTTAGGCACAATATTATTAGTAGCGATACAGTAATACTTTAGTGGCCATAATTTGGTACTTTTGGCACTCCACTAACAAATTTTGGCCACTGAAGCGCAATCTGTAGTACTTCGGCGTCTGAAGTACAAAAAAGCTATTCCACTGATCAAACGTCCGTCAATGTCAGTTCAATAGCCTTGCTGGTACTCTACTATTGCCATTTCTGTACTTTGAGTTGCCACTGAAGCACCACTGACTCGCTATTGAGGTACAACTGTAACAGACGCAGTAGTGACGCAGTTGTGTGGCTGTCAAAGTTAATTAGTGGTGTAAGGCCCCTGAGTACATACGCTTCACGACTTGTGTATACTCTCTCTCTTTTTTATTGGAGCGGGGTAGTAAGTGATAGTCAGAGGCTTGAGTGCTCATCTCCGAAATTTTGAAGGTAGGTATGTGAAGTATGGAAAACTCAAAGCCGCGATTTAGTTGATAGACAGAAATGCACATCTCGTAGTATCCTGAGGGTTAAGTAGGTTTCAACACGATGTTTTCCCTCACCGCAATATTCGATGCATTTGGTTAATATATTTTTATTATGAAAATGTACATAGAAATTCATTAAACTATATTTCCATTGGTACATGCTCAGACGTGATATAAACCCTGTATCCACTGATAGAGAGACAAGCTCCACAACTAAGCTACGTTGAATTGATTCTGCATAAAGCCCATTTAGACACAAGTGTTAGTCACGGTGTTTGTCCTCTCACATTCCACTAACTCAGTCATTGGGTTACACGATATTTTTTCAGTACTGAGAGATGTGCTGCCAATGCGTAAAATGTGCTGAGTTTTAATAACGTTTGTTCTGATTAATATTTTGTATGAATCCTTCATTGCAGATAGTACATTGGAATTCGCCATACAAGCAGAATGTGAAGATCCAGAACTCGGATTTCTTCAGGAGCGTTTACAAGGCGCACGTCAACTTGAACGGCTACTTGCTGCGGGAAAAGCTGCACCGCTGCGGCGAAGGAACACAGAACAAGTTGAAGGTGGGCTTTATTTATATTATACATACATACACATCACGCCTGATTCCCTGTAAAGGAGTAGGCGGACATCACGGATCCCCATTTGTCCCGATCCTGACAGACCACTTTCGCTTCATTGATATTCATACATCCTCTCATACACTCTCGGTGGTTATAGGTACTCCTAACGTCACCTTTTTTCAATATAGCGTCTATCTGACTGTTATATGTCTTATTAGGCCGGCCCCTACATAACCGCCCTTCCACTTCACTCATATATATTCCTTTTGTCAATCTGCTATCATTCATCCGCATAACATGTCCAAACCATCGAAGCATGCTCTTTTCAATCTTAGTCACTGCATATATTATACAATAATAAGATATAGATAGATAGCCATAGATTTGTCGCGTTTTTTTATCACTTGCTGTGAGTTGACATAACATCTCGTCTATCTCTCTCATATCTCATCTCATAATACTCAAAGGTACTAAAACCGTGAACATGTCTTTTGATGTTGACTTGATTTGTCAGGATTGTGATGAAATATTCGTGCTATTGATCATTACCTTTAGTAAATATATCAACAGTAGAATCAGTGTAACAGCAGGGTCCTTACTCCACTAATGCATTGTAGGCACAATATTACTTCAGTATCGATACTGTTATACTTCAGTGGGCGTAATTTGACACTTTTGGTACTCCACTAACAAATTTAGGCCACTGAAGCGCTATCGAACTACATCTGAAGTACTTCTCCGTCTGAAGTACAAAAAAGCTACTCCACTAATCAAACGTCCGTCAATGTCAGTTCAAGAGCCTTATATTTAGTACTTCACTATTGACATTTCTATACTTTGAGTTGCCACTGAACCACCACTTACTCGCTATTGAGGTACAACTGTGCCAGGTCAAAATATTAGCAGAGTACCACTTTTACAGCCGAGACGCAGTAGCGACGCAGTTGTGTGGTTGTTAAAGTTAATTAGTAGCCTAAGGGCCCAGTATTAAAGTGTTTTCCTCATAACCTCTATTCCCTGACAGCCAGACATCTGCGAGGAGTTCCGGGCTCTGCAGCACGTGGCCCTCCGCACGCACCTCTTCTACAGGAGGTTCCGCCACGAGAGTGCCGACTGTGACGTCACGCTGGTGCTGCAGCTGACCCTCGACCGGCTCAAGAGCCTCGAGAGACTGCTCGGGGAATGGGATGGTGAGATCACTTCATACATACATACAAGTCACGCCTGATTCCCCGTAGATTCCCATAATTTGCGATCCTGAAAAACCAGTAACGCTTTATTGATACTCGTACACCTCTAACACTCGGCGGTTACCTTTTTTCAAAATGACTTCTATCTGACTGTCATAATGTCTTATTGGACCGGCCCCTACGTAACCGACCTTTCACTTCACTTACGTATATTGCTTTTGTATTCCCACATGTTTTTCTCATATATACACATTGTCACATCCCATTTATCTCTTTTGATTAGAGGTAATCAACGTGACAATAATATGTCCTCGGTCTATTTGAAAGGCATTACAATGGAATAATGGTGACAGGTAGCTAACCCATCGCCCAATAATTTTTAACTAGAGGTTCATTAGTCGCCTCCTAAGACATGAAGGAGATCAAGGCGGATAGTAAGATGCAGACTAGAATGGGGATATACAAATTAAAGAGCATAGCCAATTGAATTACTATTATATCCTACCACATAATTCACAAGTCAAAAACTTTGACTATCATTAACCCTTGCGAGGTATTCAGAGGTTGTCCATCTCTGCAAATACGGAGGTAATTATTTTATGGCCATCTCGAAATCACGTGCTGACCAGATAGTCAGTAGTCAATATAACAGGTGGTAAGCCATGTCGCCATTTACAAGCACTAATTATTACCTGTTCGGGTTTCCTGACGATGTTTTCCCTCATCGTAATGCACCTACATATTTAACTGAAGGAGCAATTCGTTCCTCATATACAGGTGGTATAAATAAGTGGTGGTTTTAGGACCTATCAGTGCGGCCATCTACCTGTCGGATTGCGAGGTGCCAAAGTTCGAATCGTTTCTAGAAAATCTGCGAAAGAGCTGGAGTGACAGGAGTAATGTTGCCTACCACTTGGTGTTTAGACATGAGGATGTAAGTAACATTACAAATAAATAATAGTTATAAATATATTGAAGTTTTGCTATAAGTTCTTTTATACATTAGGATGTTTTAACTTTTTACTTAGTTAAATAGGAATAATACAATAAAACTTTTCATTAACAGCAATAAAACGTATGTATTCTAATATTAAACATCCGTTCTACATAAATTTAAAAAAAATGTTACCCGTTAGGTAACCTGTCTATCTCTCGGGATAAGTAATAGCTAGTGCATACATATGCCAATACGTTTCACTACCTATCACGTTAGGTGCTATCTATCTAGTGAAACGCGGACTTCCACTGACCTAAAATGCCTTCGAAATTTCGGAGATGGGCACTCAAGCTTCTGACTACCCTACAACAATAAAAAGGGAGTGTGTATACACACGTTGTGAAGCGTATGTTACGTTATGTTACCAGTTAGCTGTTATATTCATCACCTTGCCTTGCTTAACTAATGCATTTTAGGCACAATTACTTCAGTAGCGATACAGTAATACTTCAGTAGCCGTAATTTGACACTGAGGCACATATTAGATTGCCAAAAGTGTCAAATTACGGCCACTGAAGTATTACTGTATCGCTACTGAAATAACATTGTGCCTAAAATGCATTAGTTGACTAAGGCACCTTATGTACTATATTTTAAGGTCTATTATCCAGTGAACTACCTGCGCAACGTAGCACTGGATAACGTGAACACCCCCTACGTGTTTCTAATGGACGTAGACTTCGTTCCCATGGAGAATATGTACGAGCACTTAAGAAAGGCCATTCAGCTGACAAACCCCTATCAGGAGAAAAAGGTATGTTGTTATTTTCGTGTAACAATGTATGTGGGATGCGATGATTAAAACATGTAACCATCGTACCTTTTTGAATGTGTGAGGACAAGTACATCAATAGCGAGTCAGTGGCAACTCAAAGTACAGAAATATAAATATAAGGCTATTGAACTGACATTGACGAACGTTTGGTTAGTGGAGTAGCTTTTTTGTACTTCAGACGCAGAAGTACTTTAGATGTAGAGTCCTTCAGATGTAGTTTGGTAGCGCTTCAGTGGCCTTAATTTCTTAAACGAGTGCCAAAAGTGTCAAATAACGGCCACTGAAGTATACCTGTATCGTTACTAAAGTAATATTGTGGCTAAAATGCATTAGTGGAGTAAGGGCCCTATCTTAATTTACATAGTTAATGACAAAAGAAGCAATTAAAGTCATAATGGTTTCAATAATATATTGACACCTATTAAACCTTAACACTCAGATAGACGCTATATTGAAGAAAGATGACGTTAGGAGTACCTATAACCGCCGAGAGTGTTGCCGAGAGTGTTGCCGAGAGTGTATGAGTGTCAATGAAGCGAAAGTGGTTTGTCAGGATCGGGTCAAATGGGGATCCGTGATCTCTGCCTACCCCTCTACAGGGAATCAGGCGTGATGTGTATGTATGTCATCATCATCATCATCATCTTATGGTACCCCAGTGGTACAAAGGGCCTTCGTGAGAAGTCGCCAACCGCTCCTATCCTGTGCCTTGCACTCCGCGTCCCTCCAACTCATCCCAGCCGCTCTCAACTCAGCGTCGACTGTGCGCTGCCAGGTGTGCGCCGGCCGGCCTGGGCGTCTGCTCCCGTGCGGCCTCC
The DNA here is from genome assembly GCA_030578115.1 of Leucoptera coffeella. Taxonomy (NCBI): domain Eukaryota; kingdom Metazoa; phylum Arthropoda; class Insecta; order Lepidoptera; family Lyonetiidae; genus Leucoptera; species Leucoptera coffeella. Next base: position 359,286 of record JAMBLF010000034.1, on the reverse strand, counting down.
ATGTGTATGCTGTCCTGGCGATGTTGTCTTCCGGTCTTCGGAGTGTGTGCCTATCCACTTCCATTTACGTTGAGCGATTTCACGCTTGATTGGGACTTGGTGGCATTGCTTCCATAGATCCTCGTTTCTGATAGTGTTCGGCCAGAATATGCGAAGTATGAACCTCAGGCATTTGTTGACGAACACTTGCAGCTTGTTCGTCAGTCCCTTTGTCTCCTTCCACGTCTCGCTGCCGAAGAGCAAAACAGACTTCACAATGGAATTGAAGAGGGAAATCTTGATCCGCCTGGTAAGCACATTAGAGTCCCAGACCGGTTTTAGCTGGGCAAAGGCGCCTTTCGCTTTCCTTATACTGGTGTCAACGTCGTCACTAGCTCCACCACTATCAGTCACCATGCTGCCGAGATAAGTGAACTTTGCGACAGATTCTAGTGGGGCACCGCTGAGCATTACAGGCCGATTCTCACATGACTGAACACGCATTTCTACGGTTTTCTTAGCGTAGAAATGCGGTGTATGTATGTATGTAAACCTAACGCAGGCAGGTAAAATCTCTAACAGACAATCACACACACACGCACACACATATACATACACATGAACACATACATACATACACGCACTAATTAAAAATTAAACAGATTTGTAGTAAATAAGGTTGTTAATGTTTAGTTTTATTTGATGCTGTATTGTTTGTTCTGTGTAATCTTAGCAATTAAAAATGGAAGAGCGGAGCTTCCTAACACAGGAAGTACCCTTCTTAAATGGGGGCTCTGATACTTGTTACAGTTATAGATTAAGTTTTAGAAACTGAATGAAGAAATTTGTATTTGAAACCTTAACCTTTCAGGTACTAGTAGTCCCAGCCTTTGAGACGGACAGGTACAGAGTGACAGTGCCCCGTAGCAAGGAGTCCTTGGTGGCTAAACTGCGTAAGAAGAGGATCCTGCCATACCGCTACCACGAGTGGCCCCAGGGGCAGAGGGCCACCAACTACACCAAGTGGGAGAGTGCACAGCAGCCCTATGAGGTAGGCAGGGGATTGGTGGTGGTATCACTACATAGTATAAAACAAAGTCGCTTTCTTTGTCCCTTTGTATGCTTAAATCTTTGAAACTACGCAACGGATTTTAATGCGGTTTTTTTAATAGAGTGATTCGAGAGAAAGTTTAATATGTAAAATAACATCCATTAAATAGTGGAGTAGGCTATATATTTTATAGCCGTGCGAAGGCGGAGCGGGTCATGAGTATAATAATAATTGAGACACTATAGAATTTGAGATACTTTACACCACAAATTGAACTAGACACTTCGTAAGTTCATTTAATACTTATGTTAAGGGTACTAGTCAATGTATACAGTATAACCCGTTTAATACGATCACGCTTAATACGATTTCCTTCATAATACGCCGCTTTACGCCAGTCACTGCAACTTGACACATATTTTCATACAATTCTTAACGCTTTATACAGTGACAGGTGGTAAGCCATGTCGCCATTAACAAGCATTATTACCTGTTAAGCGAACAGTTAGGTTTCCTCACATGTTTTCCCTCATCGTATAATTCGATGCATTTCGTAAATGTGTTTGTATTTCGAAAAACCACGTAATAAATACTATATACATCATAGTATTTAAGAACTAGCGACCCGCTCCGGCTTCGCACTTCTGCCTATTTAATGGATGTTATTATACATATAAACCTTCCTCTTGAATCACTTTATCTATTAAAAAAAACTTTATTAAAATCCGTTGCGTAGTTTCAAATATTTAAGCATACAAAAAGACATAGGGACATCGAAAGTGACATTGTTTTATACTATGTAGTGATTGTAAACTATTTGGCAAATTTTTATTTTATCACATCCGCATGATAACTATCAATCAGCTTATGAAAATATTTTTTTCTGTATTTCAGGTGCAGTGGGAAGCAGATTACGAGCCTTATCTAGTGATGCATCGATCTGTGCCTAAGTTCGACGAAAGGTTCTCTAGTTTCGAATGTAACAAGGTAAATGAAAATAATGGACTGCTTAATATCTGGAAATGTGCGAACGCCATTTCATCGCAATTCCTAAAGTTTCGCCGAATATGTCTTCTGATTTCTATTTAGGATGAGAATTTCAGATATATAATATTTTCTCAAAAATTCGAGGCTAAAACATCGATCTCATAACTAAATAGATTGCAGTAAATTAGAAACGTACAAAGAAAGAAACGTTCGTCCCTGTCCATATAGACAAAATAGCGTTAAAAATCTCTGAACAAAGGGATGTTATTATTATTACATACATACACATCACGCCTGATTCTCTGTAAAGTGATAGGCAGAGATCACGGATCCTCATTTGTCCCGATCCTGACAGACCACTTTCCCTTTGTTGACATTCATACATCTTCTCATACACTCTCGGCGGTTATAAGTACTCCTGACGTCACCTTTTTTCAATATAGCGTTATTATTATTCAAACGGTGGGGAAAGCTACCTGTTCCCAGAACAAGTAATAGTTAGTGCTTGTAAATGGCGACATGGCTGACCATCTGTCACATTGAGTACTAACTATCTGGTTAACACGTGGGTTCGAGGTGGCCATAGAATTACTACCTTCGCAATGGCAGCATTCCTCACTTTTTTATCCCGCTAGGGGCGCTAGTGAGAATGGAGACCTGTCAAGAGTCAATTTCTAATCAGTTTCTAATAATCTATTTGTTTATCAATAGTTCAACGTTGATTATGATAAAAATTTAAAAAATATGAATTTAATTTATTATTTATTAAATCATTGTTTTAATACGTATGTTTAATTAAATTATTTAACAAATAGATGTTTGTTTACATTATGAAAACCAACCGGTTGGCATTTGACAGGTCTCCGTTGACTACAGCGCCACTAATTTGGAACTAAAAAAATGTGGCCATTACGGAGACAGACACGGACACCTGAATATCTGACCCCGTAAAGGTTAATGGTCGTGAACGCGTACGTTTTTTATTATTCAAATGAATTATCGTGTCGCTTTTGCTCTCAGATATCCCACATTTTCGAGCTGCGTGCGCTGCGCTACAGTGCGCTAGTGCTGCCCTCTGCGTTCGTGGTGCATTCGCCGCACACGCCCTCTAGCGGAGAACTCGCTTCCCGGGACCACCCACTCTACAGAGTGTAAGCAGAATAGTTTCATGTCTATAGGCTATTCGCGTTAAGTAAATAGTGACGTCATGATAATCAGAGGTTAATCTGGCCAATGAGACGTGAGTAAATGAGAAAAGAAGTCCGATTGACCAATCACAGACAACTGTTGTCAAATCTCATTGGTTAATCATTTGAGTACCTTGATGACGTCACTATTTTCTTAATGCGAATATACTATAGTATATCACTACATAGTATAAAACAAAGTCGCTTTCTCTGTCCCTATGTCCCTTTGTATGCTTCAATCTTTGAAACTACGCAACGGATTTTGATCCGGTTTTTTTAATAGATAGAGTGATTCAAGAGGAAGATTTATATGTACTCGTATAATAACATCCATTAAATAGTGGAGTAGGCTATATATTTTATACCCGTGCGAAGCCGGAGCGGGTCGCTAGTTTATTTATTTAAATATATACGCCTCCCTAATTGAAACATATACGGCCCAGTAACAGGCAAAGATATCGGAAATCAGTGTCTATTTTTGTAATAAGTCGTAATTCTATGACCACTTTGAACCAGGCCTGTGTTGACCAGATAAGTCAGTATTTACATGTTGGAAGGCCGTGTCGCCATAACAAGCACTCACTATTAATTGCTTCTATTAGTATATTCTTAGTAGGTTTTCTCTCTAACATTTCCCTCACCGTAGTAGGTGTAGGTGTCAATTATTGTATTATTATTAATCTATTTACAACAAATTAAAGTTATCGACCTATTCGTGTTTTCAATTTAGTTTATTTGCTGAATATTTTGTTTCTACGAGTCAGACACAAGTTTAATATTAGGAATACTAGGATAAGAATTACTATATTAGGATCTACTATAAAAAATATATTATATTTTACAGATGTTTGAAAGTACTGAAGAATGAATTTATGGAGTATTTGAAAACGAAGTACAACGCAGTGTTTGTGGAACCATCGGATACGAGTATGGTTAAGAAAGAAGAAAACCCAAAGCTATAGGTAGGATAAGTAATAGAATTGTTACTTGTATAACAAGTGCTAATATGTAAGCGAAAAGATACAAATCATTCCTAAACTAAGATAAGGGTAAATGTTACTATTGTAAGTGTTGTAAAGGGACGTTAAAACGTGTGTTTATACCTGTATATTGGGAACAATGGTCTTGAATGTAAACTACCAAATGAACATTGTATTAGGTTTTAAATCCTAAAATGAACCCTTTGGTAATGAAACTACATAATATGTAACCTTGCATATAAAATTGAGGTTCATTTAAACGTTTGTTGTTGGGTATGGAATCGAAACCAATACCAAAACAGAATCATGTTTATCTATTATCTGTTGTACAAAGAACTGAAACTGATGGATATGATTAATAACTAACGGAACTTATCGCGTAAGTTTTTATCTAATAAAGTTACCTTTATTAACCCGAAGTCTGCCCGTGCCCATGGCTGCTACAACGCAGCCGAAACGTCGGGTTAATAAAGGTAATTTTATTATATAAAAACTTACGCGATAAGTCCCGTTAGTTATTAATCATGAGTATAAATCGCGAATCTATTAAAACTATAATTGAAACTGATGGGATTAAATGATACCAGTGCGCAACAATGATTATTATAACTATGAATTGATTGGCACATAATAGTTAGTTTAAAAAGTGATATAGAAGTACAATGTGTACGTAATCTATAAAATGTTTGTCCTCACTAAGTTAGAACCTAAATCAATACATCGAACCTAATAGATGCATACAAGCTCATCAGTATAAGACTATTCGATAGTTGTAGATACATATCTACTGTAAAGCAATGTCCTATGCTGACTGGGACTACAGTAACATGTAACCAGTTGAATTGATCCTTAATATTGTGTTAGAGCTATCTCAATGCAGCCGAGCGTTATTTTCATTGATATTACTATATTTTTTAAAATACTTAATCTTTTTTCAACATTTATTATCATACGAGAGATTAACAATATTTATTTTTTGTCCACGTGCGAATTATCCATTAAAAATGAGTCGGTCACAACCAATGTACAATTCTGACCTAACCTGTATGTTATTTAAGAATTTAGATGTGCTTAGGAGACAATATATTTTTTTACTTGTTTATGTTTATATTAACGTGGCTTACCACCTGTCACATTGAGTACTGACTATCTGGTCAACACGTGGGTTCGAGGTGGCCATAAAATAATTATATACTTGAACCTCTGCTTAATGGTCGTGAACGCTTTTATTTTTTTTATATTAATTGTACTACCATTTTGGATACCAATGCATTTAGCTGTACCTGACATAAGATTCCTTTCACGAATTAATTGGTGGCTGCTAATTATGTACAGTAGTATTTAAGTTTTAATTTTGAAGTATATATTTTATTTATGTGAATTTTTTTATATATCTTTTACAAGTCATTATTTTTTAATAAATGTAGGAAATAATAAGGAACCTTTGACAGATAATGAATTTGTATTGACGGTTACCTATTGAAACAAATACTACCCAGTGAAATGTGGGCTTTGAGTGGCCAAAGATCTTCGTAGTTATACACTCGAAAACTTATAGATCTGATAATTTATTAAACTCGAAATAGTATCACTTATAGCGAGCATAATAAAATTGTAACACATTTTATTTTGATTCTATTAATATTGAATAAGGGGTATTACCCGTGTAACTTTCCTAAAAAATATGCATTCAAATGCATAAAGATTCAATTTCAATTCAAGGAGATATATGTAAAATCAAACAAATGTATCTAAATTACTTTCAAACCAGTATACGATATATTTAATACTCTGACTTGATTGTGTATCGATATAATCATTAATCACATCACAATTATGTGTGGTTTAGTATATTTTTGTTATTTGTGCAATTATCACAATTGTTTACTGTTACAGGTATCTATGTAAAAATCATGTGCCTTTGTGTTAATAAAAAGCAATGTTTACATTACAATGTTTTATTTCGCTAATACACTTCCGAAACAGTAGCTCTTGACTCCACATTGCCTAAAAGAGCATTACTGTTAGGATTCTCTTTAGTGACTATCAACCATAGTAGCACAATAATCTGGAAATCTAGCTCTTGTATATCTTGTTTCAAGGTGGCCACAGCTTTCTTGGCACTGACCAAAGGAGAATTATCATTCATTGAAGATCCTTTAGACTCAGTCCTCTGTTTTATATTTTCGACTTTGGCATTCAAATCATTGAGCATTTCTTGTCTCTCAGTAACGCCAACACTCACTTCCTTGTATTCCTTATTAACTTTGTTCAGTTCATCTAACAACGCACCATATTCTTTAATTAGAGGTTCAAATTGCTCATTAAGAATATTCTCTCTAGCTTCAACTTTATCCATAGCAGACGATATAGTTGCATGCAATTTGCTTAACTGTGGAGCAGTTACTTTTATTTTATCTAAAAGCTCGTCTTTATACGTCTTCATCTGAGCATGTCTAGTTCTCCAGTCGCGACCATCCGCTGACACTTTGATCCTCAATGCTGGCGCCACCCTTTCCAACTCCAATTTCCACGCTTCCCAATCGAAGACTTTATTCTGTTCTGTACCTTTATCTGTCTCAATTTCTCCATCTGACTCTTCGGAATAAATTCCCATTTCCTCTTCTACTTTATCCAGAATAATCTCTGTTTCATCCTCGACTTGATCTGGATCTACGCTTTCTTCAACATCATCGTTAATTACTACAGGCTCTAGCCATTCGAAGCCTATAATTTTTAACGCCTGATCTGCTAGTACATTGAGAATATAGCAAACGTGCTCTCCAAAACCTTGCTTAAGCTTGTGGGTGGAAAACTCAACAGCTACATCGTAGGACCTTATTACTTCAAGAATAGAAGCTATTATACTATTGGGATCATCCTCTTCATTAGGTTGTTCAAAATCTTTGCCTATTTTCCTAATAAGCCACGCTGCGGTAGAAGCAAAAACGAAGAATTGTTCGCCAGGATTAGTGGAAGTAACGAAATAATATCGACTCATTGGTTTCATCTTAATTACAGGTCTTAACTCGGTGTCTATTTGTAGTAAACGCAATTTGTCCATTACCACCAAATCCATTTTTGATCTGAAACAAAAAGAATGAGGTTATGTGGCGTGAAAATATACAATACCAATGGGAGAGAATTAATCGATAAATTTTTATGCAGGTATGTACATCATTATCATTTAACTTATGAGTATAGTTTTTATGTTTACTATTTTATAACCTTGCTTTATAGTTCTATATTATATAGTCTTATAATATTTGACCCAGTACTCTTAGTCTCATAGTAAACAGACATTAGAAAAGAGACATCACCCTTGACCAATTGCTCCAATTGAACAATTAACTAGTATAACATTACTAATTGGAGTATCTCATACTATCAATTTCATTGAAAATGTATATGTATCTACAATACCCAAACGCTGCAGTTTTACGTTTTTCCTTTCGTGCGTATATTATAACGTAAAAAGTAGGTTACGAACTTTGCAAGATCTTTATTAATATACTAAAATAATACTTACATTGTTATTAAAATATATTATTTATTAGTTTACTGACTAAAATATTCCACTGTTTATTCTTTTGCACCGTTATTGTACCGCGTACTGTTTATGTTGTGTTTCCATGGCAACCCACACAAACTGTGTTTGTCACGTCGAACTAGATAACACAACTAGGCAACCGTATGAATCACTGATCTTACTTGCATAATGGAGGTCAGTGGTATGTATCGTTGCATATGTTTAACTCTTAGCAAAAAGCGACTTGTCATATTGCAAATATAAATTCTAAGCGTACAGCTACCAATCAACATATTCGTACATCGTAATCGTCTAACTACAAAAAGTAAATATCTATTCACTAATCATTAGATTCCCACAAAGTACCACTAAAAGTAAATATGTATTCACAATTTATTAGATAGATTCCCATAAAACTATTGACAATTAGTTAAGCATTTTTTTTTGTACATATGAATGATAACGCTTTCTCAATTCTATTTGCTTGTAGAAAATCAATTACGACAAAAGACAAACGCCTTCACGGCCAATAAGCCTTGCGGGGTAGTCAGAGTTTCAAGTGTTCATCTCCGCAATTGTGAAAAGATAGTAATTCTATGGCCATCTTGAACCCACGTGTTGACCAGATAGTCAGTACTCAATGTAACAGATGGTAAACCGTGTCACCATTTACAAGCACTGCCTATTACATGTTGAGGGAACAAGTAGTTTTCCTCACTTTGTTTTCCCTCGGCTTAATATTAGGTGCATTTTGCAAACGTATTTTTATTGCGAAAATGTACATAGAAAATCAAAAAATTCATTTCCCTGCCCCGATGTTTATACTCTGTATCCGTATCAATACAGAGTCAAGCACCCAACAACTGAGCAACGCAATATGGACCCTTTTTATATCGTATTTTTCTAACCTCTTATCTATTTTCCACACTAATTGGCAATGTTCCCTGAGTCAATTAAGAATTAAGCGACCGACCGTCACAACATTCCACCAAAAATAACGTCGGTACTTTTTGAAACAATTTGTCGGCGAAAATTCGTTCGTGTTTTGAACATTTTTGAGATAACATTCGGGAAATGGTTAGTTCTTAGACCCGTGTGACTTTATGCTAATACTTTCTGATCTCTTAAGGGATTAAACAGTTATTTCTAGTTATAAGTCATAAATGGTATATAAAAATATTACCGCAAAATTTGCTAGCAAATTATGACATTAAAGCGCAAAATTATACAAGTATATAAAACCAGACGGGTAGTTTCAGCGCAATATAAACTTGTCTCCACCGGGAATAGAACCAAGGTTATCACTTTATACTAGAATCTAGCCAGAGTATAGTCTTCATAAGTCTATCAATACCCATATTGCACATGAGACGTTTAAGCGACATCAAAGGATGTTAGACCATGCTATATTACTCCGCTTTAAGAAGAAATGAAAGTTCCGACTTGCAAGTTGCAACACTTCGAACACAAAGCTCTTGCCTCAGACAGACCTTTCTCCGATCCCTTAAATTGTAAATCCATGACAAAATAAAAGCTGTTAAATACTCGTTTTATCTTGCATTACTGCCTTGGTATAATTAGAAACTAGTTTCTTGAGATACGCTGCCAGTTACCATCGTGGCGTGGTTGGGAGCGCACGCGTTTGTTCAGACAAAACGTTTTTAAACCGCTAAGGCGCATTTGCGAACGATAATTCATTTGAGAAAACTTTTTTGTGTGTGTGACAGTATATTTTAGTGCTAGTTTCTGTTGTGTGCGGAGAAAAAAACCGTTTTGAATCGGCTCCGGAGGTGATGTTTATCGGGAAAAGTTTTTGAAGGTGAGTTACTTTATTTTGGGAAAGTTCTTCGAGTGTTTTGTTTGGGTTTTAAAACTGCATTTCGGGGCGACATCTCCAGTTAATCGTGAATTTTATTGACTACGTGGATACCTTCTTTATTTTTAAATCCTGAGTAGTTTTCAATAGCTACGTTAGAGTTAACTTATTTTATAATTAAATATATACTTGAAATCTAAATAATTTTGAATGAAAAACTCCGTATTTGATGTGATTGGTTTATTTTTCACAGCATTGAACACAGAATCGTATTGATAAATAAAAATAATAATAAATATCTATAGACATATAAGTCGCTAGAGGCCTAAATATAGTGTTAAAAAGCAATATTTTATTAGACAGGCTTTCATTTTAAGGCGCAACATTATGCTTTATTTTACCTAATACAGAAAGTCTCATAAAAATAATATTTATGTCCTCCCAAAATTAATACTTTCTCTATTTTGATACCTGTAGAATTTGTACCTACTTATTCAAACTATAACAAATGAAAATAAAATAGTTCTTGACATAAAGTTCCGTAACTTAATTCACATATGTTTGTTTGTAGAGTAAATACTAATAAAACAACAACAGACTTGTATTGATAGTGTTTTCCACTTCATCCGAAAACAATGCGCATTCTTAAATCCTACTTATTTATAACATCACGCATAGATATTCAACATAAATGCATATTAATGGTGAAAGTGTGTGATACTATTGTTAGCGATATCATCGTTAAATCCACGTGTGATTTTGAATGCCATTTCCTTGCTCGAAGCACTTTTAAATGTTACTCGTATTCTGACCTTAGTTTTTCATCGTCTTTAAGAAATGTTGTACGGTTCTTGAACACCTTACCACAGTATAGTATTATATTATCTGTGCCACAGTTATAAGAATACTATACTAGTACCCTTACTATGAAATAAGCTTCGTTCAAATACCATTCAACCTTAATCTCTATTAAAGTCACTATCTCAACACAAATCTTTGGTCACTTTTGATTTAAGTATTTGCAAAGTCAACGTTCATAGAATTTTAGGATTGCCTAAAATTACGTTCGGGTCTTACAGTCCTATGACTAATAATATAATTAATTCAGTTTTTTCCTCATTTATTTCACCAAAGTGTGGTGCTACGAGAATCTGTTCAAAATCCTGCATGGCTTAGTGACAGTAAGCCTATAAGTTGCTCTTAAGCCTAATAACGCAAGACTCAGGCTCTAGAAACTTCACTGCAAGGCAACAGGTTGTGCTTTTGTACAACAATACGTAATATTATTTACACCCTGACAAATAAACATGTTTCAGCAATTATCCAGTATTATATTTGAGAATCGGACCCACAAAACAATTGCCTAGCAACCTATCTTAACACTGGATCGCTAGAGCAAAAGTTAACACAGTGTACTTCCCAAATAAATGGGAAACAGGCAGATAAGATAATATTTATTAGCTACATGTACCTGTTATCGCAAGGACAGTATTTAGTTACAGAACACGTCACAGCACACACATGGTGCGAATAAATGCAGAGCCAAATTAGGAGAACTTGGTACGCAGGGACATAAATTATGTTTGCGCAAACAAACCTCTTCATTGGATACCTTAAGTGAATATTTTCCGGTCGAAACCCCAATATATATGCTCAGTAGAATGTTTCAGATTAAACAAACAAGTTAATCGGTGAAATTAACGAGCTAAAGTATTATTATGTACGTAAACAAGTACTTGTACGAAAAAAGTAATTGAAATTATAAAAACAGTTTTATTGTTTCTAATAATTAGCACAAAGCATTCGTTTATTATAACTTGGATAAAACCTTGCGGGATTCAAACTCTTCAAGTCTTTTCTACTAGCATGCTATTAATTTTACCATTTTTACTTGATAGAACTAAGAAATAAGATTTACGTATTATGTACGTGTTATATTATTCTAATCACATCTGTTAGGACCTTCGCTTTGGTTTAGTTTCTATAAATTTTCCAAGCCTTTGAATCATACATATTGAATTTACTCGAGCAACTTATAAAATATGCACTATAATATTATAGTTTAAGTTATTAGTTAAGTTATTATAGTTAAATTATGGTTTATGTTTGTGCTTGAAAATTTATAAATGGATTCCTAAAGACCAGAAATAGGTTCCCATAGTCACAAAAATTATATTTATTTTTATAGAACTGCAGCTGCCAACACGTAGAGTGCTTTATGAATATGTTTCTCGTTAATATCCTCTCATTATAGCCACACAATACTCAATAATAAATTGATGATGAACAAAAGAAATAATTGGAATTACAATGACTCTTTCCGTCCGTAATTGATTCGTTTCGTTCATTTATTTCCTTTCATCCATTTATTACTTTTGGTAAGTCTTTAATTAATTGTCTTTATCGCCATTTGTAAAATTTACTCATTTATAAAACAATACACCTTTTGTGTTCAAGTAAATTATGGGAGTAATGTTAATAACAGGAACTCTTAATAAATGCTAAAAGAATTTAATTAAATTATGTACGATGATTCTAACTTTAAACCTATATACAACAAATATTCGAAATTCATTGATTAAAATGATTAATATTGTTTATGTTTAAAATGGGCATATAAAAGGGCATTCCTTCCAGCTGTTTAAATAAATCTTTTAATTCATAAAAAAATGAAAATTTGTTGAAAAAATGCGAATTTCACCACGCTATGAGTTATTATGAGACATTGTAACAAAAATACTCAAAACTATTACTAATCGCCAAAACGGAATGCAAATAAAACATTTCACATAATACCGGACGTAATAAACGAAAACTGTTAACATCTTCCCGTCGCCATTTTACGGAGTCCTTGAGAAGTGCTATTCTAAAACAATCACGACTTCCCAATCTCCGCTGGCCGCTGACTCTATTTGGTGGCCATTTGTCCCGCCTTTTACGGCAAGGAGGTCTGACTAAACCTTTTTTCGCGTTTTATTACTAAAGGCTCTTACAGCCGCGTTGACAGCTATATGAGCACACAGGTCGACTGTAATGAGGTTGTTTATAATGGATGGCTTTTAGCTTATGTTGGGTTAGTTTTGTTCGTTTTAACGAACCACAGATATTATGAGAATAATATTCTAGTAAGGAGTAGTAATGGAATATGAAAAACGTATAGTTTTATGAAAATAAGAGGAGATAAAGTTTTTTATCGAATTATTAGGTCACTCAAAAATTAAGCCACTTTAATATCTGGGCAAAACGTTCAATAGTTATGTTAAGATCTGTAAAATAGGGAAAACACGTTGTAGTTATTATAAATAAATAAGGCATAATGTGTATTTATATTTAGTAACAGTTTTTTTAACCTGATAATGTCTTATGAGGCACAGACTCTTAAAAATTCAAGAAAACTATTTTACGACGTACCAAACCTCGACATATAGGTACGTAGATAGATAATTAATTAATAAATACTAATAGATATCAATGCACTGCCTGTATGATATATAATCCAATCAAGTTCTATATTTTGGAAATTTGATGAAAATCATGAAACTTACTTTATCTTCAGAATACCAAAAAGACTGTGGACATCTTAAACATATATTTTTGCACCAAGTGTTGCACCAGAATATTCCGACCACTTATTAATACCTACACACATACATACATACATTTAAGTGCATTGGAGTGACTCGGACCAAGTTCTCATGCCTTACTCGTATCTTTGGAGGACAGAGTTGGCGAGAAACGGGTTTGGAAAGTCGATTTTGGGTTGTTGAACCTCGGCGACTTTGGGCTTCGGCTACTTCCGAATGCATGTGCTGGCGAGGTGGCTTGTGGACGGAAATCGGACTGTTCGTTAATGCAACTGGAAGAGATATGAGATGAAGTTCTGTCTAGGGATAATGATCATGTAGATAATGATGTACTCGTAGAGTTAATAGATGTATGTTTAACTAATCTTAATAAATCCATACGTTGTTATTCATTTACGTACATAATTTACAGACGCTAACCGTGAGGGAAAACATCAAGAAACCTGCTTATACCCCGGGATAGATAATAGCCTGTGCCTATATACGGCGATATGATTCACTACCTATCACGTTAGGTGCTGTCTATCTAGTAGAACGCGGGTTTTGAGTGGCCCATACCTAACATGCCTACGAAATTCAATGTTGAGAAAATATTCCTGCTAGATTCGTAAAAATGTTTTGAATATATTTACTTCAAAACCCCGTGTATAGGAGTTGCAAGGCAATTAACTTACTGCCTTAACGGAATACGACACCTTAGTAAATATGGCTGATATACTATATACAGTCACTTAACGTCGTTTTCACCAATAATCCTAAATTATTAACATGCTTTTCAATATCAACAACGCTGAAGTTCAAATATTTTTTGAATTACTTCCAATTATGTAGTCATAAAATATTGCACTTACAATATTTTTTCTATTCGCCACTCGTTTGTTTTTCACATCAAAAATACAAATAAGTACCACTAAAATTGTTCAACTGTTTAGTATTTAGTTATATTAACTAAGGCCTGGAATGATCCATTTTATTATTACTGAGGGATGCGGTAACAATCTTCGCCGAAATACATCTTCCGGAAAACCAGCTGTTTTGTTGGTTTAACCGTTAGTCTTTTATGGCGAATCAAGGGTTCCAGTTTCATTTCCCGGAAGAGGAATCCACCTGTCGATAAAATGAATAAATTCGGTGTTTACTGTACGTCGTCAGTCAGTAACGAAATTGTGAAGAATCCTATTTCAATCTTATTTGGCTAACTTCTAACTGTTTCTACGTAGAAATTGCCTCCGACACCATAATTTATCCTAGATCACTTGGCGTATCTATACTATAATAATTATAATGATTGTAATAATTGGACAGATTTAGAGACCAGTTGCTAGCCCATTGCACGATTCATTCCTATTTTCGCATAATAGTAAACAGCAAAACGTTATATCCTACATGTATTTTCTACCTGTACCTACAATATGCATATCTATTTCCATTTTGAATCTCCAAACGGTCGGCAACTGACGTATTTACGTCGTAGTTGACGGTTAATAAAGTCACCCCTAGACATGTATAAGTCGTCAGTACACAGGTACAATGATAGTTATGAATGCCTAATAGCCTGCCCCATAGATAGCATCGGTCGCCGCTATTTAAGGCTCGGTGACGCATTTGTTGGCACACGATGATTGATACCGCATTCTTGAAGAGTAATCTCTCGTCTACATGCAAGCTTGAAGATCGTATTTTTGCTTGTTCACGGATCGGGCCAAGGAGGGTCGTGGTGGACGACCTTTTTGGTGAACTTGACTGACATGGACCTGTCAGTCGATGTGCAATATGAGAATGTCATGGATTTAAAATATATAACTACGTAGATATGATAAAGTATGAGATGTCCTAGTAAAAGGTTAATAGGTGTGTTAATTTAAGAATAACCGTAACATAAACATCGAAACTACAATCTCGTTCACGGTAGTTAGAGGTTTAATAAACTACCGTTGTTGTGTTTATGAAGGTCTTTGGATATTTAAAGCCAACATGTCAACAGATAGACCTTGCGTGACACTAAATACCATCACAAATCCCCAAACAAGCATGAAAAGAGTACTTACTAAAAACAACTCGTATATAGATGTTTTTAAATATGCATAACCCTTACCATTGATAGATAAACAAACTTTATATATAAACATTTCAAATATCGTAGGCGGATATACATAACTCCAAAAACCAAACATCATCATTTAATCATTAACTTAATATATCTTAATGAATAGGATTATTAATTTCAAATTAAGTTGCATCTCGTATTAATTTGTTTCATTAATAACGTTAAAATATAGGCAAGTAAACCCGGATGCAACAGCTAGTTCGAATAAAGACGATAGCTACGCGTCAAGTGAATTAGAAAAGTTGTCAGTAGATAATTACAATAAATAAACAGGAGCAAACCATTGCCAAGACATTCCGCATTATTTTAATCAGTATATATCCGAGACTCTGTGATTAAAGATCGTTTTGAAATCATAAAATCTGTGGAAATGACTTTATTGTATTCGATACCGGAAAACAGTCACTGCCAAGAATTTGATGTTGGCTTAAATAATTAGTGTCCAAGCTTTTTTTTTGTAATAAGAATATCGATTGGTTTTTGTTTTATTTTTTCAACGATTGATATGTGCCGTTATCTACTGTGATAATTAAAGTTTTATAAACTATAAAAACATGAGTCCTTTAAGTGCAATGAGAAAAAAGAAAAGACCTATGTAAGTCCAAGTGAATACTTAATTAACTCAATATTACCGCATTCTAATATTTTTTTTTCCATTATTTTATATTTTTTAATATTCGGTACGGTTTAAGAAATTTAGATGGCTTAAGGTTTATATGTGTGATTAAATGAATTAATACAGCCGTTTTATTATTGTTATTTTTAAGAATAGTCCAAAATAAACTATTCGCGAAAGATTGAACTAGTTTCATGTTTCGATTCCGAACTCACTTAGAATGAAAATGACATCTTACTGACACCAAATATTATAATCTATACGAAATACTATATACTTTTTTAATATTTAGATAATGTCAAGTTCAAGGTGAACCATTACTCCATCTACACTTTGAATAAAACAGTTATATGGTAATTAACCTAAAAACAATACACTGTTCCGAATAAACTAGTAATGTGAACTATTTTAGAGACTTAGTAATGTTTCTGTAAATAACGAGTAGAAAACGTTGTGTTCAGAAGATTTACTTTCGTAAATTTAAATTTTCATGAATTGTGTTGTTTTCTTTTTGATAATATTGTGAATTATTATTTTTTCAGTATGTAAGCACTCGTTATTTTAACTGCTTTTTAGGATATAAATATACAATGTTAATTCTCGTGATATGTTTCTTACTTGTATCGATGAGTGGTAAACCTGTCTCTATTTGCTGTCATCGTTTGTCATTAAACGATGATGACCACAATTTGTGTAAACAAAATATTTAGTCAAAACTTTTCAACTGAATAAACATTCTTGTAAAATAATATTCAATCTATCATATAAAGATGGGAACTCAAGGGCATCGGAAATCAATGAATATATATTTTTACTATGTCTTCCAAGTTCTTTTGAAAGTTCGTTGAAGTTTCGTTCACATTTTACTTCCCATTATGTCCTATAATATAAGACCTAACATTCTATACTGGGACATTTTAAACATATTATTAATAAACACACACATATATCAAATCCTGACACGGCACATATTGAGCTGCGTCGCTGTCACTCAGTACTCTGCATTTCGGTGCATAACTCGGCGAGTGACCTACAAATGCTGGCAAGTAGGTCGAGCACATATTTTGCCCATTTGGACTTTGGCTTTCGCATTGTAAAGCGCTATATAATAACACTATACCACCAGTACGAGAAACAACTATATGTAAGTCAATTACGGTGTGTATATATGAAAGAACAAAGTGGAAACTATTCAATGTGATAGACAAGTTACTGCGTATATTGATTAAGAATCTATCGCGCGAAATTTTCAAAGAAAAACAATAATCATTGCATTAAGAAGAGGGTAACCATCTGACTGACTATTTAAACCACAGACACACGTTAATTGCTTATTATATTTCCATAAGAAACTGTGATAACACCCATAACAGATTTACATGGGTAAAGGCAATGTCTATGAAAAGAATTTTATTAAAGGCATTTAATTATCTGTCCCTTCACGTCATAACTAAAACGTAAAGGTGTGATAAATTAACGGTATCAATCTTCCACATTCAATACCATTAAACGAAACCGTCTGTATATTCCTAACTTCTAATATTACTTCTGCGTCTCTATCTAAACACAACATTACCCAAAGACAGTGTCGTAACAAACTCAGATCTATTTCCAAACAACCATTGCGGGTCTGCCTTTAACAGAGCCAGCCCGATAGGGAGAAAACGTGACGTGGTTCGCATTGTACCTACAAATACACACACGATGTCATTTGAATGAGATGGCTGCTTATGATACCCGAGGCGCCTCCGCTACGCACTGTGGCGATTCTAAATAACCGACCTAGTTTCGAGAGCTGCACTCCGCGGCCGCATAAAGTGCATTTTACAAGACCTAGCTAAAGTGGAATGAAGCCGGACATTTGTTAGAGTTGCATTTTAGTTTACAATGGTGTTGAAAGTTACAAAGATATACGTTGTTGTTAAAAGCAATGATGATGCGAATGTGTTTTATATTTTTCTTCCAAATTTGCCTTTAAGCTCCGTTATTTTAAGTGCTTTATTTATTGAGAAATATAAATATGGAAGTTTTTACTCGGTACTAACTGGAAATCTATCAATTATTTTTATTTATTATTTAGTGTCTTTGAATGATTATAAGCTTTGATCACACACAAACATAACAGATTGAATTTGTTCTGTTATGTATCAATCTTTGTCTCGTGCTAGTCAGGGAAGTAAAATAATGCTAACTAGCAACCATTCTTCCCGGCATGTCGTAACAGGCGATTAAGGGAATAGGGGTCAATGGGATCTATTAACTAATATCGTTTTAGTGTTACATAGTGTACTTACTTAATTATAATATAAGTTATTTCGTTTCAGATCTCCAGATATGATACACGTGGACGAAAGTGATCCAGTTGGAGGTAAGAATAAAGTCTAATTATTAATCCATTAAAATGTTATGTATATAAAACTTGCTCTGCGAATTCAGCCATAATCTTTTATTTATGAATGATGGTGAAAAAATTGTCATCAAATAAATGAACATCTTATGTCAAATTATATTGTTATATAATAACCTGGTTGTCATTTTATTACAATTCTCGTTACTAGTTTTTCTTATCTAGAGTATTCACAATGCCCAAACATATTCCTTTACACCCCAAACATTTATAAACGTATTTTTCCTGAACCTCATTTGACTCTGTCATCAACGAAGCGTCCACACAGGGCCCTTACTCCACTAATTAACTTTGACAGCCACTCAACTGCGAGGCTATAGCGATAAATCTGCATCTCGGCCGTAAAAGTGGCACTCTGCTAATATTTTGACAGCCACACTAGCGTCATAATAGCGAGTCAATGGCACTTCAGTGGCCACTCAAAGTACAGAAATTATTGTCTATGGATTACAACAATTTAAAAAACTGTTTGCACTGACAATGCAGCAATGTCAATTAATGCATATTGATTTAGCAGTTAAAAGTTTTAAGTTTATAACGTAAACGTAACTAAAAACGTACCTGAAAAAATATTTTATGTTTTTAATTCAAACTAAAACTACTAACTGAGCGTGTGAGTGTACATTAGAAATTGACCATAGACAAAAAAAGCTGTCATAATAATAGTAGAGTACCAAATGAAGGCTATTGAACTAATATTGAGGGACGTCAGACGCAGAAGTATTTCGATAGCGTTTCAGTGGCCAAAATTTGTTAGTGGAGTGCGAAAAGTGTCAAATTACGGCCATTGAACTGCCACAATGTCGACACTGAAGTAATATTGTGGCCAATATGAATTAGTGGAGTAAGGGCCCAGGTCATACATCTACAGTATTAAATAAGGATTATCCAGTAATTAATATTTACTCCGTCGAGAATACATCGAAGGCAACGATTAATTAAGAACACGTGTAAGAAATGCTCTGAATCATAATTCAAAGTGTACACGTACAGAATGATTGCCCTAACAACCGTATCAAGCACCTGTGTTGCTATGAATTTAATCGAATAATAACACAAAGCATGGCCTCTAGTACTGCTGTAGACTCTAGATAAGCTTCTGCAATTATAGAAAAATAGAACTAAGAAAACTAGAGAATTGTAAAGAATTAGTATTTGTACTTCATAAATTATTTTGGAGAATGTAATACAAAGTATATTTCTGTAATTTAGTTGCTTTAAGTGAGTAAGAGGTAGGTAATTAAGGTTACCAAAGTTGGTACCTTATAATATATAATGATTTTTATTTATTTAAATGCATGAGGTGGAAATCTATATGCATATGTACATAAGTATGATTCTAAGTATCACCGTAAATTAAAATATTTATGAAAGTGTTGTATTTATAAAATGAACTAACCTAAAGTTGAATTTAGGATTTTTGAGACGGGAAATGACCTAAAATGTAGTTTATTTTTCCCTTTTTGAGGTCATCTGTCACGTTTTTCGCGCCATTCAACTTCCAGGTGTCATTAAAATGTTGAAAACGTTCAAAACTGTGGGGAAACACTCTTCAAAATGCATCTCTGCTCATGACAGAAAATAGAAACCAGAGTATCTTAAATAATATAGAAGGAAAGTCAAAGAATAGTTGTTTAAATGTATTTTGTTTATTTAAACTTTGTCAACGTTTAATAACTAAAGTTCAGTTAGGTTAGTGTCCACTGCAGTGTTGTACAATAGGATTATATATAGCTATATGCTTAAAGATTGTAAGGAACTGTGTACTACTATACCTTTGTACTTACAATTAAGACGCTCAATTGATGAGGTTAGTTGGATAAAGCACGATACAGATATATGTATACCTACTACATTGACATACACGTCCTACAAATCCCTTTCGATGACAGAACTTCAAAAACATAGTAATATACTTGTTCACTTTTTACATGGTATCAACGCTGTGTACATAACCATAAATAAAACTCTCTGCCTACTTTATAGCGAAACGTTATGTGTATACGAATACAATTAAATTGGGTTCCGACTCTACAAAAGACATCTTCGAGTATCAGTTGCATACAATCAATTCAATTAAGAGTGCGGAATGCTGCTTTTTACGAATGTTGAGGTCATGTGAAATGTGAGTCATCGTTTGGAATTGCCTAACGGTGTCCGCCATTTTTGGGCTTACTCATCGTTTTGAGTAACCTACATACTTAGTTCAAATACCTCTCAGAGTGGAGTAAAGTATATTATATTAGTGTTTAACACGTCAGGTATTAAACTAGTTCAAAAATATACTGAAAGAAAGCAACTTTATTCATTGCATACATAGATGATAAAATGAAGTATACGACACTAAAAAGGTACCGTGCAGTGAAAGGGTACCACCTCAGCTTCTGCTACCACATCATGATAGATGCATACATATACTCTTTTTTATTTATCTAATATATACATACAAATTTATATAGCTTAGACACTAGTGATTTCTATTTTATTTACACATTATACCCCAAATTATGAAAACGTCTTTTATTGTTAAAAAAAGGACTTACCTATTTATATTTTATGTAAATTATGTTGTTTATTACTAAATTTTGTACTCTGTTATCCTGAAATAAAATAACTTATCATATTTAATGTGAATTATATTATTCATCTGTAAATTTTGTACTCCTGAAATAAAATAACTTATTTATTCCACATATTAATCACTCCAACACGGGTACATTTAGACGTTATTTACGTCCAAAGTACTATCTTAACTAATTAGGCACGATATGTTATTAAATTTGTTGGACGTTTTCTGAAGCACATTACGTAAGTAATTGACTACACTTCGTTAAGGCTAATAGACGGCAGCATGCCAAAACTCTCCAAGGAACACAAAATATAGTCACAAGACTATTAATAAACGCCCAGTTATGAAAGATATTGACAAACATTATAAATACATTAGCCTTAGCCTATATTCAGTGGTACAGTATATGAAGGTTACGTGTAAACCCCAAGTGGGGAAAAATATTGATAATGGTATATGCCTCAATATACGATTCGAAAATCTTGGAAACCCTGAGAAAAATCATTTAGATGGTCGCAGAGAATTATTTATATGATTGAATGAAGTTATAGTATTTTGAAGATTCCTGATTAATTCCAAGATTAAGCTATGGTTAGATTGTTATGTCTCATTATATAAGAAGTACCGTTGATGAATCAATTAGTTATTTGTAGTATTTTGTAGTAGTTGAGGGTTCGTGAAATAACATACATACACATCACGCATGTTACCCTACGGAGAGGGAGGCTTAGATCACGAATTTCCATTTGTAATACAACTCTTCATCTAATTGTGAACTAAATGAAGAAGAGGAGATTTTATGCCCTCCTAATACCTATTCAGTAAAGACGAACTTATATTATCATGTACACTATATTTGTCATTATTTATTCGTATTATAAAAGTAATATTTGTTGTATATGTACGTATGTTTATATGTAGGTATGTATGTATAAGTGTAATGCCTTATTTAATTACACATTTATTATTACATATTTAATTTAAGATTGTAGGTACAACCGTATATTAGTACGTCAGGTTCCCTAGTTACAATAAATAAACAAATATTACTCAATCACCGTAGACGGAAGAACACAACCCTTTTCCTGCAAGATGGCGCCAATGGAATCCCGTCTCTTTGGCAAGGCGCACCAAGGAATGCGCGGCATAAGCCGTCAACTGCGTCGCGTAAATCTGCCACCGCCAATCGCGTACGCCGCCACTGGACGCGTTCTTTACGACCTTACTGACGTAGTCTGGGACGAAAGAAGTTAACTAGCTGCCGTTCTTACTGAGTTAGGCTAGGGGTAGATGGAATGTTTTGGGTAAGAGTTAAACCAACCTCACCACAATATTCATGTTAAACGTGACTATGAGATATTTACGAGTCTTATGTTATTTCTACCGAAAGAGATTAACGTTAATCTATATGTGTGTACCTCCAACGTTGTATGGGGGATCAGGTATAAGGTTAATAATATAGTAGGTAAAATGTTACCTATAATTTAATAATAATAATAATAATAAAATCTTTATTGAGACATCCACATCAATTACATACAATATTCAACATACAATAGAATTCATAGACAATAACTGAATCACACGATACACAACACATAAAATTACATTTCATTTAATTTAACATAAATTCATTTATAAATTCCAATAAATTCTATTTAAATTGTATAACAAGAAATTTAATTTACATTTCAAATATGATCACACAGCTAGTTGTGGTAATCTCAAAAGGCGTCCAGCTCGGCGGTTGTCTATAGAGCCCTTAAGGCTCCACAGAGCCGCCGATTTTCAGCTGGCAGCCCACAGAGGGTAGATTTATAATTTTACATGAAATAAGCATACATACGATATTCAAAATAAAAGTGAAATATTAAAATATATAAAAATATATAAATATATAAGAGTGAGATAGTAATTTAGTTTATCTATAATTGGTAAAATGGCGGATAGGTAAACAACAGAGGGTCATGTATTTAGAAGGCTAATGGGAATGTGGTACGAGATTTGTCAAATCAAAGGGAATGTGTGGTTGATAGTCATATAGCAAGGGAAATAGAGGTGTTAATAAATAAGAATAAATGTTTGTACTACATTCACATATACGTACATGTATTTTGTGTCTATTGTCGGTCTTAATTGCCAGACTATTGTTGATGGCATTAAAATTGCGGTAAATTTTGTTAAAATTGGCGATCATTTGTTTTTCTTAGAATCACTAAAATATCAATTCTAAATATAATTCAATTAAACAATGTGGTTACAACTATAAAACTGCGACAATGACTACTTTTTCGTTCCTTTCGCCGTTGAAACTCTTGGCACGTGGGGAGGCGAGGCACGACGTTCTGTAAAGGAGGTGTCTGTTCGCCTCTCCGAGGCCTGTGGTGATCCAAAGGCTGGCACTTACCTTGGCCAACGCATTAGTTTGGCTATTCAGAGAGGTAATGTTGCCAGTTTGTTGGGGACCGTGCCTTTCTCCGACAGCGAGGAGCTAAAGGAGATATTTTTCCTTTAAAGTTTTATATTATTTGTTTTCTTTTTTTTTATTGTAAATAATAGTTTTATTTTGAATTAATTAAATAAAGTATTTATTAATTTGTTTAAAAAAAAAAAAACTATAAAACTGCTACTGTTTCGCAATAATGATTAAGTACATTACTGTTAACATGAGTAAAGTTTCAATACGTTATGAGCAATCAAAAACTTTTTATGCATTTATCCGATAAATCAGTGTTTATAGCGACTCATAGGTGTTGAAAATATTGCAACATAAATACTATTTTATACGATAAGCGTGGAGAAAAGCGTTAACAGAAACTACGATTACAAATTGTAATTTGTTTTCCAAATATTGCCTCGATTACATAACAAAATCCTTAAATATACATAACTAAAACCTTATATATAATAAGAGGTTCCTTCCTATCTTATATCTGTGCTATTGCTTTGGAAGAAGCTAGAGTACCCAGGGAGAACCAAGCTCAAGTCCAAAATTTTGCTAAGGGTGTATAGTTATGTCTCTATTTATCGTTTTCTAATCCGTACCTTTACTTAATGAATTTTTTTTTCTTGTTAGGTTATGTTTTTGTTTATTATATAGTTGTTATATAGAATTATTTATAATTGTTTATTTTTTAAGAATTATTTCAAAGCTTACTGGTGATATTTTGAGAAAAGATTGCATAAAATATTGGAAAGACGTGGAGTGAAGTCAAGCGCGAAGCCCAAGACCGATCGAGATGACGGAGCACTGTAGATGCCCTCTGCCCAATCTAGGGAACATAGGACCTTAATAATAGGACCTTTACTTAATCCAATCCCAAATTCACCCCTACGATAAATCGAGAAGAACGTCAGCGTTACCATTCTTTTCACCTCCCAGTCTAGTACCAGACCAAAATTCAATCAACAATAAACGTACGTACGTCCTATAAACACACGCGGTAAAACTACCCAAATAAGCGTTGACTACGTTTGACTACATGAGGCATGTTTCCATTTTGGAGACCATGAATGAAAACAGCCCACGTCAATCCGCTAAATATGCTTCCTTAGTCACTCTGTTTATTCCACACTACGTCGAGTCTTGCTATAGTAAGCTATCTCACACCTGAGATTTCGTCATCGCGTTACATATTTTCATAGTTTTTCTTTACGTCATTTTAGCTAATCCTTTGTTTACGTAGTGAAATAGATATTTTGGACGGGCAGTGAATGAACTGGAAATCTTTAGCTAGTTTTTTTCATATCCTCTTATGATTTAAAGTCCGGGATATCCATTTGGGGAAATTAAATGACACAGTAATAAGATTCATACATTCTCATAGAAAGAATTTTTTCTGTACCTAGGGTTAATCTACATTTAGGGAATTTAGTCTACATTTGAGTTACAAAGGAACATACACTTCCCTCAAGAGTTAATGTTGGTGAATGTGTTGCAAGAAACGATGACAAACAGCCAACATAGTCTCCATTTTCCAGAATATTCAGATTATCTTTCTTGTTCCCTTTTAACTAGTTAAATAGATACCTGGCTGCTTTCGCATTTCCCGTGGCTTTCCCAAAGTGTGTCTCATTTCATTTCTTAGAATTGTCTCGGGTTCTGGCAGCGAGGAGCGAGAGAGCGTTCAACTTTAACATTTACGCAACGCTCAGTCAAAACAATCGATTAACAGACCAACGAGGTTGGCGAACTTCTTTTCCCAACGCACCAAGGGACACATAATCTTGTCTAAACAGTGGAAGTCCTTTTAATGTGTAATGGTTGATCGTGTAACGTGTAAAGCCTTGATCTTGTGTTTCAGAAATTATGTGTAAATCTGTAAGTCTTCATCACCAAATCCTGATAAACATTTATTAATCCTTAACTCAAAATCTCATTTTAATAATGATTGGCTTACATATATAATGTCTTCTGTTATTATATGATTCTAAGTCTACGTTGTCCATTGTGGTAGACACTAAATTAAAAAAACAACTATTTCTGGCCTGGTATACAAAATATAATTCTAACCCACTGTGTGCTTTTAAACTGTCAATATTATGAGTCATTATGATAACAGAGATGCATTTCACACACATATTAAGTATGTAGTTCTACGTTGCTTTAAGATATCCAGTTTCAAATAAACACTTCAGTTTATCGCGTCCTCTATCGACTAATGTGTCGATAAATCTCGTTTTGTTGGACCCCAAAAATTTATCAGACACTTATTGTACTAGCATGTAAGTCGTCTATTTTGTCTGATAGGCTGTGGTCGTTATCGTAAACTTGGAACCTTTATAACAAAGGGAAGTTGACCAAAACGAGTGAGGTATTTTCTATATATAAAGTACGTTGGGTATAAAACATTAAATAGTGTATCTTCTGTCTATGTGTCTGTATATGTGTCTCTACGTTCCCAACAGGATAGGCAGAGACAATCAATCGCCACCTGGAACGATCCATTATCCTTCTCTTGCAAGCTCTTCTGTTCTTCACACTACGTGAATTTCCTTAGTGCAATCAATGTGCTGTAACATTGTAGGCTCATTCAAGCTGCATGTTTTTTAATTCTATGTCTGATTAACAGAACACCCTTTTAAGGTTTATATGTGTGTTGTTGCAGAGATAGAGCCCCCGTTTCCCTACAAAGATGTCACGATCAAGAGGAACACTGACGTCAACGACTACTTCGAGATGCTCTCCGAGATCGGACGGTAAGGGGTTACCACATTTATTAAAATTAAATTCATTATTTATATTCTCATTTTTTTCCTATAGAAGGGCTTATAATGGCAGGAGTCCCCGGCTATCTTAAAACATTTTTTTTTTCAATGAAATTTGATTTATAAACAATCCCTTCAATCAATTTAGGATTATAACAATCTGATTTGTGAAGAAACCTCTTCAGCTATGTATCTAACCAACTATCTTGAATTCGATTGCTCTCATTCGTAAATGTTCCAAGCCCAAGCCCATAAACCGTAAAGTAATAATTCTATCGAAGATTTATTAATTTTTTTTAAGATTAACTAATCCGGTGGAAATGTTTTTTTTTACTTTCAATAAGTGATTTTATAATCCTCATATTGAATAAAAAGCATTTCATTTCATATCTATATCCCCGCCCTAAATCATAAACAAAACCTTCTATTGTTCGCCCCACTATCACGCCATATAACCATCCCACCCAATTTCCAGGGGCAAGTTCGGCACAGTATACCTATGCCGTGAGCGCAGTACCGGCCTGGAGTTGGCGGCGAAGTTGGTGCTGGTGAACCGGAGGGATGAGAGGAGGAATGTGGAGAGAGAGGTGGACGTGATGCGGAAGCTGCGCCACCCTCGGCTCATCCAGCTGTACGATGCCTATGAGTGGGGGAAGTACATGTGCGTCGTGCTCGAGCTGTAAGTGGACTTTTCATTGTTTGTTGAGAGACCATAACATGTACTACATAACACTTATAAGACACGCAATATACGTACGTATGGTATACATGTTATCTTCAAAAGCTTAGGCAAAGGTGTAGTCAGTATACTACCCTTGCGAGGTAGTTGAAGGTTGGATTGCGATCGTAATTGGGAAGTAGGGTATTTATAATTAAATTGAGTCTGTTTTACGATTTATTTATCACTACATAGTATAAAACAAAGTCGCTTTCTCTGTCCCTATGTCCCATTGTATGCGTAAATCTTTGAAACTGCGCAACGGATTTTGATGCGGTTTTTTTTAATAGATAGATTGATTCAAGAGGAAGTTTTATATGTATGAAAACATCCATTAAATAGTAGAGTAGGCTATATATTTTATACCCGTGCAAAGCCGGAGCGGGTCACTAGTAGTTACATTTATAGTCTACGTAAGTTCAATTTTCTTGTAAACTTTTTATTTAGTGCACTGCCGAATATTAATATTGATAATAATATGTTAAAGCATAGCTTATTAACATTCTAGTCTAGGTTGAGAATTTGTTTTAGCAAGCTATATGTGATGCAATTTTTCTTTTATTTCTTCAAGAACTTGGAATATATGCAAGTTTTAAACAAATAAATGAAAAATTGCAAATAAACAAATATTTCAATCCAGTGCTCATTTCCTGTAATTACAGCACGTAACACGTGCGAATAATAAAACCATTATGACACAAATTATTCAATAAATTACACAACATGTACCAAAACACTTTCTAACAGTGTTTGCCAAAAAACCTAAAGTCTTCTCGTGTACATTTTCTAGCAATTCCAATGCATACATACACAACACACCCGTGTCTCTACAGGGGGTAGGCAGAGTTTGGATACACATGTTTTCCTATCCTGGCAAACAACTTTTGCTTCCATCATCCATGCACATCCTCATACAAACACGATGGTTATAGTTACTTCTGCTATCTAAGAAACTTTTTAAAGTCCTGAGTTTGTTATATATTGGTTTGAAAAAATGTGACATCAATCATAAAGGAATAACTTTGCATACATACATACACATTCACTTAACTTTTTTTCGGAGTGGACACAACAATGAAGACATGAAAACCACTTCTTGGTTATTTCTTAGCATGAATTATGACATTTGGTCACTTTTTAGCATGGGTTGTTATGTCATATATATGCACAATGGTTGCAGGTTGCTAGCCCATCATCCCATAGATTCCATTTACCCACGGTCCCTTAGTCGCCTACAACATGCCGGGAAGAACGGCAGCTAGTTAGCATTCTTTTTACGACCCAGACTAGCATAGAATAAGCTTATATATAGTTAAATAGGCTACGTATAATCCACATGCATCTCAAATGCACTCATTGCAAACATAGAGCGTAGGTCTTAAGGCTATAAAACACAATTGGTTTTATTGTCGTTACTGCGTAGTACGAGCATATATATATACATATGTATGTAGTATGTACCCATGTACAATGCTAGTCTAGGACGTAAAAAGAATGCTAACTAGCTACCTTTCTTCGCGGCATGTCGTAAGTAAACATCATCTATTTGACGATGGGCATCGTCTATTAATATATTAATTATCAGTGACCTATGAGATATTATATCTCCGAGATTCTGGCCACCCCAAAAGCGATAAAAGAACATGAAGAAAGAAATTTATAATCTCGATTACAAGGCATTGCTTATGAATACTACTTTACATAAAATACATAGATCCCATCCACTTAACTACCTTTGATCCTTACGGGACAAACAGAGGCTATTTTTCTTCTATAGCGCTATGAATACATACCAGAGCTTGAGTTTTTCATAACTACACAAGGTCTTAACCCTACTTTTCAACATATATCTATATCCAATCTAACACATGCTAAGTCCAACGTCTCATTCACAGAAACATACCATTTATTCTCGTCATACTTTACGTCTATCTCATAATAATGTTACGGAATCCATGACGTTCCATCTCGCTTCCCGCCGTGAGTCACTCATTCCCTTGAATTTATTTCCGGGAACATCGTCGCCTTAGCCAAGGCATTTGAACGGAGCTTGTACCTCATTTGTTTATATATTACTTTTATGAGACGCATTCTTGTTGCAAGGTTTATGTCATTATAAATGTGTAGTTTATAACCTTTATTTTGCTATGAATATGAAACAAAAATATGTTTTGTGGTTAGGAATGTTATATAGATAAAATAGAGGAATTAACGCACGATTATTATTCCTAGTAAATAAGCAATAAGGTATGTTTTTGTCGCAAAAGGTTTTTTTACAAGTTTTGGTATAAAAAATAAAGCTACATTTATGACACATATATAAATACATAGGTTACAATGTTACCAACCAATCGTCCAATTCAAATCACTATTTTCCTTTACAATTCTCACCCAGATGTTCGTATTTATCTATTTTAGTTCAACTAACAATGGTGTAACAAGAGGTAAATAACATTCCCCGGTTTCGAATGCCTGAATGAACTTATTTCGCTTTGGCTGCAGCATCAAAATATTTGGCAGACCCTAAACCGGCTTGTCTCAACTGCTATGATGAATCACTCCCACGTTTCGAAGCCGCATATTAATATCGGTGTCTCGCTCAATTAATAGTTGCTAGCACCTTGCATACCTAGTCTGCAATTACTGGTGACGCATGCACTGGATTTAGAATGGGATTCCTGAAGGATGGACTATGCTAATGTAAATAGAAGCTGATTATCGTCTTGTTGTTGATAACATACATTCTAAATCATCCCATAACTATTCATAGTTATTAGGTAACAGGAAATTTTGCATTCTATAATCGTTGAAAAAATCTTGGAATTAAAAAGATATATAAGGCATATAAAACAATAAATAAGAAATATATTACAATATTCCAACGACAGCGACAATTTTTTAGACATATTTAATTTATAGGTAATTTATTTTAATTAGTTTTAAGTTTGTAAATATTTTGTTAGTTTTAATTCCTTGTTTTATTGTATATAACTCAATATATATATAATCTATCATACAGACAGAAAAGTGTAGGAAATAATTTTATATTAACTTTTAATGTGAACATTGCTCTCTAAATGGAAAAGATGAAGACATAGAAAATATGTATAAATATCAAATAGAGCCTGGTTTGGGGTAAACTAGAATATAACTATCTGTCCTTATGCCGAGTACGATAGCAAATGCTAATATTCAGCTTTTATCGTCTAGATGTGCTTGCTTACTTATCTGCACACGAATTTGCGTGTCATTTTATATAATTTCGGGAACCATTGACAGTTTTAGCATGGATTGAATAGATTTTTAATCAAACACGTGTGGATCCAATGTTTTTGTTTGTTATACCGGGCGGAATTCTCTATTTATTTATGTCATCAATTGAACCGCAAAAGTGGTCAGTTGTACTAATTAATCAGTTTCCAATTCAATGATCCAACCCACATACAAATTGCTGATACATTAATTGAATTGGGGTCAGTCACCTCAAGCACTTTGCCAATAATACTTGTGTAGGTACGTTTGTACAACGATACGAGAGTGAAGAAATATTTAAGGCTATATTGTGAAAACCCAAAGAATATGTTTCATATATGCGTTGAAATATTTTTTTAAGATCATGCAGTGGACGTAAAAATGACAACTTCAAATAAACATTTTATTTTTTATTGGTTTATTTCATTCGACAACATGCGTCTTTCGGATAATCCATATATAAAATATTTTGAATCCCTGTGTATGATAAAAGAAATGTAAACTCAAGAATCGTTTATGAGTTTACTCCATGATTACTACTATCAACGAACGTGTATTCGGTGTGTTATTCTAATGTAAAAGTAGGGCTCTGTCTATAGTCTGTGATTTATCTGTGTCGTTACTAATTCTTGGCAAAAACTCGCTGGATACGCTCGCATTATCCAACATTCCTTTCAGGGCCACAGAGTAACCTTAACCTTTATTCTCTCTGATGTATTTAGCTTACTTACACTCGGTCTATTCTTGTTATTTTGACAGCTGATGTCAGATTGATCACTTGTAAACGATGCCGCCATTTAATCAGATTGAAAATAGTTAACGGTTTTCTTAATTACTGTCAGTAACATATTATTATCTGTGTTATCGATATCAATAGGTCCAGCGTACTATTGTCGAATCGTTTAGAATACTGTAGAGAAATGTGGTGAAACTTTATTGTACAAATTTATATGTTAGTATTGAAAATGTGATTTCTTACAATAAGTTTACATACTGGAATCGTCTCTTGATCAGGGATTCTATTCTTGTTTTATATTTATAATTTGTCCTTCACTTATTTAAGAATACTTTAATGAGATATGGTTCCAAACACTCGTCGTTTTTAATACCATTGTTAATGTCCGTCAATCATAGCGTAACCTAAGACGCAATTCCCTTAAGAATTTACATACCCATAAATTCTGTTTGTCATAAATTTATTCAAGAGCCTTTTGTGTAATTTTTATTGCTTACATTGCGACGTTAGTTTACTACCACTTGGACACAAGCCTTCTACGGTCTGGTAGAACAACGTGATCAAACTCAGTGGTGGTGTATCACAGCATGGACAGATGTCACATTGGATGATACCTATATGTTAAAACTGTGTTTTCAGACGATGTATTTTGTTCTCTCGAATAGCCAATATTGAAACAGAATCTTTTAACTAGCAAGCAAATAATGGTCCTGATATGTATGTCACATTAACAAACTAAACAGATGCTTCCAAGACTAGGAAGATCGAGACTGACTTGACATTAAACACGCACATATGAACCAAGACATGATTCAAGTTTCCAGCGTCGCTTCTTAATAAGGCAAAATCAGATGCCCACACAAATTATGCGAAGCTCAGTGAGGTGGAACGCGATCAATCGCTCTGACCAAATCCAAGCTGACGGATGTCTGAAGCACATTCCTCTGGCTCTCCAGGAATGCCAACTAACTCTGCCTACCCACGGGTTGATTTGATAAATAAACATCGATTCGCGGATGTTAGTGATCTGACGCTTGTTTGTGACGTGGCTGAAGCACGGCACGGGTGGGTTGCGTTAACGAAATCGGAAGAATGAGACTCAAATTAATTATAGTTGAAATTGATACAGCATTTACTAAATAGGTAATCATAATATATGTGTCTGTAAACGGCAGCATGATTGCTTGATACCACCTGTCTCATTGAATACCTACCTAATAGGAAATTATTAATAATAATCAAGTAAAAAGTTGGTTTAGAATTGCCTTAGATGATGAAAATACTCAGTTGATTGTCTTGATTATTCCAAAAAGTCTACGGTTGCGAATGATATAGCATTCTTCAATTTACGATCAAATGATATCTGTAATAACATAGTACTGTACATTCACAGTTATTAAATAATTGAGGTTAACTTCTAACTACGAGACTAGAGAGTCTCAGTATATTTGGCCAATTCAACATGTTGACAAACGAAATTGGAAATACACGCCTGTATCTCCACGTCAAATACGTGTGCATGAATAAAGCTCTTTTATGTGTTGCGTCCGCATATTTTGGCAAGACGCCATCTTTTCCCGCCATTTTAATTTCGACGCGCACTCCAATAATGTTTTTATTATTGGGCATTTGTGCGTCGTTGCTTTGCATTTTAATTTTATTCTCCTATTAAACTTAAAAAGCTAATAAATTAGATCGAATCTAATTTCGACTGCGCCGACAATAGATTAGATCAAATAGTGGTAAATGAAGATTAATTCCACTCAGACATGTGTTCTTCAAATGTAAGTGCAATATTAGCAAGATTTATGGCCAAACAAAGTTCTGAAAATATCTCGGCGAAACAAATTACATGTGACATTGTTGTTGAATTGAATAATATAACATTCCATCTCACTGTTTATTTTCAGACTTCAACATAGGGAATTTCGATAATATTATAAAATAACTGATACCATCACATATCTGAAAGTATTCTATCACACTAGAGATCGTTATTATCATTACTCCATAGATTTAGCTAAGCCAAACAAACAGACAAGTTAGATACAGCTAAATATAAAAATACTTTGGAGGTAATATTGTATAAATGAAATAAGCTGATTACTTGGTTGGATAAAATTGATTGACTTGACATGCTTGTTAATTTTTTTTCTCTGGTCATTACAAAAACTAACTACATATCAAAAAAGACGATGGTGAGGTAATAATAATATTACCACCACAATACTTTAACACGTTAACTTTATTTTGCGGAACCTTCAATTACAGACGACCTTGACACATAACATAACATAGACATCACAATATAATAATATGTAGTTAATTTAACCTCATTAGATAAGATACCCGCATTTTAGCAACACTTCTACCGCAATCGTTAAAATCATGATATAATATAACGTTATCTCTTTCTAATGACAACTACGCAATCATTATTAAATTATGTTGCGTATGATTTAAGAAAATAATTCTTTCTTCACTTTCCTCGTAAACATATCCTATAAATAAATAAGCTATCTCTTTCAAAACATTAGCGTAAATTTACTTGTTTACTTTCTTAGGACAGGTGACATCGTAAACGAGATTCATGATGTCTCCATTAATCATAACACCTTTAAGGTCATATTTAAAGAGTGCAATTATCAATGGTACAGAAAAAAACTCCTACTGGAATAGGCAGATACTTTCTATGAATTGTCACCTAAAATTATACTTACATCGTAGTTATAAATCTCTAACCTTGTTCATGTCTATTAACCTTCTCACGAGGGTATACATCAGAAGAATACCACGCTAATATCTTCTTAAATATAATTACAATCTTCTTAGCCCCTTACTACCACATCTAAATCTTAAACTTATACCTAATACATCACAAACTGGAACCTTACAAAGCAGGTATAAAGGAACTAGCTCAGACACAAGAACAAGATTGGATACGCTCTTAGATCCCATTCAAGTACACTCGTAAGTTAGTGGATGAAGCCTCCATATGTCCCCATTAAGAGTGCTTAGTGTAAGTCTTTATTTATTACTTCTAATAAGGCTTCTAATAATTCTCATAGAAGCATATCCAGAAGTTTTATGTGTTGATGTTGTTATGATTTATATCATCGTATAGTATGATATCTATGATTATATTATATTTATATGAATTATTATGTTATATCGTGTTCCTATGATTTAGTGTTAGTTATAAGGTAACGTTACTATAAATGTATTCGACGTTGAAGAGGCAATTAAAATAGGTAGTTGTTGATAGGTTGAAAAAGATGACCTGCGTTGTCAAATGTTTTTAGTTAGGTATATACCTAACATCAGTACATTTTGATACATTCACCCTTTGGTGATGTTAGCCTGAAGTGCTATATTTGACTTATATTATCATATGCTTCATTATTAGGATTCTGTTATTTACCCTCAGGTGCTCGTAAAACTAAATTCCATGTCTCTCAAGCTTCATAAAAATGATTTAAACACTTCAACTTGAAAGAAATTTGACAAGCCACAATAAATTCCAAAAATAAGTTCATCATTTGAGTATACAAACGAAACACAAAACACATTTACTTTGATGCCGAAAAAATGGATGTTGTAAAAAGAAATCCTTTGTGAGATTGGAGTGAATTATGTTAAAGATAACAAGTCACTCAAATTAAACTCAAAAGGAGACTCAAACATAGCAGAGGCTTCCATTTAACCCAGATGGAATTGTATAAAACAGAGTTCATTCCAAAAGTATGGAATCGTTTATTCTTTCTGCCCGTGAATTTTTCAAAATGACACTTTGTAAATATTTTTAATACAATACCATTTACAGAAAGACACTCCTAATTTACAAATATCATTTGTCAAACAATTTATACTTTCATAAGTACATTTTAAAACTTTACATTAGATAAATAATCAGTTTTTATTTCAAGAAGGCTTTCAAATATAGTACCTAGTTATTGTCTAGCTTAAAGCAGTAATCCATAAGTTTAGCTTGTGATAGGACGCTTTTAAGTGCATGATCATTATGTTAATTATTATATCAATATCAATGTGTCAAATATACAGGGATATATTAATCCCTAATAAGGGTGCTGCCAGAGGATCAGTAATACAGCTTAGCAGCATCATATACTGAGACAGCACCTTTTCACTGCATCTAATTCCTACTCCTTACATGTATTGTTGTTGTGTCAAAGTGTGTATAAATAGTGTTATGTCATAATGGATATAAGCAGTGAATAAATAGATTTCTTTCTTTGTAATATATATTTACATATCAAAGTTTTTTCATGATAAAAATGTATATTACTTTTCACTATCATTATCACACTACCACTGCACCAGTTTCTAGTCATCCATTGCATTCATCACCCACATACCATGTAGGCAGTGTATTAATTACGATCGCCGTATCAATCATGCACCTACAACCGCCATGGCATTTCATAACGCATTCTTTAGAAGCCACTTTTATCAATTGCTTTCAGTTATGTTTACCATGACCTGATTTATTGCTCCAGTCAATACTCTATGGCGTGATTTTGAAATTCGAACGCCTTTGATACTCTTGTCAATTAGAGTCTTCAATCATAATCGTAAAATTAGTCGCCAGTTACTATTTGGTATGTTATTACTGGGTTCTATTTCCAAATAATACGAGTAATAAGAGTTATATTAAATTTGTATCAAAGTTTATATTATAAAGTAGGAAGGGAATGAAAAAAACATGATACAAAATCGGCTTCACTAATACAATTAATCACCCTGCTTGTTGCCCTTGATTATAGAGAACATGACATTCGTTTGAGTGCCCATCTCCGAAATTTCGAAGACATGTTAGGCAAGGGTCACTCGAAGCCCGCGTTTCACTAGATAGACAGCACCCAACGTGATAGGTAGTGAACCGTATCGCCGTATATAGGCACTGGAACACATTGAGATAAACATAATAATTCGTTCGAACTGTAAATTAGTTACCGTTTGTAAATAACAATGCGTCTAGTCATTAGATTAGATTACTTACCTTAGGCACTGAATATTTAGCGAACCTAGGTTAAAGTTTTATGGCATTTATAAGAACATCAGTAAAAAGGTCAACTGACGTGCTCCTTATGACTTTGTAATAACTCTACATAGCTTCTGCATTCTACAATTTACATAACTCAAATTCTTTTTAAATCACTAAAGACTCTTTCGCAAAAATGAGGAAATTATAAAAATAATTAACAAGTTATTTACGACAACTGCCGTTTCCGTTGTTATCCAACGATATGTTTAGAGCTTTAACACCTCATTTTATACATACAAACATGTATTTACGGATCTAGTCTCAATGCCTTTCGGAGGGGATATCTGGGATACAACTCCCGTTCAGTAGCCCTAGCATAACTCACATGATATCCTAGTATTATTAACAAAATGCTAGCCTTTCTAATATACAAGTGTCCCTGTTAGTCACACTCAAACCACAAAGCATACGAATGATTAGCGTATATACCTTCACGTGTTTCAATCCCTTTCGGGGTGGACAGAACTTCGGAGATTTAGTATCTCCTAGGTTACTTTGTAGCACAAATATTGGGGTTGTGATGTCATATGAAACTTTGGGGGCAGGTTACTAGCCCATCGTCAAGTTGATGCCATTTAACCCTACTTTCTTTGTCCCCTCCTACGATATGTCAGGAATATCCGCAGCTAGTTAGTATTCTTAATATACGTTACTATAAATACGGAATATCGGTAACAGATTATCAGCCCCCGTCTAATACACTCATATTCCCTTAGTTGCCTCAAACGACGTGCCATTTCAAAAGACATATATGTAGTTATCATTATACACGTAGCAAGACCAGTCTGGTTAACCATTCCTTCGCCTTCCAGGATAACGGGAGGCGAGCTGTTCGAGCGCGTGATCGACGAGGACTTCGTGCTGACGGAGCGCGCGTGCACCGTCTTCATGCGCCAGATCTGCGAGGGCATCGAGTTCGTGCACCGCCAGAGCATACTGCACCTCGACATGAAGGTACGCACTGCCTAGATTACTTATTTGGGCCACATCATGCGCCATGATAAATACAAGTTGTTGCAGGTTATAATGCAAGGTAAAATCATGGGACGACGTAAACCAGGTCGTAGAAGAACATCGTGGCTCAAGAACCTGAGGGAGTGGTTCGGCCTAAGCTCACGATCCCTGTTCCGTGCCGCTGCGTCCAAAGTGAAAATAGCCATGATGGTCGCCAACCTCCGCTGAGGAGATGGCACGAGAAGAAGAAGAAAGACTGCCTAGATTGTCTTGGGTTACCCGTTAACGTTACAATGAATTCATTTTATTCAATATGAGAGTCGAAAAATCGTTTATTGAAACTAATAAAAGTTAGAAGTGCTTTTAAATGTTAATGCGGGAATATTGGCGATCCGTGACTGTAAAGAAACAATCACGGAGTGTCTCTACAAACATATCAAGTCCGTCTACGAATATATTCTATTACGTTGTCTATGCATATATTAAACTAATGCAAGTCTTCAATGGGTATTTATGTAGTTTTAAGAGATTCGCGATTCATACTCATGATTAATAACTAACGGGACTTATCGCGTAAGTTTTTATGTAATAAAGTTACCTTTATTAACCCGACGTTTCGGCTACGTTGCAGCAGCCATGGTCACGGGCAGACTGACGATTCATATTTCTTCGTCTCCCCCGCAGCGCCCTGTCAGATTCTTCCCTGACTACCCGGTCGTAATAAAGTAAACGTCGGGTTAGGTTACGCGATAAGTCCCGTTAGTTATTGACCATGAGTATTCTTCAATCAATCAATCAGCCTGTACTAGTCCACTGCTGGACGTAGGCCTCCCCAAGGCTACGCCACAAAACACGATACTCAAACAACCACTACCAACGACCTCTTTCAGGTCATCGGTCCATCTAGCAGGGGGAAGAGTATTCTTACATACAAACATTAGCGTCCATTAATCCCTTTTGAAGTATACTCCTCGGACAGATAATATTTTCTCTGTGAACTTTTAGCGTGAATATTGGGGTCTCGTTGTCATACAACTTTGGTGACAATTTGCTAGTCCATCACCATTTTACATTGAAACAAAAATACAAACGCGTTCATGACCATTAAGCCTTGAGGGGTACAGGTTAAGGAGACCATCTCCGCGATTGCGAAGGTAGTAATTCTATGGCTACCTCGAACCTACGTGTTAACCAGTCAGTATTCGATGTGACAGGTGATAAGCCATGTCACCATTTACAAGCACTGACTATTACCTGTTCCTCACGATTTTTTCCCTCACCGTAATATTCGATGCATTTCTTAAATGTATTTTTATTACATTCGGGGTGGACAGAACCTCGGATACATTTATTCAAACGTATGCATATCTGAAACAAGCAGTTTTTACAAGAAAACGGGACTTATATTTTATGAACAAAGCATTACCTTTGTCAGCAGAGGTAGTTATGTGTCAATGGTTAATGGCTAGAGTAATGATTCAGTCACGTAGACGAAATGTTTCACCAAGTTATCTCTGTTTACCTCTCCAAAACGTTGTTCTCAAGCATTGTTTTCATCCGATAGACAAAAATATATAACCCTAAACACAACACGCGTGTTGTCTTGGCTATCTGACAAGATATAAATTTGAACCAATCCATTTTATGTATGTGTGATAGCTAATCGTTTCCTGGTGTATGTTTCTAAGCTAGAAAATATGTACAAAGTTGGTAATATTTGCTTGAAAATTTGTACACAAAAATAGTCATTGATTGTATCCATAAAGTAATGTCTTAAGCATGAAAGTTTTAGGACATATGTAATTTTATAACTTAATTAGTCTATTATATTTATTACATACAAACATCCGCGCCATGCCTGTTTCCCTATAAAGGGGTAAGTAAGAGATCAGTTTCCGGAAACCACTTTGGCTACATTGACATTCATACACCTCCTATATTAGGTTATTTATCATTACATCTTAACCTTTTCGTCATTGAATTAATTAGGAAAATGTTTATGAACCTGTGTACGACATACGACCTCTTCTAATAACAAAATAAACTCGAAAACAGCACTAGAGCTGATCATATAGAAACGTCATCCACCAACTCGTGTTTACAAGACAATAATAAAATGGTCTCTAAGATTTCCTCTATTTTGATTCATGATTTTGGATGCTTCCCAAGATCACTAGGGCATAAATACTATACAGAATTATATTCTTAAAGTCGTTACTACAAATAACTATTGCGCCTCAATGGTGACTTCATTATGTAAACATTTACGTGAAGGATTTATGATGTGTATTGCATACGAAAGCGATTCTGCAATGGAGTTGATCTAACGTAGTATGGTATAAAATGCATACAATGCTTGACTTAGTAAAACGGAAGATGTAATCGGTACTACGAGAATTGGGAGATACTTAGGAATCTCAGTAGCTAGCTAACCTAAGAGGTAAAGAAGACATTTATGCACAATCATCGCTAAAAGTGCAGTCCCAGTAACTTTATATAAGGTTTACGTTTAAAAGAACAAAAGACAATATTTTACAATTTAAAACTGGCGCCACTATGCATTGTCATGGTCACTATACGTTCGCGTGTTTCGAAATGAAAAATATTGTCTTTTGTTCTTATAAACGTAAACCTTATAAAAAGTTACTGGGACTGCACTTTTAGCGTTTACTGTATTTGCTGTATTTACATTTATTAGGATTGAATATATTGTATAGTTTATATTAAAAGTATATTTTATAACTTATAATTCTTTATTATGCCATTCACCACTAAGGTTATGTCGGCTTAAGTACAAACACTGATGCCACGGCGTTTGAACTTCTTGGTATTCCATCGCCATGGTAACGCCAACGCCACCAGCCGCTACAACCGAAGAAAAACGAAATCGATGCTCCAATTCCTTGCTCTCTTCCTTGTTCTTCGGTTCGTTCCAGTTGAGGATCCAAATCTTATCCCAAAGCGAACATATTTAGCCAGTTTGGCATCACAATTGACTAAATATTCGGCCGAAAATAATTATTTGTATTTTCAACTTTCACTGAGCTGCTGACTTTGTTGACGCACCATAGACGACTGATATTTTATAACTTAAAAGTTAATAACCTATAAATCGAAATAATAAAGCTGAAAACTAAGGAGTGTAACTATAGATACTAGAATAGTATTCGTATATCTGTAGTATAGATTATATCAAAGTTAAAACCACTAGTAATAAAATATGAATCATAACAGATAAGAAATTATTACACTTTTTCCACAGATAAATTAATATAACAAACGCCGGAGTAAATGCGTACAATTTTACCGGTTATTTATTATTACGCGTTAATTCCATATCAATGTATACATGATAAACACTAATTCTAATCAGCTGAGTATAAACACACTTCCTAGAATCAATCTAGAGATTGGATTTGGCATTTCAGTGCAACGCATAAGATAGATGAACGAATGTCACTAACCACAGCCAACTGTCTGATCTAATTGTACACGAACTACGTGTCAATACATCTATATATAAACACGGAAACACAATTCTAGACATGTAGAATTTATATTTTTTAATCACAATATTACTCTTATTGGTTAGTACAAACTTTGATAGAACATCGGTAATGAATACCCAACGGTCACATTTTCCAGAACTAACATAACAGAAAAAAACTGTTAGTTGTACTAAAAAACAAATGTCGTTATTGTTGTTAACCAGCGCAAATTGTAGTCGTAATTCTTACATCTTTAAAAGGGTGGAAAAGAAAAACAATTAATTAGTCTCATGTTGCTGGTAGAATTGTAAACATTTTCCAGTATTAGTAACGGACGTTATCCTCTCCAATCGCCTCTTACAACGTACATACCTCCTCTTCATATTTTCTCTTTAAATCAAGACAAACATCTCTTTGACGACCTCCGTTGCGCGATCGGTTAGACGCCTGAACGCTAATTGTGAGGTCCCGGGTTCAATTCCCGGTGGAGGCGGAGTTAAGAACTACGCTTTCCTTCTGCTTTCCAGTCTGGTAGTTGATTATATATGCTATATATGTATTTATCTATATATAATAAGTAAATATTTATTAAATATACGTTGACTAGTACCCTTAACCCAAGTCTTAAATGTACTTACCAAGGGGCTAGTTCAATTTGTAATAACATCCTACAATATTATTATTATCTGGATGTTTAACTACACTTACACTTACATTTCTGTGCATTTCTCTTCCAGCCGGAGAACATCCTATGTCTAACGAAGACGGGGAATCGCGTGAAGATCATCGACTTCGGCCTGGCCAGGGTGTATGACCCCGAGAAGAAGCTACAGGTGCTCTTCGGGACCCCGGAGTTTGTGGCCCCCGAGGTGGTGAACT
Source organism: Leucoptera coffeella (assembly GCA_030578115.1). Taxonomy (NCBI): domain Eukaryota; kingdom Metazoa; phylum Arthropoda; class Insecta; order Lepidoptera; family Lyonetiidae; genus Leucoptera; species Leucoptera coffeella. The sequence continues at coordinate 318,174 of JAMBLF010000034.1, read as the reverse complement.
TCGACCAGATCGGCTACGGCACTGACATGTGGTCTGTGGGAGTCATCTGCTATGTTCTGTGAGTATGCTATTATATCTTATATGAGGTTTATGTTAACTGATGGTCGCTGGAGCAAAAAAGTCCTAGAGTGGAGACCGCATCTCAGTAAACGTAGTGTGGGGCGCCCTGGCAAGGTGGGAAGACGACCTGCGCAGGTTGGCTGGCATCGAATTGATGCGAACGGCCACTGACAGGAAGAAGTGGCGTCATTTGGGGGAGGCCTATGTCCAACAGTGGATTGATACAGGCTGATGATGATGATGATGTTAAGATGATCTTGCTGGAAAGTCGAGGAAGATTTATATATGGATGTGGTGGTTAAGTATAAAAGATTCAAGACTGCAGTATAATTAGGATTAACAGTGATAGGTGTAGGGTTACTCGTAAATGTATTGGTAAATTCTAAAATTAAAATTAATTAAAATTGGTAATTGGATAAAACTATTTTGGTGAAATGGAAATACGAACCTCTGATTACATCGCGGAAAAGACAACAGTGAAGGTATATTAACCGGAATCGACTTAATAAAACCTTTCGATGTTTTAGACAGACCTACATCGACAGGGAATGAAAGACGGATTTCGATACAACACGATAAATTTGAAAAAAAGATGATTATTAATCGTTTATGTCTCTCATTTGAAAAACCTTAGGATTCCTCTTACGATTCAAAACCAATTAATATTCGTAAATATATCAGCAAACCTTCTTAGAACTCAAACCCATATCCACTCAGAAACGAGAGGGCTTATATTACACAAGACTTCAAACCGACCGATGCTCCAATGAACAGATTAATGAGACTGTCAATCACCAACGTCGTCAACTGATGGGCATAACATGTATATCTGTAAGATATCTTTCTGTGGGATTCAATTTCTGTAACATGAAGCCGAATGAAGGATGCATCGGAGAAATCAATATGTTTGTTGTTTAAAGAAAAGAGTTTGTGCAACCATTGAATATTTGGCATGTGAGTAATGTTTATTTAAGGGGATAAGAAATATTTCAAGTGAAGGTTTCAAGGGTAACGGTCATTAACATTGCTCTTACAAAGTATTTGTATCGTGGTCAATAACTGCTGAAGATATTCTTTAACAGGCAAATACTAACTGTTGTATATTTTAGAAAACTAAGGATACAACAATACACAGGACTATATTCCATTAAACATCGATAATAAATTATTATTAATTATAATTCAATAGCGGTTTATTTAAGTCTAGTCAGATTTCAAAGGAATGACTACCTATAGAAAGCTTGTAGTATTTACTCGGTATCTCTAACTTAATATCGTGACGACGACGCCTTTCATTGTTTTGTCCATTTTGTGGAACAAATATCCACAATTTCTAACAATAAATAACAAGCTAATCCCTTTCGGGGTTGAACATAACCTCGGAGACAATAATATCTCTAAGGTCATTCGTAACATGAATATTGGGGTTGTGATTTTATATAAAAGATTTGTGACAGGTTGCTAGCCCTATGCCCAACAGATACCGTTAACCCCTTATCCCTTAGTCGTGTCCTACGACATGCCGGGATAGTTAGTTAGATATGTAGTTAGTTAGATAGCGGATAGTATTATTTTGCGTACAAAAAAACAAAATCGAACAAACAAATTAATCCCATAATTTCGTAACTTAGAAATTCAATGTTTTCTGACGAAATTCCTCTCAATTGCAGGCTGTCAGGCTTATCCCCCTTCATGGGTGACACAGACATAGAAACCATGGCCAACGTGACAGTGGCCAAGTATGACTTCGATGACGAAGCTTTCAACGAGATCTCTGAAGAAGCCAAGGACTTCATCAGGAAACTCCTCGTCAAGGATAAAGAGTAAGTTCTTATTGTTGTATATAAATGGTATCGCATATTTCATTTACTATGAGAGACCGGGTCATATCACGATAAAGTAATAAAGATATCTATATAAGATATGACCCGGTCTCACATAGTAAATAAAATGAGTATAAATCGCGAGTGTTTAAAAATAACTATGGTATCGCATATCTTAAGGAATTGGTTAGTCACTCAAAATGGTACCCAATTTTTATTAAACTGCTAAAGTTCAAGTACAGAACATCAACTTTGAGATCTGGCAAAATCAAAAATTGGTTATATTCTTTGATGATTTGAACATAGAAGATTTAATATGAATTTAGCAATTATTTGGAATCTAAATAACTGATAAGTAAGACTTCTAATTGGAGAGGGTAAAATAAGAAAATAAATTTTTATGTATATAAGATTGATTGGTTCGTTTTAAAATTTAATTAGCATACATGTACATACAGTCTTTAAAATTAAAAGCTATCTATATGCTAGTGTTGTTTAAATCGATATTGTTCTATAAGTGTATGTGCATTGCTTGTGTAAAATATATATATGTACCTTTTGTGTTTATTAATATTATAAATAACATTTTTCGAAACGATGTTTTTCCTATATGATTCGACTTGTATCGTATTATTTTGGTTTCATTGTTATACGTGGATATAAGACCCTTTGTTTCGATCCTTTCAAATATTTCTGGGACAAAATATTTGATATTTAGTGAATGTTTACCTGCATATTTCCTTGCCATTCCATTACTGAAAACTTCCGACCCAACCTTGCAACTTTTATTTCACACAATAATGAGAAAATCCATCACTTAAACAGTTTTTAGAGTCTTAAACTGTGATAATCAACTATTAATACCTTCTCGTTCATCCTCCTTTTATGTTTTTTGTTCATTATCTTTTATATTCATAAAATATCAAGATTTCCAGCTGCATGTTTGTTGTGTTCTAATAACTAATATCATACACCCTGCGTATGATATTTAGCTTAATAAATGTTTGCTTTTACATGTTAAATATCTTCATAATGTACATAAATACTATTTCAAATATTCTTTTCTTGTACCATAGCAAATAATTAACCAACAAGCTGCTTTCAAATACAAAAACTTGTTTTGATCTAACACGATCAACTTTTAATACTCATTACAAATTGCCTAAGCCTAATATGTAGGTAAATACCGGTCAGTAACAAAGGGTCTTTGTCCACAGGGCGCGCCCCACCGCCGCCGAGTGCCTTCGGGACCCCTGGCTGGTGAAGAAGCGACCTGCCAAGAAGAACGTCCCCAGAACACCCCCGAGACAAGAGCTGGACGTCACCAAAGACAACCTCAAACAGTTCGTAGAGCGTTGGTCCGAGCACCCCAACTCCCCCTACGTGTTTGACAACGAAGCGCATGAAATCACAAGCCTAGTGGGTAACTACGAACGCTCTTCCATCGGAGGATGCTCCCCCTCACCCAGGAGCTCACTCAGCAGCACCCCAGACAGAGACTTCGATGAAGATGATCTAGAGCCACCACCTCTGAGAGAAAACGCCTTCCTGAGACCCATTTATAACCCAGTAGAAAGGAGGGCTTCTGACAGCACGTGTTTCATGCACAAGAGACAGGACGTTATGGTTAGGAAGAATTTGGCTGAGGAAATCAAGAAACTGTCGGACCACTTGTTCATGCTGTCAACCATGAACACAGACCTCACGAACAACAACAACAATTTCAAAGAGCGGAACAAAAATATCACAGAAAACAAGACAGTGAATAAACAAGAGACTAAGTTACCAAATGGATTCAAAAAGGAGAGCACGACGACGATAACAAAAACCTTAACGAACGGCGATTCAAAATCATCTAATTCAACGTGTTCGTCAAACTCTACACAGAAAATCACTTCAACGTTCCTCTCAAACAGAGACGATAAACCAGTAACTAGTAATATGCCCTGGGCCAAATCCAAAACAAAGAAAGTCACAAACTCAAGCCGCGACGTGCCAGACCAACCCACCGAAAGACGTAACTCGTTCTTTGAAGAGTTCGACAAACGTAGGAACAAAGTTGACAAGCTGGTCAACGGAACCAATGGCAAACAACTACCATATAGGAGGGAAGAGAATAACGCTCGGAGAACGAAAGACCTACTTCTGCACCTGTTGGAAAAATGGGGAGAAAGCGATGATAGTGAGGCTGAAAGAGCCGTGGGCGGGACCTCAACGAATGGGAGACACCAATCTATATCACTAGAATGGTCCCCTACTAACAATCTAGCTCAGTCTTCGTTATCCAGTATCAATGCATTCTTCAAAAGACAAACCTCGGATGAAGAGAAGAAAAACAAATTGCAACAGAACAAAGTGCTACAAAACAAAATAGAGCAAAGCAAGAAACTCGCAAATACGTTTAGTCTAAATAGGAATAAGTAAATGATGTCTGAATGGGCTGCTTGCTCTAGTCCAGTGATTGCAGATCTTGTACTTAATCATGACAAAATTACTCATAAGATACTTTTAAATTAATCATGTTACAAATGAAATTGAAACTGCCTGGAATTACGTAAACATCACAATGCAATGGTATCCAGTGTTTATAACGATAATACTCTAATATAACGTTAACCAAAGTACGCAACTTTGAGATTTTATATCTATTCCAGCTAAAAAGATTCTTGCAGCTGACTATAAGTAAATTAATTAAGCATTATTTAAAGAGAGCAAATAGGTCATAAATGAATTTCCAAATCTAGTCTTAAATCATCATGACAAAATAGGAACGATTTTGTAAATATCCCGTTGTATTTCTTAAATGGCGTACATGTAAGTTTACTTAAGTTAAATTTTGTATGATTTGTTCCTTTTTATATTGGTAAATTATATCATGTTTACAAAATTGTTTAATAAAATAATTTCCATAATTCTTTGTTTTTCTACAATCACCACTAAAACACAATGCGGGTAGTTATTGAAACAACTCAAAAGACGAATGCACGACGAAGAAGAAAGCGTTTCTGAGTTAGTCTCGTAATAGTCACATAAATGTACAATAACTTTACGACATATCTACAAATCTAGCAATTATAGTATGTCTACATCAGTACATAAAATGAACTTCCCTGCTTTAATGTCTACATCACTGATATTGAATAACCGTAGGTTGTCTAAACCTTGTTTATTTTCAGAGGTCGCCTCACTGCGGGCCAGACGCTAACCCATCCATGGTTGATACAATCAGCTCTCTGCACCGAACTCCACGTGACCAAGACCAAGTTAAAAAGATACGTAATCAAGAAACGCTGGGCCAAAGCAGTGTCCGCAGTCATCGCCTTGAGAAGGATGGGCGCCAAATTCGACGACGCGTCAAAAGGCAATGCGTCAAAACCCAACGCATCAAAACCCAACGCGTCAAAACCCAATGCGTCAAAACCAATCGTCAAAAAGACAACCAAGTGACATTTAGGTGTCATTAGGAAGTAACTTAATTTAGGTATAAGAATAGAGATAGCACATCGAATGGGTTAATTAATTCTCCTGAGTGCACATGCAATTTAAGTAAAAGAAACTTAGTTAAATGGCGCTCAGGATAATACTTAGCCTGGCGAATCATTAAAATCGTTATCCTCCGACAGAAAGTACAGATATTTAAATAGAATAATGTAATAAATTGAGTAAAAGTTATGCACAACCGAATTATTTTTGTTACAGGATATTTTGTAGTTTATTGTAATACATTGTCTCTTGCAAATATTTCCCATGACATACCTATCGTAATCATGCTAGCTTTCCCTCTTTCTATGCTTGTTTAACTATCTGGCATCTTAGCTAATAACTTAGTCTATTATAAATAAGCAATGTGTCATATCTTCAGAATATAAATAAGTTATAAAGTTCTGTCCGTTAAAATTCTAATATCGTATGGAGACAAATAAATCAGAGAGAGTGATAATGATGTTAGATAATTCCTTTCCTGGATTTAAAGACCAACAACTTTAAATTGACGTGTTGCATTCATTATGTAGAGTTGAAATATTCTTAGATCTGCCATTAATACATATTTTACTTTTAAGCTAGCCATACTTGATACACACTGAAATTGATAAGTTTTACTATTTTTATTCAAAGCTTCAATAGCATCCGTTTAAAAGGAAAACAAATTTCATATTACTGTACTGTACATTAGTTAAGACTAATGCGAAAAGCAATATAAAATACTATTGCCAAAATGTGTGTCCCTAAGCTATATTCCTATCAACCATTGACTATAATGGTATCATAAAAGACATTAACTTCTGTGATTAACATTCATGTATTCGATTTTTTTAATAATGTGTAAATAACATTATACGTGTGAACTCATAAGCATATTCCAATCGTGCAAAATTGTGTGTACCTATCTAATTATCTGCATTTAATTATAATGTGTGTAGCGATAAGTGATATAATTGAAAGACAATAATAAATTGAGCGAATAAATTAAGTGCCTTCGAAATTTGTAATACGTAAGTACTGAAACGTACACAAGCTTAGATCTTCATCATTAGTATTATAAGTTAAGTTTAATAAATATATTGTTCAACAAACTAGTTCATTATTTAATTTTATGTACATGCAAGCTTGTACCCAGATGTCTAGCCAGTAAGGGGATTGAGAAAACTACACTATTGCTTCAAAATCTAATTCGGCGTAGCTCATTTGTTTGGGGCTAGACTCTACCAGTGGATACGGGGTTTAAATCCCGCCTGTGTGACCAATGGAAATAAAGTGTAATAATTTTTACATTTACATAATAAAAATACACATACGAAATGCACCTGAGAGGGAAAAACATCGTGAGTAAACCTGTTCCACGAACAGTGCTTGTAAATAGCGACAGAGCTACATACTACCACCTGTCATATTGAGTACTGAATATTTATAGTTTTAAGAGATTTGCGATTTACACTCATGATTAATAACTAACGGGACTTATCGCGTATGTTTTTATATAATAAAGTTACCTTTAAACCTCCGACTTGTCGGAACGCGGATTTACGCGCCAAAAAATTGACGGCTTGTATGTCGGAACGCAAATCCGCGCGCGAAGTATTGCGTCGCAAAAATATGCTCTATATTTCTATAAGAAGGTAATTGAAGTTAAATTCATTTAACCCGACGTTTCGGCTACGTTGCAGCAGCCATGATCACGGGCAGCAGACGATGCATATTTCTTCGCCTCCACCGCACTGAACTGAAATTTACTGAATATTTATCTATCTATATCAACATGTGGGTCCAAGGGGCAATAGAATTACGATTGCGGTGATGGAAACCTGATCTACCTTGCAAGAGTCGCGAAGGCTTTGTCAAAATCAAGTCATTGGAAGGAAAAAAATATGAACGCAGTAATTGCTATATAGCTTCGAAATAATTGAATGGTATAGTTGTACAAAAGCAATTCAAACCGTAAAGGAAAATTCTCAAAACTCAGAAGTGACAGTGGATCGCTTGGCGCCACGATTTTTGATAGAGCCTGGAGTGACGGTAGGAATACCTCCAATAGGGTGATCTGATTACTAGACTAGTTGGAGTAGTAAAATTCCAACACAAGTAGTGGCGTAGGTCAGGACAGACCTATATTCAGCAGTCGATTGGAATGATGAATAGATTATTAAAATAGTGTGCGTTCGCGCAGCGGAATGTTGTTGAATTTAAAGATTTTAATTATGCAGATATTTAGTGTATGACGTCGTATAATTGTGTATGGTAAAAAAAAATTGTGCACGCAGCCATTGTGGAGAAATTCACCAAAAACTGATTCCGCTGAAATTTTGCATGTGAATAGTTGAATGAATACACTAATTATTGGAATACATTTTACCATGCAATTCCTTTAGAACGTCATGATATTTGACTGCTTTGTAAACAGTGATCTATTCGTGGTAAATTGTCCTATAACTCTTTAATTACTAACGGAACATCATTGATACTTGGCAACGTGTTGCAGACACTTACAAGGTTTGTATAAACGTGAAAATCTAGACCCCAAAGTGCATACTTTAAGAACTAAGACCTAATAAGCGTATTTTACGTTTATATTTTTATCTTTTAAGCCTTACGTTTTTTTTCTAAATCTGTTTATTAAACAAATATAAACAAATTCATAACAACGTATGTAAAAATCTACAGCTCTCTATGTAAGCGCTTTGTATGAAAACTAGCTAATGGCCAAACGTTCGCGTAGCGGAAACTTGAATTTCTCCGAAGTTTATGCATGCACTAATTTTATTCATACATACACAATTACACACAAATACACACTAATTTTTGGACACATCTCTTTTCTTCTAAAGTCAATGGATCAAAAAAAGTTCAGTTTTTGGTGAATTTCTCCACAATGGCTGCGTGCACAATTTTTTTTTTACCATACACAATTATACGACGTCATACACTAAATATCTGCATAATTAAAATCTTTAAATTCAACAACATTCCGCTGCGCGAACGCACACATTAAAATACTATAATACATACATTTACGTCCTTTCATCCCTTTCGGTGGTAAAGAACGTCGGAGTTATATTTTCTAGGACACATTAAATATAAATATGGGGGGTTGATGTCATATTTAACATTAGTGATAAATTGCTAGCCTATCACCCAATGGTGTGCGTTCGCGCAGCGGAATGTTGTTGAATTTAAAGATTTTAATTATGCAGATATTTAGTGTATGACGTCGTATAATTGTGTATGGTAAAAAAAAAATTGTGCACGCAGCCATTGTGGAGAAATTCACCAAAAACTGAACTTTTTTTGATCCATTGACTTTAGAAGAAAAGAGATGTGTCCAAAAATTAGTGTGTATTTGTGTGTAATTGTGTATGTATGAATAAAATTAGTGCATGCATAAACTTCGGAGAAATTCAAGTTTCCGCTACGCGAACGTTTGGCCATTAGCTAGTTTTCATACAAAGCGCTTACATAGAGAGCTGTAGATTTTTACATACGTTGTTTTGAATTTGTTTATATTTGTTTAAAAAACAGATTTAGAAAAAATCGTAAGGCTTAAAAGATAAAAATATAAACGTAAAATACGCTTATTAGGTCTTAGTTCTTAAAGTATGCACTTTGGGGTCTAGATTTTCACGTTTATACAAACCTTGTAAGTGTCTGCAACACGTTGCCAAGTATCAATGATGTTCCGTTAGTAATTAAAGAGTAATAGGACAATTTCCCACGAATAGATCACTGTTTACAAAGCAGTCAAATATCATGACGTTCTAAAGGAATTGCATGGTAAAATGTATGCCAATAATTAGTGTATTCATTCAACTATTCACATGCAAAATTTCATGTCATTAAATTCAGTAATTAAAGAAAAACAATTATAATACTGACGAAGCATCGAAAACCTACATAACCCGACCAAGTTCGGATAGCTACATAAAAAGCGGCCGTGCAATATATTTAGGTAACATCCCAAAATTTACAGTATAATACCGGTATTGAATTGGTACAGGTGATAACACAATTGTTGTTTCGATATAATTTATAGGTCATTTATTTTTGTACACCTACTTTTTTAAATGTATTTGTATGTGTATGTATGTGGGTGTGTATATGTGTATGTATGTGGTCTTTTCTATGTTATAGAGAGTTTATCGTTAATCAGTTTTTGGTGAATTTCTCCACAATGGCTGCGTGCACAATTTTTTTTTTACCATACACAATTATACGACGTCATACACTGAATATCTGCATAATTAAAATCTTTAAATTCAACAACATTCCGCTGCGCGAACGCACACCACCCAATGGATCTCATTTACCCCTTAGATCACTCCTAGACATGTCGGGTAGAACGGAGGCTAGTGCTTTTACATGCAGCTTAGTTACAGCAAAATAAAAATCTGCGACTAATCTCGCAAAATCGAAAGTGTTCGAACCTTCGACATGTATGACGAACAAAATGAGTGACGTTACAAGTACATCATAACAGCCTTGTGTGTGTAACTGTATGAGCGCATGTGTATGAACGACAATGACACCACGTAATTCGCCACACAACAAAAATGACAAATCTGATACTAGTCCATTGTAAAACTACTTCCACTTCACAAAGATGTTGTGACGAATCTCATAAAGATTCTCATGATTTCCTCCACCAAAAATGCAATTACTCGCGATTTATAAACATATTCTTTAGGGCAGGAAGGAACAAAAACAATGTATGATTTTTTTGGTTTTATTTGTAATCTATGGCAACTCTGACGTATCGCACTGACCGAGTGTGGCCAGTGCAATACGCCAGAGTGCCGCCAAGGCAATCTTAACGGTAGGACTTCTGGTAGCGGGCGCGGGCGCCTGGGCCGCCGAACTTCTTGGGCTCGCAGCGCCTGGGGTCTGCCACCAACAGGCTCCTGTCGTACTGCACCAGGATGTCCTTGATCTCCTTCTTGGACGCCTCGTCCACGTCTGCAATAGAAGATTGTTACATACATTATCAATATTATTGCATACTTATAAAACAACTAAAGGTTTGTTAAACTGCAAAATGCAGTAAGGAATAAGAAGTTTACCCTTCTATAGGTTGATTTGACAAGATATGGTTTATAATAGTTAAATGTAAACATTCAGTTATTCAAGGAATGTGGATACACATCTGGATGTAGATACACTTCCATGAATTGGATTCAACAAAAGGTATTTATTTAATTGATATATTGATTCAATTACACAATTCAATTTTAATAACAACATTAATAAAAAGAAAAATCCCCAATCAATTCATTTGAGACGAGCTATTAGATTCAAGTTATATTTATAAAACAAGCATGTTGTGTACATTTCAAACAAGCAGCTCATTGAGGATATCTGCCGTTTGGTAAATGTCACTGTTATTCTCCTTTCTCTGAAATGACTAACTTGTATAAGGAACAAGATAGCTTTGGAAAGAAAGGGTTATTGTATTTCAAGTAAAAAACAATGTTTTGATCTCATTTTTGGTATTTCTGGAGTTATTCTAAACTTGTTCTATAGAGAAACATTAACATCGAGCTAATCAACACGAACCATCTTAATTATTGCCAAAATGACATGCAAATTACTACCAACAAAATTGAATTAAGATCAAAACATTATCCTTTGTCTTTAGTATTATATAGGTTAAGAAGTTCACTTACATTTCTGGTAGAAAGCGATGAGTGCTTTTGAGATGGCTTGTCTGATGGCGTACACCTGTGCGACGTGACCACCTCCCTTCACTGTGACTCTGATGTCAACTCCGGCAAACTTTTCCTGAAACAGTAGATTACCCATGTAGTTACGCATGTAAACAGTGTGCTACAGTAAAAATTCCGTATGAATCAGATATGAAGTTTGTATTTCACATCTAGACGATACTCATGTTCGGAATAAGTGATGATCATCATGGAATATATAAATCCTAGTAAAAGTAAACTTTGCTTTAAGTTTTTTGTAGTGGTACGGTTCAGTTCCTTTCATGATAGGTGCTGTCTATCAAGTGAATTGCAGGCTTTGAGTAACCCATACCTAACATGCCTTCAAAATTTCTGAGATGAGGCACTTGACCTATGCATCTGAACAATCTTATTACAACAAGCCATCTTACACCTGCATTGGGTAGAACATGTATATCAATACATCTTTCTTTAAAATCAGTAAAGGTTTTGCTGTCACATGGTAAAGGTATTGCTACTTTTATTAGATAATATAAATGTTTATACCAATGCATTAATGAAATAGGAAGAGTTCTTGGCAGCAATATGAAAGATACAGCCAAAATAAAAACATTGTCAAACAAGTATTTAGAATATAAAATGGGAAGAAAGCACATTAGAATCAGTTCAAAATACCCTGTGACAAGAATGTCAATGATAGTAATTTACCATCCATAAGTCTAGTCTAGCTGACATAGCAAAATACAAATAATTGACAATGTGCAAAGCTGTCACTAGATGAATAAATAATAATAAATATTTACCAATATAAAAGATGTTCCCAATGCACAATAAAGATTTATATAAATATGAGAGCCAATCCCCAAAATAATAACCAACACCACTGGTCTAAGCACTTCATAAGATGATAGCAATATCCATGAATTGCGGCTTACCTTGCCTAGCAAGAGAATGGGTTCCTGCAGTTTGTACTGCAGCAGACGGGGCTCAATCAGCTCCAGGGGACGGCCGTTAACCTTGAGCACTCCATGGCCACGCTTGCAGTAAGCCACAGCCGTTGCTGTTTTCTGGAATAATTGACAATATGGTTATGTTATTACATATAATATTTACAAATACAATAGTACCTAAGACTTTTATCAATCATATTGATTGAAATAGAAGCTAAATAAGTTCAATTAGTCAATAAGAACAAGAAGAAATTACCAGAAATAATAAGTTATCCTAGACTCCAAATGAACATGAGAGGTTAGAATCATGTTATGTTGGAAACGTATTTACTAAGACCGAACTAAATTTTAACAATTAACGACTTAAAAGTAACTAAATAAGCATTTCAAGGCAAGTAAAAGCTAAAAAATTCATCAAAACACGGATTTTTCATTGATAACACGTGGACGCCGACCACAACTTACCTTGCGACCAAAGACCTGGACGGCCTCGATGGGTTCGCGTCTAGTCTGGAATAAAAATAACACATGATTAATAAACGTAAATATAAACGCAACATTCAATGTATTTCACTGATTTTCACACTAATTTAACAATAAAATCCAGAACACACCTCTTGCGCGGTAGCCATTTTGACATAAAAGAGCGGATTTAGCTAGACGTGGGGTAACCAACTTGTAACTCATAACTGACAGTTGCAACGCGGTTTGTCATAATGTAGTTTTAGATACTCGGTTTATATTTTTTTGCTCAGAAACATAAAAAATCATGAATTTCTTTTATAAAATTGTGAATTCTTTGAAGACGTGATGGGCTATCCTTGTATTGAATACACTGCTAAAAGAATATATAAAATTATTACGAATATTTATTTAGTTTCTTAACGTTGAACTGAATATTTTCATTCGGTTGCATAAAAGCATAGTTTAATTTATAACCATACATAGAGAAATGTATAAAACCCGAAACACTTACCTATTAGAAAAAACTTAATATTACCAATAATTTTATATAAAATTGATGATTATTATTAAAACTAAGCAAACTTACCAATATTAAAACATATTATTTACAGTTTACCTATACAAAGATATAAATTGTACATAATTTATTCAATCAGTACAGTAATAATTCCTTTAAATATCTACCGTCCCGTTAATAAGTTACTAATTTTATCCCTTCACTACAACAAAATTTATACCTGGCAATACATTCATTACGCCATCTATCGTTACATTACAAAAACTTTTTAACTAGATAGTACCGAAACTCAACGGTAGAGGGCGGTTTATAGTTTACATTTTCTAACATAGATGGCGTACTTTATTAAGTATTCGAGTATCGTATAAGCTAGCTGGTATTTACTTAGAATAGTGATACAGTGGTGAAGACACGTCGTTTCGGTATCACGTGTGTCGCAAACTATTCCTTATTTATTATGCACCGCGAGTCAATGTTTTCGCACGAGTGATTTGTTGTGGAGAAAAAAGTGTGAATATTTTTAAAGAGAAATTTCTGTGCGTTACTTGTCTGCAACCGTGATTGAGATTTATCAAATATTAGAACTTTTTGTGTATTTTCTTGGCGCTGGATTTGGATTTTTCTATTAAAGGTAAGTTTGTTTTTATTGAAAAGGATGCGATGAGATAATACTTTTAGTAGATGTAGCTTATATCATTTAAGATGTAAGTTATTTTTATAACTTAACGTAAGTAAATTCACTAAAAATACCTACTTATAATTTAACTTTTACGATTACCCGATTTATTTGTTTTTTATTTATTTAGCCGGTATAATTCCACCGAATTAACGATATATGCACAATTTATTAGTTTCTAGTTATTGTATTATGTGTTAGTTAGTACAGTAGATAAGTTTTTGTTAATAAGTTTGTAAAAAATATTTATTTAAGTACCATAATAATATATCTAAATCAAATTAATCAATAAAATTGGTAAGTTCAATAACCGTAAAGTAATTAACATTAGTTTATAAATAAAATAGTTTATAAGAAATAAATAGACGTAAATGGAGATCAATCATATCTTCCAATAGGAATGAAATTTCTTAAGGATATATTTACTTCACTACTCAGATCTATATGAGTAATCCCTATTTATACCTAACCAAATCAGCATATTTTCCTCACACTTAGTTTCCTCTTAGCTTATATCATATCATACCGAATGGCATATAACTAAAGACCTGCATAAGCCCTACATAAATATATAGATCATTTTTATTCCAAAAATATCTTAAAAACTGACGTTTAAGTAAAAATAACTAATGTTTTTTTATTAAGTAAATCCGTCGTGAGACTAGGATATTGTTTTGAAGAGCCTCTTGCATTCCTCAGTGAATCACTGCTTGACTGGTTTTTGTGAATGAGTCGACTGCCCGCTTCATAGTATTATTACGATTACGTTATTTAACGTCGCGACCTTAACCCTTGCTGGGTAGTCAGAGGGTCGTAGGCCGGTGTCCATCTCCATAATTGCGGAGAAGGTAATTCTATGGCCACCTACAATCTACGTGTTACACTGATAGTCAATTCTAAATACTGAATGTGACAGGTGGTAAGCTGTACTATAGTTTTTAATTCATCATATTAAGTTAATTAAGGTGTATAATTTTACTTACAAATGGTAAATGAGTCATATTATCGTAATTTCCAAAGCAAATATGAATATAAAAAATATATATAATACATAGTTACATGCAGGTCACAAAACCATTTTTCCTGTATTATTACCCCTTACTTAACATAGTTACAAGTAACTATCTATTGAATTTAAAATTCATATATACTTTTGCATCTTTTCACTTCATTAATATTTGTTTGTACCAAAGCTTTTCCTTTAACCAAAAACAAGCACTGAAAATCCACGTAACTATTATCCAAATATATTATTACCTAATATGATCTATACACCCTCGTAAACTACACAGCCGTGACAATGTTTACATGTACATTCGCTCATTAGCGTCATAATTGTAGCGTTTGGAACCAGTCCTGATTCCGATCTCTGCTCAAGCAATCTCTGTAATTAATGCAAGCTAAGCACCGAGCTATTTCGTCATGTGAAAGCGGACATGATTTAATGCCATACCTATCTAATTTAACGATTGTATTACTACATACATAGAGGAGTAGGCAGAGATCATGGATCCCCATCTGTCCTGATCCTGATAAACCACTTTCGCTTCATCGACACTCATACGGCTGTTATAGGCGATTCTAACGTCACTCTTTTTAATATAGTGTCTATCTGACTGTCATATGTCTTATTTGGTCGGCCCCTAAGTAACTGCTCTTCTACTTTACCCACATATATTCCTTTTGGCAATCTTCTATCATTCATCCTCATAACATGTCCAAACCATCGAAGTATGCCCTTTTCAATCTTTGTCACTACATTTTCTTTCAAACAGATTTCATATGTACGAACACTATAAATTGACACATAAATTAAATGCTAACTAGAGAGTAGTATGTTGAAGGAGGCGACTAAGGGACTAGAGGTAACTGGAATATAACTTGTGGATCTAACATAATATGAGCGTTGCGATTGCCACCAAACGCAACATACTCAGCTGAGTTGGAACCTTTTTGCTGCGACAATAACATGCACAAGCTGTACCCCCTAGTTTGTAAATTTATTTTATTGTAAATTTAACGCTTTTATTATTATATTATGATGCGATTAGCTAACTGGCCAAAAGCAATTAACTGATATTTTACTACAATAGTTATTCTATAATAATGCCATCGCAACCTCAATAATAAGGGTAATAACTACGTAAATACTATGTCTCAAACATTCCAAGTAACTAACAGATAGTCATGTAAGTGATTTTCCTAACCATAACCCCCCTTTTTCTGATTCTGCCAAAGACAATATAAAATATTCCTGACACTTTCGCTTCACCGACATTCATTCATTTCCGCATACAAACATTAAGTTAATTAGTTAAAAGTGCAAGCATATGATATTTAATAATAACTTTCATACAATACGTTTATTAAACAACTATATCGGAGGCTATAATTATACTTCTAATGTCACCATTCTTCGCTGCTACGTTTGTAAATACATGTTCTGAACCATTATTGTTCACTTCGAGTACATTGCTTAGTTAGTAAATATAAAACCATTATATGTTTATAATACCTTTAATAATACTCACACGATTCGATCAGTGGTATAAAAACAAAGCGAATATTTTTTTCAACAAATGGTCAAGTCAGTTATTCAAAACGTGACAAAGTGGTCGGTAATGTCACCCTGTAAATATTGTGGTTTAAAGCTGACCTAAAATTAATGAAATTTGCAGTTATTGAGTGCATACGTATGTACCTAATTTAACGTACTTGGTTGTTTACTTATATATCTATATTAGTTTCTTTTTTGCCAATCTCCATGAATCTATACCATATTTATACTTATACCTGTAGTATTATATTATCTGTGTTATAGTCATATTTTACTTGTCCTCATATAAATATAATATTATTCATCTTTTTTATATGTATATGTTTTACAATTATTACAAATTAATCAGGAAAGACCAGGTAATTTTGAAACTCTTATGAATGACAAATTAGAAATATTAAGGTAATCAAATCAACTATTTTTAGTAAAATCAGAAAGTAAATATCACTACACAGCAAGCGGCTAAAACCACAACATTTACAAAAGCACCATAACAATCGTTCAACTTCACTTTGTTTTCACTGAACATTCACTTTTTAGCGTTTTATTACTATTTTAAAGCATATTAAAACGTCCATAAGCCATTGCGTCAACCTCGTAAAAAGTGTCACTTGAATTTCTAGTGAAAACATTCTGCGCTTTCGTTAATTGGTTCGATCTGTCATTTGAATAAAAGTGTTATGTAACGTTCGCGTTTTGATTGCCTTAATAAAACAACAATATGCATACATTAAGTAAATGTGACTGTATTTTTTATTCATAAGATTGGTAGAAGCTAGTTGAGTTCAATTATTACCATATCCGTCCATCATTTTGGTCTAACTGAAATAATTGGGATTAAAGTTTTTACCATATTCTGCTTTAAGTATGCCTACGGTAGATCCGGATTTTTAGAAGATAAAATTTACGACGGCAGTATTATTATTATTAATATTTATTTTTATTTCAACGACAAACTTCTCTCAAACATAATTCATTAACATTAACTATATTCATAATTCATTAACTGTATTTCGGCATTCTGGAAATAATAAGCCACAAGGTCGACTCGCCTGTGCTCGCACATTGGGTAGAAGTGCAAACCCAGTACCACTCGCCAGATGTTCGAGTACAGAATAGAATATAAGTACTAACACATAGACAGTAAGTAATACTAACATTTTGTACTGTATTATTATTATTAATTTCAATTTTATTTATCATTATCATTTTTTCTAATGTATGGATCTTTTGTTGTCCGAAATAAATGTTTATTATTATTATTATTATTATTATTAACTATAATTACTACCTGCTTTTAAACATTTATTTCTAAATATCGTTTATTAAGAAATTAAATTTTCAATCCATTTTACCAAGTGGATAGGAAGTTAAATAAAAACTAGTTTATTATTTCACACAGATTTTAAAGTAGTTTTATGCCTATGTAAAATATATTAAGATACGTTGAGTAATCTGTTACATAACTCTAAATTTATGTGTGAAAATGACTAATTATGTAAATATGTAAAATTCATGTCGCTATAAATTACATTCATTTTTACGTGATCCGTATCTCTATTCGAAGCATAACCACGCTAATATATCTTTACCTTTAGGGATGGATAGACACTTTAAAACAACAAAATTATGTTTTCGTTAGATTTATTTTATATTTTGAAGATTATCTAATTTTACGGATATTTTGTACATGAAAATGTTTTTTTACTTGTAATAAGTGATTTTATGATCTTTATATGGAATAAACAGCATTTCATTTCATTTCAAATACAGCAAGCTAGCTATTTCTATTACAACACTAAATCAACATACATACAAACAATTTAGTGCTTTTTAAAGTTGGTTTTTTTATAACTTATCCTACTAAAGATCGGTATACACTGCCGCTGTCGGTCATGTCAAAAGACGCTAACTTACTAAGTAAACTAAATAACTTACTCCACAATTCAAGTTACCGTTTCACCGACGGAACTTCCAAGTTACAAGCTAAGTTACATGTTTGTAAGACGTACATTTACATGTTTGTCTAACGAGATGACGAGTTTTAGAGAACGGAATTCTTTGGATATTTCAAATGGATCTTGGCTTAATGCGACGTTCTTTTGCCTTACGTATATGACTAAATATTATACTATCTATATTAATAATTTCGTGTAAAGGTACGGTAAACTTAATCGTAATAATACCTTAATAACAAATAATAAAAAATAGATGAGTCGACTTCATCTATCCGCAAAATTTGTATTAAGTATAAAGTATTTCTTTAAATTCAAACAAATCACGATCGCTATTGTTTACTTCGCTCTGACTGGAGACTATTTGATAGAAAAAAGTATGAATCACGTTTGATTATAAAATTATTTATATTAAGAATGTGGATACAATAAACATAATTCATAGTCATTCCTTGTAGACAAAAACAATGCTTAAACGTAGTGGATTCTTCAAACGTCAGATCGTCACGAACAGCCCTCGTATTAAAACGCACAAGTACGAATAAATACTCTAACATACATCCAGCAAACACACTCGAAACATACCATATCGGGTAAAAACGTGTCATGTCACATGTCGGCGTTTCTGCTAGTCCGCTTAACGTATTCTCTTGCAAACGTAAACCTTTGTGAGGCTTCTTGTAATGTATACGAGCTATGATATTCAGAGTAGGTTTACTCTGTTTATGACTTATGTACTTGCATACATACAGGACAGAACCTTAAAACATGATAATTCACCTTAGGAAGCTTTCGAAAAAATATTTTTTCACATCATTGAAGTAATCTTCTTTTAGTAATTTTGTAGGGGTAGGATACATAAAATGTTCTAGATTACTTTTAACTGTGATACAGGGGCTGTGATGAAATTTAATTTGAAATAGTGCTGACAGAATGCTAGTCCGTCTCACAATAAAATCCATTTAAAATGGCTAATGATAAATTACCATCACCCCAATTCCTTAGTCGCCTTCTAATACATGTTGGAAAGAACGGCACCTATTTAGCATTTTTACATACTGGATGTAACAACAATAACTAATAAAATAACATTATGATTCATCACCTTAATTCTTCCATCATTACATACAATTCACATATAATTCGGTAAAAAACTAATATATCCAATTATATTAACCGAATTTGTTTGATAGATGAGTACTTTAGTTAAAACTTATTAACTTATTAAAACTTCCGCTTATTGACTAACATCGTGAACTAATAATCCATTAAAAAATACTTCCTTAGCAGTACCTAGTCACTAATCACCGTGTTTCCACATACCTATTAAGGAATGATTACACCAACATTTGTAACATTATTAGTACAGATAAGATTATAGAAATATTTGTGTCAATACCCTTTCGTAATGCGTCGCTTCCCCTTAAGCCTTATTGGTTAAAACTGATAAGTTAAAGATTAAACTGCACTCGGTAATGAACAATGTAATTAGAAAAATATTTTGTTACAAAACATTGTAATTAGTAAAAAATACGTGTACATTCACGTCTTTAATTCCTTTCTGTAAGAATTGAATGTAGTTAAAATGTAGTTAAAAAATCTCTTTGGTTACTTTTAGCATAACTAAGCTGGGTTGTCAGTTATTATTTAACATATATTAAGAAAATTATATTTTGAATACGAAGAAAATTTGGCATATGAGCCGGGGTGGAAAAGAACTATAATTATAAATAGATAGATAGATTGGCTTATCTGTATACCTTTGTATATATAATAATAGGTAATAGTTATATTTAACTAAGTTATATCACAAATTCCTCAAGACAACTTAATCTTCTTCTAGTTATCATAAAAACAAAAAGTAGCTTATTAAATTGAAATCAATTATAAGTTTTGTTTGCCTCCTGATCTGTTTAAATCTGTAAAAAGAGGATCTCTGCCTACCTCTCTTGAAACCCACGGGTGCGATGCATATGTACTTGTAATCGACTCTTACTTACGATGTGTATGTACTTGTAATCGACTATTGCTACTTCTAAATCAAATGACAGGATGTCAACGTACTCTTAGTAAACATGACCCCATGAAGCAATAACAGGTGCTCCTACTATTTCGATCTACAGCTTTCTTAGAAACCATGATACTGGTCTTACTCTACATCCTGTCATCGGATTACGGGTGTGAACTATCGGATTTATATGCTATTTTAAAACTGTAGTATGATTGGTTTAGGATTAGGATGGGACGTAACAAAAATGCTAACTAGCTGCCATTCTTACCGGCATGTCGTAGGAGGCGACTAAGGGACTAGGAGTAAATGGAATCTATTAGGCGATGAGCTAGAATCTTGTCACCAAGGTTCCATTATGACAACGCAACCCCAATATTCGTGATAAAAAGTGATCAAGGAGATATATGTTCAATGTTTTTTCCAACCCAATGGGATTAAAGAACGTGAATGTATATTTGTTTGATTATTATGTCGTACATGTAAATTGCTAACATACTAAAATGACATGATGAAGAAAATCTTTCTTTTCAACATAATGATCATAAAGTCGCTTATTAAAAGAAAAAAAAAACAATTTTTAACAAAAATTATATATAAAGATATAAATTAGTTTAATAAAACTAATGGCACTGCAGTATGAGCAAATATATGTAATTTGTAAACCTTAGAATACAAAATCCGCGTGACTCACAATTCAAGAACGTATACTTAGTCTGACGCATAATTCTGCCATTGCTAACTACGTGGTCAAGTGGACTGTATTGTCATTGTGTATGTAGTGACATACATATACAGTCACGTCCTTCAATCCCTTTCATGGTGGACAGAACCTTGGAGACACAAAAACACTTGTTTTTCACTTATTAGCGTGTATGTTCGTGTTTTGATGTCATATGGAGTATTGGTGACAGATTGCTAGCCTATATATATTAGATAGATTCTAGTTACCCCTAGTCTCTTAGTCGCCTCCTACGACTTGCCGGGAAGAACGGCAGCTAGTTTGCATTCTTATTACGTCCCAGACTAGCACAGGAACATTTTTATAGGGTTTTTCACGGCTATTAAATGGTTAATTACATGGTAATCGTACATTAATTCCTTAAATTCTTGTAAAATTTCCAATTATCCTTTTATGACATAATATCGCATACTACTGCAGATTTTCTTATCTACATTTGATGTGTTGTATAAGTACTTACTTACATATGTATTTAACACATTCACGTCCATCGATCCCTTTCAGGGAGGATAGAACATTATATGGAACATTGGTGACAAAGCTGCTAACCTAACACCCTATAGATCCCATTTACTAGTCACGGAGTCACCTCCTTCTTCATCCAGGGAAGAACGGCAGCTAGTTAATATTCTTCTACATCTGAGCTAGCACGGGACTATATATAGCTATTAAATACCTCTCTATTTGAGACGTAATCATCTGTCGTTCATCCACCACCTCAGTTGAATCAGTCATTGACAGTGGATTTCCTTGCAAGTTTTTTCCTCTCGCTGACCGCTTGGCTTTCCTCGGATATCCTGCTCCGAGAGGTGAGTTTCTCTCTTACCTAACGACTCTATTAGAAAATGATTGCTAAAGATTGTGCCACACTACTAAATATGTGTCTAGGAATAGTATAAGGCGTTATATTAAAGAAGTGTGAATCGAAATTTGAAGATATTAATGTATGTATATGGATGAAATATGATTAGTTGTCAAATATATAAAAGATAAACGTATAGTGAATAGATAGATGATATACTGAAAAGGAATAAATTTATCAGGACCGAATTATGTGTTGGATGTTAGGGAAATTCACAGATAATATAAACGAAACTAAACTATGCCAGGATCGATCAAATTTTAATATAAGAAATATTCTTAGTTAATTTATTTAAGTTACAACTACTAACTAAATTTATAGTTATATAGATCATTGCACAAACAGTGCAGTTACCATGGTTACTGCTATCAATAAGTTTTATAAAAGATATTCAGTGGAATAACGACCTTAAGTTGATATTAGTATCACGCGTGCGGTGAACATATAATGTATTTTCTTATAGCCATTCCTTAATATTGGTCGTTGAGTTAGTTTCTACAATAAATTGCGCTTTAAGAGACTTTAAAATGAGTCATTTGGACCGCCCCATTACCTGATTAATATCGATGGTTCGCCCAATTGAAAAATTGCAAGGCTTTACAAAGCAGGTAGTTTCCGAGTTCAACGATTTACCAATGCAAGGTCGTAAGGTCAGTTTCGGAGAGTGACGTTTCGAATCGCGAACAAATGTTACGAGATTACGGATGATTTAACAATTGCAATAAAAAGAAGTAATACAAAAACAAATTAGAGGTTTTATGTATGGTTTGTTTCATAACATTAACTGGTATTCTTTTTTATTTTTTGTTTTTCATAAGAACCATATAATAGTAATAACTTACTTATAACATATCATTTTCTTATAATATTTATTCTAGGTGTTTTTATTGATTACAATGTTGCATGGGGCTATGGAAATTTTCTGTATTTATAAGAACAACTACGTATTTCTATTTTTCCAAATTAAGTTCAAGAAACATCTCTATTACGGCTCATATTTTTGAATCTGCCTAAAGATATATGTAGGTAACTGATACTACTAATCATATACAAATTCTTACACAATTACCAAGATCTTTACAAGCTAACCTCTGACTTTGGGATAATACACATACGTAAATTATGTATGTATGAAATGCTTATTATACCTATCATTAGGAAGGTAGGTAGTAGCTAGGTAGCATAACATACACTTCACCACTTGTGTATACACGCTCCCTTTAATATAAGTAGTATGTAGTAGTTATATTTATAGTATTAACCAGCTTTGAATGACTAAAGTAGTAGTAAAACCATTACCGTAGAACAGTGAAACTGCTTTCCGATCTATCTCAAAGTAATAACTTCCGGTAAAACCGACTGACATGCCGGTATCATGAGTCACAACACTAGTCCGTGATTAGAGTGAACGGTACCTATTCTGTGGTATCTTTTAATCTACTGAGACATAGATAAACTCACGTTTGGTCTTGGAAAGGAAGAGAAAACTTCGGGTTGTATAAATTCTTACATCAGTGATTCATATTGAACATAAGGATAGGTAAGTATAGTATAAAACAGTTTGATACTCGTAACACCTCGTAATAATAAAAATTGGACAGTAAATTAACTGAAATTGAGCAATTTCTTTATATCAGATATTTTTAATTGTATTATAAATTTATAATCGATAAAATTTGGCTTTATACTTATTATAAAAAAAAGAGTCAATGTGGCCAATTCATGCCCTACATCATACTTTTAAAAGTTATCTCACATATTATTTAAATCTGGATTATTTAAGTCTACATAAGCGAATTAAACACATTATAAGCCTTTTGCTGCCTCATTTTTCTCACAACCTAAGCCAGGGTATAATTATGTGGAAGTACATAACAGTACAGTCGAATGGAACAATTGGGCCATTATCACAGTGGGCCGTTTAGCATAGGTTAGCAGATATCGCAAAAAGTACAACCAGTTTTCTACTATGCTTCTCAGAAGTTATTAGCTATAGTTTAGGCTTCGTAAGTATTATAATGTGTGCTATTAAATATAGCTTAGGGTACTGTTACACTATAGAAACATAGAATAGTTTGTCTTTGGTTTTACTTTAGGTATTATATAATAATACACAAAGAAATAAATAAAAAAACAGTCATTATAATGTCACCTGAAATTTTTTTATAAAATATAGAGTAACCATTCTAGGGCAGTTAATGACAATACGATGTATAAAAAACCTGTACTAAAATTAAAAGATCTCTCTATAATCATATAAATACCACTCCTTATCAATTACATCATAAAACTATATTCCACGGACACCAAACACAGACTATACATTACTCTTCATCTTAACACAAATATTTCGAAAGGTCACAGACATTGGCTTTATGAATGAGAAGCCTCGTCACCCATGACTCATGCCTTAAAAGGCTTTACTCTATGGTCAAGTGATAAGATTTGGCGATAGTGTGTGCGTAACACTTCTTCTATTTATGAGTGTATTGAGCTTTATGATCCGTATGTTGTTTTTTAATCTATAGATGTCAGATAATACGTTTAAGTTTTTCTGGTTTAAACATTTTACATGTGTTCTGGATGAGTAATTTACAATGTTTATATAATACGAGTAGTTTTAAGCGAACTAAAAATAGTGCAAGTAATTAATAGTATAAGTTTTTTATCGTGTCTTCATTTCATATCCATTTATTTAAATTTTATATGAATGTTATTATGTCATAAATAATGTTACTCTTACATAACAATAGCTCAATTCCAAAAGCAATTTACATCCAGTTACTGACGACGTCATTTCGTCCTAGATACAAGGAACTTGCATACAATGCTCATGAATGAGAAAGTTAAGGAGTGATTTATATGTATGAGCTGCATTCCAGCTAGTCCTTTGAATGAAGCTAACGTAATCATATTATTTCCTGTATATAATATAATAAATTCAAAGTCCCGTACTAGTTTAAGATGATAAAATTATAACTAGCTGCTGTTCTTCCCGATATAACGCCCCGACATCCGAATCAGAATAAATTAAATCTATGGAACTGAATTAGTAATCTGTTATTAATATCCCTTAATGACGTCATCACATTACTATTAGATATGCTAAAAATCTTTATAAATTTCATCAAAAATTCAACAATTATGGTAAAGTGACTGAGGAGTTTTAATCTCGTATAAACTTTGATTATAAGGCCATGTTGTATAAGTTTTGAGACATTTTTCTCAAGGCGTAGTAGCGCGCACGTAGTGTGAAGAACAGAAGAGCATGTATGAGAAGGCTAATGGGTGTGAGTGACGCAAGAGAGTTTGTCAGGATCGTTCCAGGTGGCGATCGATAGTCTCTGCCTAACCCGTTAGGGACGTAGAGACGTGGATATATGTATGTATGTATTACCGATCACGAGACATTCTAATACGTACTCATACATATTTTATTTATAATTCAATGTAGGTAGTGTGTTAGTGTCTCTTTTGGTTGGGAACCCTATTATGTCATCGTAAGTCATGTCAAAGTGGCACACAGCTCTCATATTTCGCGATTAGTGTGTCGATAGAGATGGGCGATCGCCTGATTAATCACTAATGTCAACTCGGCAACTGGATATATCGATAATCGCGATGT
Organism: Leucoptera coffeella; assembly: GCA_030578115.1. Lineage (NCBI taxonomy): Eukaryota > Metazoa > Arthropoda > Insecta > Lepidoptera > Lyonetiidae > Leucoptera > Leucoptera coffeella. The sequence goes on along the minus strand of JAMBLF010000034.1, from coordinate 292,764 downwards.
TACGTAACTGTTTTTGACTACACGTGTGTAAATTCTAGTTTTATGAACTGTTTATAGACATAATTATACGTTGCGTAATTAAGTAATCAGATCGGTAATAAAATTAATAGAAGCGGGTTATTACTTCCGTGTAACCTGGGGTAATTAAGAAGAAATCTCATACGAATTCCTATTAATTTTATTACTAATTTCCTAATCGAAGAATCAGTTTAATTACGAAAGTTATATTGATATTCGAAGTAGCTATGCATAGATTAATATATGTTAGTAAGTGTTAAAATAAAAACTTTTCTCTTGCATTTATATTCGTTAAAACGAACTATGAATACGGTTTAAAAAACGACAACCTTTATCAAAAATAGATATAGCCGTTTAAAAAAATATATAAAAAGATATTTCCTTCAAAACTTTCTCACCATTAGTCAATCCTACCTTTATTATAAGCACGCATCAATGATTCGTCACCTTCCACTGTTTACCATTCCATCGTAAAACAACAGCTATTAGTACTAATGACTTCCCTTTCCCTTCACTAAAGTTACCTTAGATAACCCAATAATACCAGTTCAAAAAATATAAATAAAAACAAATGTCAACACAAAATGATAAGATAAATTATGAATAATTTTTCAAAGTAAATAAATTGAATTGTATTGAATGTAATATAACTAACGTATACTTTGTTAGAAATAATATTTACTTATTACTATTTAATACATTTACGTTTGTTGAATACGTATGCTATGATAAATAACAAAGAAAAACGCAGTCTGTCTTTATTGCGTATATTTATATCAAAACCAATAAACAGAAACCTTTGTATCATTTTCATTTAAGAAACAAACAAAGTTAGCTACAAAATCTACTTACAATAATTACGTACTACTAAAATATTCATATAGTAGTGACTATGAATTACTAAAACATCCATATACTAATCGAAACGATGTTTGTACCTAAGTACTCAATCCAATGTAGTAGTACATAGGGCAATACCCCCCATGAAAAAAGCGAGAAACACATGGCCCCCAGTTCCCGGTCGCCCTACTATTCCGGCCCACGGCAGGGGTCTCGGTTACGGTAGGGCAGGGGGTGCTAAGAATCCCCGGGTTACGGACAGCTGCCACAAATTGACCCTGGCGACGTACAATGGACGCAGTCTACGGCTGGACGGAAGCCTGGCGCAGCTGGAAGTGGAACTGACGAATTTAAGGTGGCATGTTCTGGGGATATCGGAGGTCCGAAGACCTGGTGAGGACACCATTACCCTAGAATCAGGCCATCTGTTCTACTTCCGGGAGGGCGACCAGAGGTCACAGGGTGGCGTAGGTTTTCTCGTCAACAGGGTTCTCCGTGACAACGTGCTGGAGGTTTCGAGTGTGTCGACCCGGGTAGCGTACCTTGTACTGAAACTGACCAAGAGATACTCTCTTAAGGTCGTGCAGGTATATGCGCCGACGTCGGCATACTCAGACAGTGAGGTCGAGGTGCTTTATGAAGATATCGCCAAGGCGATGCATAACACCACCAAGACCCATTACACCGTTGTCATGGGGGACTTCAATGCCAAAGTGGGAGTGCGCGAATGCGATGAATCGCGTATCGGAGCGCACGGGGTTGGATGCAGGAATGCCAGAGGGCAGATGCTGGTCAACTTCCTGGATAAAGAGGGGCTGTTCTGCATGAACACATTCTTTGAGAAAAAGCCCCATAGGAAGTGGACCTGGCAGAGCCCAGATGGTAGGACGAAGAACGAGATCGACTTCATCTTGGCAGACAGGAAGTACGTGTTCAGGGATGTCTCAGTGGTTAATAGGTTTAAGACCGGCAGTGACCACCGCCTAGTGAGAGGCACCCTGAATTTCGACTTCAAGGCCGAGAGAAGCCGATTGAGACGGTCCGTTCTTCGCCCAACGATGCTCCAATCCGTGCATGGCTCTGAAGCGTTCCAGCTGGAACTGCGCAATCGCTTCGAGGCACTGGATACCACGGCAAGTGTTGACGAGAGCCTCGATGATGTGGTGGGGGTACTTCGCGAGGTGGGTCAGAGATGCTTCAGGGGAGGGCGAGGCAGCCGAAAGTCTAAGCTCTCAAGCGAAACCCTGGAATTGATGCGGATTCGACGTGAATTGCCAGAGGGAGCTTCGCCAGATACCCAACGTCTCAATAAGACAATCCGGAAATCGGTGAGACGCGACCTCCGTAGCTACAATGCGCAACTCATTCAAGAGGCCATTGAGCAAAATCGGGGGTCGAAAGTCTTCAGCAAAAGAATGGGTACATCTAATCTGACGAAGCTGAAAACCTCAGAGGGCAGAACCGTCACTTCAATTCCGGGGATTCTAAACGAGGTTGAGGGCTTTTACGGCCATCTATACGCCTCGCATGCCCCGAAGCCTCCACCCGATGCGAACGACCCAAGAGCCACATTGGTGCGCCACTACACTGATGATCTCCCGCTCGTGGACGAAGACGAAATTGGGAGCGCTCTCAAACAACTTCGAAATGGGAAGGCTCCCGGCGAAGACGGAATAACCTCTGAGCTTCTAAAGGCGGGAGGAGCTCCAGTCCTGCAGAAGCTCAAGCACCTGTTTAATTCCGTCATAGCTAATGGGACTACCCCGACGGCGTGGAGTGAGAGCGTGGTGGCCTTGTTTTTCAAAAAGGGAGACAAGACCCTATTGAAGAATTATAGGCCTATCGCGCTCCTAAGCCACGTCTACAAGTTGTTCTCGAGAGTGCTCACAAATCGTCTGGCCTCAAGATTTGACGCCTTCCAGCCGCCGGAGCAGGCCGGATTTCGAAAAGGTTTTAGTACCGTAGACCACATCCACACAGTGCGGCAGGTTATACAGAAGTCTCATGAGTATAACCAGCCGCTGTGTCTTGCCTTTGTGGACTACGAGAAGGCCTTCGACTCCATCGAGATCTGGGCTGTTCTGGAATCCTTGCAGCGATGCCAGGTCGATTGGCGTTATGTGCAGGTGTTGAGGAGCCTATACAGCGTGGCATCGATATCTGTTCAAGTCCAAAACCAAAAGACAAGTCCTATACAGTTGCTCAGAGGAGTGAGACAGGGGGATGTCATATCCCCGAAACTGTTCACGAACGCACTGGAGGACATCTTCAAAACTCTGGATTGGACTGGGATGGGTATCAATGTCAATGGCAGATACCTCACACACCTCCGCTTCGCTGACGACATTGTCGTAATGGCGGAGTCGCTGCAGGATTTGCAGGGAATGCTGAACAGTCTTAACGCTGCCTCACGGTCGGTCGGTCTCCGGATGAACTTGGACAAGACGAAAGTCATGTTCAACGAACTCGTTGTCCCGGGGCCGATCACGATCAGTGGAGAGGCGCTCGAAGTGGTCCAGGAATATGTATACCTGGGCCAGGCTCTGCAAATGGGTAGGGACAGCTTCGAGCGTGAGATTTCCAGAAGAGTGCAGCTGGGCTGGGCAGCATTCGGGAAGTTGCGTCATATCTTCTCGTCGCCACTACCGCAGTGTCTTAAGACCAGGGTTTTTAATCAGTGCGTCCTACCTGTAATGACGTACGGTGCCGAGACGTGGAACATGACGGTCGGGCTGGCTCACCGATTACATGTCGCTCAGCGAGCAATGGAACGTTCGATGCTGGGTATCTCGTTAAGGGACAGAGTCCGGAACGAGATTATCCGGCAGAGAACCAATGTCGTAGACATTGTCTATCGATGTCGCAAGCTGAAGTGGCAGTGGGCCGGTCACGTCTGTCGCAGAACCGACGACCGTTGGAGCAAGGCGGTTCTCGAATGGCGACCGCGTCTCGGTAAACGTAGTGTAGGACGCCCCCCTGCCAGGTGGACTGATGACCTGAAAAAGGTCGCTGGTAGTGGTTGGCTGAGGGCCGCGAGTGATCGTGTTTTGTGGCGTTGCCTTGGGGAGGCCTACGTCCAGCAGTGGACTGTCATAGGCTGATTGATTGATTGAGTACATAGATTAAACATATCATAAGTAGCCAGTGATGACCTATAACTTAGTGTGTCAGTAAGCAAACAAAAACGTTGACGGGCTGTCATTGTTCCATAGTATAACCTCAATATGTCTACTAAGCTACTTTTATGTATGAGCAGTTACAAGCGATAAGTAATGGCGAGTTAGATATTTAAGTAATAAATGGTTATAGGTAAATAATTTAAAAAATATGTGTTAATGGTTACATACATTTCGATAATTTGCTTATGTCTGGAGGAGTATGGATAGAATATTAGTACCTAGTTATTCAGTAATACTAAAATTTTTGAAGATCTAAGTATAATATAGTTAGTATAAAAAGTAAGTCATACTTTGCTAGGAAGTCAATTTACAAAACTTGAAAAGAACATCGTTTTTTCTGACGGTTATGAGTAAAATTAATATCATAAACTAATATAAGATACTTAGTATAATTTCATATAAGTAAATTAGTTATAATTGATTAATTAAGAACATATTAATTAATCGCCACTCTCACACGCTTGAACCCAACAAGAGGTCAAAAATGATTTCTCGATCCATCGCCTAACTGTCACTCGACACACGAACTTACACGGAGGTGCATTTCGAATATTCAATAAGAAACCATTCATACACTTGATCGACAGCTAGAGACATCTATAGTCCGGAAATGAAAAGGCTGTTACGAAATCGATTTAATATATTTCAACGAGACTTTAAATTAGCATATGATTAGTTGCATAATCGTTCTCTGCAATGGAATGGTGATTTGCAAATGGTGTGTTTATAGTAATTAATTATCATTTGTAGCGAGTGTTTTGGCTTATATTAAGCAGATTATTGGCATGCTTCACTTTCCTAATTTGAATATTTCGTAACACCGATCGCTAATGATAAAAACATCACTCACCATCACATTTTTTACATTAACTAAAAGAGTACATTTTTACTAACTTATTTTTTTTAAATGTTTATTGAAAGAAATAGTTTTTTATACATTCATAAGTCCATGCTTTTACTTCTAGAACGGAATAAGCGGAGACTAATCGCCTTCTGACAAGTGACCCTTGTTCTTGATTAACTAATCTGACACACGAATTTATAAAACTAAGGTAGCCAGTAGAGTTCAATAGAAAGACTTCGTAAAGCATAATATATTTATTGGTGATATTATTCTTTAGGCGGATAAGCGTAGCGTATGTATTATGACGACCTCCGTGGCACGATCGGTTGGACGCCTGAACGCTAATCGTGAGGTCCCGGGTTCGATTCCCGGTGGAGGCAGAGTTAAGAACTACGCTTCTCTTCCGCTTTCTAGTCTGGTCGTTGATTATATATGCTATTTATGTATATATAATAAGTCTTAAGACAAGTCTTAAATGTACTTAGCAAGGGGCTAGTTTAATTGGTGTAATAACGTCCTACAATATTATTATTAGTCTTTCATTATGAATTATTTAACTTGCATAGCAACATACATCTTTTGTTAGCATACAAGCAATGTGCCTGCGTAGTAGAGATAAGATCGATCTCCTTTATTGACCGTGGTCTTATTCCCGGAAGTTTAGGATGAGTCGCTTTCTTTAAGCCCACATTGAGTCATACAAAGTGGCGATTGTATGGACGCCAAGCCATAAGTCATAATGCTACAGATTTCTTTTCCGAGAACACTAATTGGAAGATAAGTACCTTTACAGCTTTTTATACTTGAATGGTAAGAAAAATTGCGTATACAAAATGCCTGTAAAATATTGCAAGTGTATTTTAATTTTTTTTTTGTCATAGCCAAGCCTAATTATTAATAGACGTAGTAATTATTAATTAGAGGGAGGTGAAGATAATATTGTCTCTACTTCTTTGGTGAAGATATGTATGTAAACAATCCTTCTAATAAACACTACACTGTGCACTAATAAGATTCTTAGAAGAGCTCTACTGCAAGTGGAGACGATGTGTGTTTATAATGCGGAATACACATATTTCTAAACTAACTTATGTTCTATGTTCGATATAATATCAATACATTACAACCACTGTATTCTAAAACCTTTAACCACAACGTAACACTGGCAGTAACGCGGTCAAACATGACCTCAAGACGTGTTCGGAATAAATAAAAATATTCAACAATCCAACATGGCTTCCGAATTGTGTACGCTTTGTTACATTGACAATAAACTGTTAATTATAGTATCTATTGGGATTTAAATATTAGAAATACATTGGTACAGTGTTTGTACCACTACAGTTTTATGTCTTTTCGATATAGTCGTAAAATTTAACTGGTAATTTAGAAAATATGATGGATAATGAACCTTATTTATAGATGATATCATATCATATAGGTTTTATTAACATCACATCCAATATATTATAAAAACCATTTAGAAAATTAAAAACCTAATATAATGTCCAAAGAACTTCACATAGATAAATTATTTATTACGATATTATTATTTTATAATCGATCATACTCCGTGCAGATAATCCATTCAGATACAATCCATATCCGTCAAGCTATCTCGTTAGGACTTCCTTCAAATGATCCAGTACCCAACATTCGTAATTGGCAGACCAGTTCACGCATCTAGAGCATGGGAAGAGAGACCTATCTGCCTAGATCCATCTAGATTCTAGACTTCTAGCTAATGATACGAATGGCATTTGTAATATCCATTGATGGCTTTCTTTGCCTGGGTTTTTGTGGTAATTGGTTCGGTGCTCGGTTTGTAGGGTAATGTTTGTGTTAGTGTGACAATGGCATCGTGAACGTAGTGTGAAATATATTTCCTAACGTGCTAAGTACGTGAGGTTACAAGAATTGTTTGCATTCTTTTTAAAACTAAAGGTTTGGACAACATTTACAGTATAATGTATGTGCATGTCATTAAAACTAAAGATATCGTGGCATTAAAGTATTTTTCTATTAGCATCAATCCTAAGTGCTTGTCCCGTGCTAGTCTGGGACGTAAAAAGAATGCTAACTAGCTGCCGTTTTCGCCGTCATGTCGTTTGAGACGACCAAGGGTTTATGGGTAAATGGTATCTATTGGGCCATGATCTAGCAACCTGTAATTTAAGTGAATGTAATACCTAAGATATAGATTCTAAAACTTATTTTACGTAACTTTATAACAAAAACTTTGCTTCTCACTGAGTAGATTAAGTAGTATAGTAAGATTTTACTTATATACCTCTACATGTATTGATCAGGTACTATTATTACCTATTGACGCAGTTATCCAACCAATAAGTTAGTCACAGAGGAAACCAAACCTGTTCCAAGTATGTTACTTATGTAAAATTCCATAAATAAATTACATATTGCACCGTGCATGCTTGTAATACTTTACTCACTAACTACGCACATAGTTGTAATTATTATTCCTTTTAAGAGCTTATTGTTAACTTAGCTATTCTAACTTCGATATACATAGAACATACATAGATTCATTCACGTTCCGACTTCCCTAACTAGATAGCCAGAGACTACTGATCGTCTCACGGAATACTCGACACTGACTAATCTCTCTTGCTTTACTCACACCCATTATAACCTTCCAACCTTGTCATACATGCTCTTCTGCTCACATTCTGTTGACATTGTGACAAATTCCTAACCCATCGACAAATAGATTCCATATACCCCTAGTCCCTTAGTCGCTTCCTGTCACATGTAAGGAAGAACGGTAGCTTGTTCGCATTTTTATTTCCCAGACTGTCACGACTCTTCGTATATATAGAAGCTGCTTAAATAAGATCGTTTTCCTAAATTATAAAAATTTATGAATTTGCAACACAATATTATGAAAAAATATTTTAACGCCTTCACTGTAATTGATATCGACTCATAACTTACCATATATTTACTAAATATGTGTATTATGTATTTGGTAAATTGACCTTCATGTCATTTCTAGAACTAACTTAGTGAATTTTACATTATCATAAGTTTTATTTTGATATCGATAAAAATACGAACATTTTATACTTAAATCTTCTTATTCTACCTAAATTGGACAGGACCTCGGACATATTATATCTCTTCGATTCTCCATTACATGCACTAACATCTTTAAATTATTTACTCAATTAAAACATAAATATCCATTAAAACCTGCATCAACTACACAAGATACAAAATAATAAATTCCATGAAGCAATTAAATACTAGTATCATATCTATTTACGTCAGTATCCAAGGTGTCCAAACTAACCCAGGTGGATGTCCAAACTTGGCAATCCAGCCAAGGTGTATGGACATTCAGCTGCTGTGTGATTAATGAACTAGACAATGCACATTCCTTTAATACCACCTGTGTTATGACGAACTCTGTTATCTGTCTCTAACTAGTTCGTTTGTTTTGTCTTCTCATATGCTCATATAGAACATTGGTAACCGGTTCCTATTCAACGATATACATACATATTTAAGTACTCACACATCTCATCAATTGTCCTTAAGAAAATTAGGCAGTAAACTATGTCATATAAGATTAGTTGAAACCTTTACAAGAATGTAAGAAATCCATTAACGATTACCATGTAATTAATAATTTATTAGCCGTGAAAAACCCTATGAAAATTTATCCTGTGCTAGTCTGTGACATTAAAATAATGGTGACTAGCTACCATTCTTCTCGGCTTGTTGTAGAAAGGGACTAAGGTCTAGGGGTCAATGGTATATATTGGGCGATGGGCTAGCAATCTCTCACCAATGTTCCATATGACATCACCATCACAAAATCCATTCGAATAAGTAACTTTAAAGATGTTATTGTCTCCGATGTTCAGTCCACTTCGAAAGGAATTAAAGGACGCAAATGTGTATGTATGTTTCCTTGTATGAGTGAAAATATGTGTAGCTAGACTAGTTTCTTTTGTAGGTGTAGGTAGACAGAATTATAAGTGTGTATCTAAAAACTACATTTCTGTTGGTTTGTAGGTTCTCGTATTTTAACGGAATGGGAAACTTTTAGATTGGTATTTCAAAAACTTAACCACCGAACTGAACTACAAACATTTTATGTATACTAACCATTCGTTAGTCACCTGCTTAGTAATACCACCTTTAGAAGGAGGTGACTAAGAAACCAGAGGTAATTGAGATTTATTAGTCAATGGTAACTTGTCACCACTTTTGAGAACACCGTTAATTGAATTAACTAACCGATTATTTAGCTTTATTTTACCTATATGAATGAAATGAAATGAAAAGAAAATCTTTTTATTCAATATAAGGATCATAAAATCACTTATTGAAAGTCAAAAAAAGTCAAAATATCTCATACGTAAAGCTTCACAACCAAAATTATTATGCTAAAAGTGACTATAGGGATTATTCCTCTATATAATATACCTAATAAGCACTTACATACAACATACAAAAGTATCCAGTATAACACACATATACGTAAACACCCATTAATTCCTTTCGAGGTAAACAGAATCACGGACAGACTATAATACGAATATATCTGGTCGCTTTTTACCATGTATTTTGAGGTTTTGTTGTCATATGAAACCATTCCATTTACCCCTAATCTCTTTGTCGCCTTTTACGATATATCGAAAAGAACTGTAGCTAATTATCTTTCTTTTTACGTCCCATCTAACACGAAACAAGAATTTCCAATATAATATTACATTCTATGTAGCTTACAAAAGTACATTTTATCCTAAGTAATTCACACCTGCCTATCTGGAGAGGTAGGCAGTGTGTAGCTATCCCCTTAAGGAAGGCGATAAATTGTGTCTCAGATGCAACAGATGTTGAGCCGGTTCCAGAGGAATGCATGCATTCAGGTTGTAAGCCCTTTTGGGTAGATAGAGTGGTGGAGTAAGTAGGAAAAGTGTTATTGGTTTGGGGTTGTTTGTGAGTTGGGATTGTTGTGGATGTTTGGTGATAGGTTGACATATACCCTAGTTGTACATATACTATCTTATCCTTTAGGTTAGTAAAGGATAAGATAGTATATGTACAACTAGGGTAATTATTTATTTACTAATACAATAAACATTAAACTATATAGAGGAGAAAATTATGAACTACCTATTAAATATAAGGAAATAAGGATAATTTAGAGTGCTTTTATTTTATCAATAATTGAATGTAAGTTATTTTTGTGATGTTACAGAACATTTCATTACTAATTTCCTTCAGAAACTTAATTTTTAAGTCTTTGTTTAGAATAAATCTTTGTTACTTATCTATATCTGAAAATCTTCTAAAACCAACATGGCCGTACTCAATTATACCGCCAAAACCTACATTTTATCGTGACCACAAGAACTAGGCTGTCGTCCATTCAGCCAGTAAAAACCGACATAAATTGAAACCGCCACGTGAACGCTAAAAAACTATGAAAACGGCTTGGAAACGTTTTTCAACGGCCACAGATAGCCTCGGCTTGACATCTGCCTTATAGAGAAAAACGTAAGCAATTGCTAACTGCACTTAATTCGCAGCTGCCCACTCGGCTAAATGTCAAACGTTTAATCAATTCACTGCCTGGCTCAAATACCTGCTTCTCAAGCCTCACATACTAACGTTTATTTTGACTGAAAACATCTTTTCGTAACTGTAGTAACAAAATTTATTTTGAAAGAAATTTCCATGGTAATTACACTTTTAAATGGAAGCATATTTATTACTTTGAGTAGTATTTCATGAAAGCCACTTCATAATTGTTCCTGCCCACAAGGAAGTCAGATCGATAGCACAACTTAATTAATAACCAGTATCGATACATCTAAGAGGATCGGGCCACTTATGCAGATAAGCCGTAAATGGATGAATGCCCATGCCTCGCGTGGCGTTTTAAAAAGTTACGAGCGACGCGTGCTGCCATTTTACTAGACGGTGGCTTATCGGCCATATGCCACGGCGCGTGCCTCAAGCGAGGGCTGGCTCATCGGCGAACCGTATCATTGCTCCAGGTTACATAAAAACAAACCCGGATGCTATGGTTTATGTATGGAAGTAATGTTGTTTATGTTGATATAGATTATAATTCTTAATGTAAGCACTAAGGTATGGTCTAATATCATTTTTGTGATGAGAATTTATCTGCTGACAGTATCTGTAGGTGGTAAATAAGCTTCAAAAAGGGTTTTCTTTGATTACTGAGAGCTATATTTTTTCTCATAACATATTTATGACATCCAAAAATATGCTATAAATTGATGTTTTGTGTACATTGACGAATATTCTTGTCAACTAGAACAAGATACAATAAAAAAAATATAATATGAATAAATGCATTCTTGAAGCCACTACACTATAATTCTTAATAATTTGAGGCTTACAACGAACCAATTACATACCTACCGACTTTCTTTAAAATATCGATCATTTACACACAAGTGGCCGTTATATCGTTACATAAGATACATTTTGTCACTAACCATTAGTTAGAACCAATTGGCATATTGGCTGAACTGGCTTTCGACTAAATTTCTTTGCGTGCACGCTCTCGTTAAGATAAAAAAGTCATTTGACATTCAAATATATTTTATGGCTTCGGAATATCACATAATGTTGTGTCCATATGACGCAATGAAAAACTTTCACTGGACTGAAGTCGTTAGAAAGCTAAGGGGGTCGACAGAGGTTAGCAAGTTTGTTTTACTTAATATTTAGGTGGTTTGTAAACAACTAAATTTAATACTGGTCCCTGAAGAAATAAAAAACATATTGGATTGATAAGTTTTATAGTAAATGTGTATTAAGGACAGAATATTGAAATACATAGATACAATATATAGGTATGTCATATCCTTCTGTTTCAATTGATGTCGGCAGAACTTCGAAAACATTATATGTTCACATTCATACATAACAGAATAATGAAAACAAATTATTAATATTAATAAAAACATTGAAACATAGCATACAAATACATATTAAAGTCTAAACTACAAAATTACACTTCCAACAAGTTCAACGTGACATACAAACATCATATAGTCTCATCCTTCATATCCCCTCAAGGTAGACAGTACATTAAAGATCCCTATCAACAACATCACCCCAATACAAGTAATGTGTTGTATGCAAAAGGTACGGTAAGACACGAACAGCTGTTAGTGGGTCGGTAAGCGAACGACTGTTCTTTCGGAACAGGGGTAAAGGTGTCTTTACACGTACAGGGGGAAGGCTAATAAATAGGTTGAAAAGAAGAGGAATTGTTTTTGTTTAATGATATATGGTCTTAAAACATTTATAGAAAGTGATAATAGATATTTTTTCTATATTATTCATTCATTCATATCCCGCCTGTTTCCCTGTAAAGGGATATACAGAAATCTGATATATTATTTAGTTGTTAGAACAATTTATAAGGATCATTAAATAAATTATTGTAGCATATTAAGTTATATTCTAAAGTATAAATAATAAAACTAACTTTGTAAAAAAAGTCTTACTAGAAATGTCCAATATAAATATTATATTGTTTAAGGAGTTATTTTGACTAATTAGCCTTCTAACACTCACTATACATTCATACCCCATATCACTTAGTTACCTTTTACAACATACGTCACATATTCAGATTTAAAAATTATCTACTTCAGTAAATATTTTGTTAGTTTTAATTCCTTGTTTTATTGTATATAACTTAATTTGAATTTATGAATAAATGATCTTGTTGCAGAGCTATAAACTCAAATAAAACAAATTAATCTACTTCAGTTGTCACTCATTTACTAAAGAATAGCTTTTTATTTTTTTATTTTTTGGTTTGGTACAATACTTTTTTCCATTCGTAATATTTTGATTGACATCCATTGTAAGTTTCTTCTCTATGGTCTAGTAGTTGTCTCTAAACTGATTTAAGAACAAAAGGTCACAAGTCCATTAGTAGAAATGCTAATTACTTTGTACTAGTCTTATACTATTCAGTAACATATTACATAATAAATATGTTAGGTAATAGTTATTTTTATTATAAGGTAATTGGTAATTGAAATATTAAATCAATTATTGATTAATATGGTCATTTGAAATCAGGTCATATAGTTTCCTTAATGTAAGAGTTTTATAATTAATGATACTATGCCAAATCGAATAATTTAAAAGTCAATAGTTCTAATAAAACTATACATACGGAAAATGCGGTTTAGCGCTTTTTATCTATAAAATAATCTTTATTATAGCTTATTGAATAACTTAAATACAAATCTAATTACTTTATCTAATCTTTATATTGAAAATACCTATCTAAATGATAACCTAAATATAATTTTAAGTTTACCAAGTAAGTCCTAACCAAAAAGTATGTCAGCCAGACCATAAACAAAAAGCTAAGCCGAGAACTGTCATAATGCCAATTGCCGAAGATAATGCCTCAGTATGCCATTAGGATTGCGTTCACTCACGTAATGTAGAGACAATACTGCACGCAAACCTGTTCTTATTGTTACCAATTTTTACTCAGACATGTACATACTTACATATGTATATATTCACGCTCTTTCATAACATTCGGGTAGATAAATTATTGAAGACCTCATATTTCATATTCTTATTTAATTCTGTTTAGTACAGCATTCGTGTTAGGTCCGTATTGACATTAACATGATATCTAGATTAAAGCTAAGCCATTATCCAAAATATTCCATAAAACCCTAATTCCTTAATCACTCTTTTAAATATATCGAAACAACTGCATTCTATTTACATTTAACTCTTAATTTCTACTAGAACAATTAAGTAACCGAGAAGATTGACAACTAGTTAGCATTCTACTTACGTCACAGACTAGCACAGGTAACGTAGGAGACAATACCTAATTGCATACTTGTTATTAACACATTGTTGACGAAATGCTGAGACGAAATGTTACTCTAATATTGTCTCTGGTATGCAGACTGATTAACCACGCGTAGAGATCCCGCCATATAAATTGGCAGTTGGCGGCGTCGCCACAGTCGCGTAATTCAGTGTTACCAGTAAACACGCCAAAACTAGCACTCACTGTGCCATACGGCTCGATACATTATAGGTTTCATTTGTAACGGTCTTTGGTTGCAGAGCTACAAACTCAAATAAAACAAATTAATATATCAAAGTCAAAATATGTTTATTTAAAATAGGCCCTATCACAAGCTCTCTTTGAATGTTATCTTATGATCTAAGTATAACAACAATAAAGATTATTATTTTTATAATTAACAAACATAAAGATTACAAAGAAAGTGAGCAGTGTGCCAGTTTTTCCTTAACAATAATTATGATCCCTATCGCCTAACGTGGTAAACGGTAAAAAGTGGCTTTGTCCAGCTATCCTCAAAATAAAGAATTTTGCTTCTTAGCCACTCTTGCATCTCAGATTCTCCATCCATCTGCCATAATATATTCAAAATTATAAATATCACAAGCTCTCTTTGAAAGTTATCTTATGATCTAAGTATAAATTAAAAAAATTATTTCAAACATGGCACTGAGCATTGTCTTTACATATTTTTTACCGAGGTTAGATCAGCGGAGACCCTAGCTTGGAGAAGAACTAACAAGAAACTCCGGAAATCAATTTATTATAATCACCCTTAACAAACATAAAAATTACAAAGAGTGGGCAAAAAACACAACGCTGGTAATACTAAATTTACCTTTCATACAAAATAACACGCAATGGCGGAAACGTCAAATTTAGTTCCAAGTTTGGCTACTGCCAATTTATGTGGCGGGATCTCTAGTGTATGGTAATGAAGACTTTACTTGTCTATGGTTGCATTGTCTTGGTAGGTAGGGTTAAGATCTTTGAAGTGCAGGATTATAATGTATCTCTATGATAGTTTGTATTGTATGATATAGGGTAATTTAGTAGAAGTACTTTTTTAGTATTGTAATATAAAACAACTTTTTACTAAATATATTAAGAATATAGACTTAAATCAGTTTATACTCGGATTTACGGTCGTTTAAATTCTTTTGAATAATATTAACACATTCTTTAGACAGACGCATACAATTATGTATTTTACGCGTTTGTTTAAAAAATAACACTTCTTATACCACATAACATAAGAAAAACACTTCATAACATAACACATAAGTTAGTTCAAGTATTAACAGTCGTTTTAAATCACCATTTAGTAACACCCTATCTTACTTTGCACATTTATATTCCCTAACCTTAAAATAAGGGCGTTATTGACCCTTCTCGCGATGTATGATAAAAAAACACACCTGGCAGTTACCATAGAAACCAAATCACTACATGGTAGCCATCTTTAAATCTGTATCGATTTATTTAAATACGTAACGGCTTTTCAAAAACAATGGTGAATTGTTCACGTGATATAATCAAATAATGTAGCTAGTTATGATTGGGAAAATGTGTTTTTATAATTGATAACATGGAACAATGATTCTTCATAATTATAATGGGTTTAATTAAGTCAAATTGGCTACTAATGCATGATCAAACCGCTAAACTGTAAATTAAAAATAAAACAAAATAGCAATATTAATAAGAATAAAAATACAAAAACTTATAGATTTGTAATTCTATCAAGTACGTTTATAAATCTAAATAAAGTATTTTGACTTTCAATAAATGATTGTATCATTCTTATATGGAATAAAAAGATTTACATTTCATTATAATCATAATCATTAACATACTATACTCAATAAATAAAATATTTTAAATTGGTTATTAATTATCTTACCATATTTAATTATTCAAAACAATTTTGAAACCATACTTTCACCAAAAAGTATGCTAAGTCAAAGTGACACTTGATTGCTTTATTTATCCGTTGGATGAGCAGGGCACGCGCCGTTCAGCCACGGTGCCATATGAGGGCGGCAGATGACAAGCGACCGTTACACTACTTGCTAACAGCTGCGTGTGCGCTCGATAAAAAAAACGCAACTTGTTCCTATTTACTTGACTATTCCGGTTATGCCATCAAAGTTCTTTATAGTTCAAGGTATGGTTGAAGGAAACTTATTTTTATATTGAAGCGGATGTTTTTCTTTTTATCTTAGTAGGTATATAGGTGTATAAAGTTTTAAGTCAATTCGACAACAATTTGAATTACTTCGTTTGTTCTATAAGGACAAGACCAATATTCCTTCTTCATTTGTAGTATTTGTTACATATTACTTCTCGTATATTAAGTTAAACGTTACATGAGATTATTCGAATCATATTTACCGATACGAAGATTGTAAATATTAATTTAAAATATAAATTGAAATGTTAACTGATAAATTTAACAACACACAGCGTTTTAAATCACCTTTTATTCTAGTTATAACTGGTTAACATTAAAGTATCAATATAAAAGTAATCATTCAGTTTCATTCCACTAAATATCCAATATATGTGCGTCAAATCATTTTATGAAGACAATAAAGGCAGGGAATTCGAAGTATGGGGCTTCAAGACATAATGGCTTATTGTCCTACATGTGACGCAGATTCCGACGAAATTACCTTAAATAAATCACTAATACTTACCATAATACATACATATCATACACATACATACATCCGTCTTTCTTTAAATCACTGACGCATTCTCTTTAGCAAACAGGTTTGACTTAAGTATCTTTTATGATTTGTTACTCTAAACTTAGTCATAAGTCTCATAAACAAACACAGGCCTCTGTTTATAACCTAGAATACGTATGTCCTCGGTTTAATAGGTAATAGTCAGTGCTTGTAAATGGCGACACGGCTTACTAACTACCACATTGAGTGCTGACTATCTGGTTAACTCGTAAATTCGTGGTGTCATAGAAGTAATAACTCCGCGATTGTGGAGATGGACACGAGAACTTTTCAGTCATTAAACTAATATAGTTATATAATTTGAACTGAAACGTTTGTTCTTAAAGATTCTAATCATTGATATTGGCTTTTAGTGACAAGTTGCTCATTTATTACTTAATATACCACTATATATGTATTGAATTTACCCCTAATCCCTTAGCTAATTTAACAAAAAACAACATAAAAAATAACAACAGACAAACAAAAGAAAGAATAGCCCGTAGTTTAAATTCTGATATAGCAGTCTATTGTAAGGGACACATACATACATACATATTATGTACACAAGAAACAAAAAATATATCAAAATTGACGCACAGTAGATGTTAGAAATACTCTATAAGTCTACTTATAAATTCAGTATTGATAATTCCTTATCTTTATCAATTCGTCATCTTGACCTTATCTGAAACAATGAATGTCTGTGTTTCACTCACTGAAGATAAAGAAACGAATTCAATGTACTCATATACAGGTATCAGGTATTTTACCTAGACCTAAAAATTCAAGGACTATATAAAGATAGATAAATTTGTTGTGCGAAAGAAAATGTTAGTTCGGGAAATTTGGGTTTTTATGTCGTTCCTACATAAGAGGGGTGATTTAAGTTTCACAACACAATTAAAAAATATAAATAAGAAATGTTAACATACTATACATTATAATTAATCGATGTATGTTTATAGGTTGCTAATATTACTTGGCATCAATGTTTTATGTCTATTTGATTATAGGATTTTCAAGTTGCATGTTGTTCGAAGTAATTGCTTAGCGATGTTGATCAGTCATTACAATTTTATAGTTAGAATTACCAACATATCATTTACCACAATTATAGTTTTAAGAGATTCGCGATTTATACTTATGGTTAATAACTAAACGGGACTTATCGCGGAAGTTTTTATATAATAAAGTTAGCTTTATTATTAACCCGACGTTTCGGCTACGTTGCAGCAGCCTTGGTCACGGGCAGACTGACAACCACAACTCCTTAACTATGAAAACGAACAAGTATAATTATCTTCCCAACTGCTACACAAAATAGGCAAGTTTCATTGATTAATTGCTGTTGAAAATCTCAACGAATACTTTAACTACCACTTACTACTCTCTAGCAAAAAGAATGTTAGTAATTGATCTGAAATCGCAATTGCAAACGAAAATGTTGCAACGGCTTGAGAACAACTCTTCCGTTCTAGATTCGTGATCGACTGCTCAGCAGATCTTTCTAGATTATGGTTTGATGATTAACATGTTATTGGATCTTGAATAAATTGAAAAACTTTGTATTTGGTGTTGAAAGAAACATTGTTTTTATTTGGAGGATAGATTGAAGAGCATTCGCAACTTATTAAACAAAAATTGATAAGTTCTTAAGTGTTTTTCTATATCTGATAGTACAGATAGGTACTCGTAACATTTAATAAATTTAATTACAATTTCTAGAATATATAAGGTTTAAGAGGAATCTAATTTATAATTATAAATCGTATATGATAATAAATCTTTTGTGTTGTTAAATAGCTGCATACGTTAACGCTAGTTGTTAAATGTTATCTTGACCAGAGGCCTTAGGTTGATGTTGGTCATTCAAGCCTCTGATTAACCTGAAAATATTACATATAATATATTCACGCCTTTACCAACTGGGAAAGACTATCGATCGCCAACTGGAACGATCCTGACATATCTCTCTTGGTTCACTCACATCCATTTACCTTCCCATACTTACTCTTTTGTTTTTCGCGCTACGTTATCTTTACGCTTTAAGAATGTCTCCAATTTGATCTGAAATATGAACGTTTGTGAAACGCATAAATGGGAAAACAACAAAAAACAATTTCTAGAATTGCAATAACACTAAAGATGCATAAAATGCTTTAGAATACGAATACCACAAGCATCTCAAAAGGATTTAAGCGACAAAAACACTCTCTGTCACATATCTCGTCTATATGTCGCGTATATACCAAATTCTCTAGAGAACTGTAATTACTATAAGTACTCTAAGCCCCCAGTCCGTTCTAACCGCTATTCGAGATCAATTGAATCGCAATGGACGTGTTAATTGATTGTGGAAACCATGGGAGTAGACGCAATAGTATTTCAGATATTCGATAATTGGCGAGCATTTAGTATGTTCATGTAGTAACTGTATGTGCGAATGTTATGAAATCACATGGCCCTTCACTACGTTATTATATTTAGTTTCAATGTGTGTACTAATCAAGGATTTACCGTCTATAGGAAAACATACGTAAACTAGTGTATGTCCTTGAAAATTATCTGTTAATTTTGTGGCAGAAAAATAATAATAGTAATCATTCATATATACTACACATCAGGCCATTCCTTACATAGATCCGATCCTTCCGATCCTTGCAAACCAATATCATTCCATCAACATAATATATTATAATACGCTAAACTCGGTTGATATTTTAATACTTGCATGCTTTAATTAAAAACGTGAAGCGTATGTACAATGATTCATAAACCCATTAAGGAGGTTGTATCCTAAGCACTGACTCATTTAAACAAACTTATGTGAGTAACATTGTACTTATAAGTATATAAACTTTAGCATATTCACAATGTACATAACTTTAATATGACAAGTTATCTATATAGTTCGAAAGGTTCAGTGTAAAGTAAGTTATTTTAAGTCTCATGCTAGTCTAGGACATAAAAAGAATGCTAAATAGCTGACATTCTTCACGGCATGTTGTAGTAAGTGACTAAGGATACATGTATATATGAGAGATGGGCTATTGAGCAATCATATGTTCCATATGATATTACAACCCCAATATTCATGCTAATAAGTTACCAAAGATATGTGTTCAAGGTTCTGTTCACCCCGAAGGGATTAAAGAACGTGAATGTACATGTATGTATGTATTTTTATACTAATGAAAACCTGCCAAAGATCTTACTATAGAACCTTAATTTGCATTGTAAACACAAAGTCGTGTTTGCTAAAATACTTACTTGTACTTAGTACATTTGTCAGCCAAATATTTGTTTAAGCGTTAACTACCCATTGTTATATAGCTACTTGTAGTTATCATAATTGTAAATGCTTACAAAACATCAAAAAAGCGACTGTAGTAAACATTAAAACGTCAAAACCACACTTCTTGTTTCAGTTCTTCTTTTTATACTCGTAGAATACAATATTTATTCTTACAGTTAAGTTTTTAAAATAGCTTAAGATATACTTTAAAAAATTTAGTTTATAATATAATATATGATTATAGTTTTAAGAGATTCGCGATTTATACTCCTGATTCAATAACTAACGGGACTTATCGCGTAAGTTTTTATATAATAAAATTACCTTTATTAACCCGACGTTTCTAAAGTCTGCCCGTAACCATGTCTACTGCAACGTAGCCGAAACGTCGGGTTAATAAAGGTAATTTTATTATATAAAAACTTACGCGATAAGTCCCGTTAGTTATTAATCATAATATCTGATATTTAATTAACGGAATGTTCTAGAAATTAAGATGAAAGTACGCACAACACAATCTTATTAGCAATAGGGGTGACACACCCCGCTATATTAAATGTGTGCATTACTGTATGGGTAACCCCCTCGGTACCTCTTACAAAAGTGCAGATTTACAACAATAGAGCCACCAACGGTTTTTAACATCTGCCTACTGATTTCACACGGTTAAGGTATTTGATTTAGTTTAAAATCAGTATAAGTAGACTAATTGATATAGATTTAATCGAATTATTACTAAGTAATCGAAATTATAAAATTATCTACTTACTAATTAGGATAATTTAGTTATTAACTTAAAGTAAGTTGATTGCAATAATATTGTGATAGCGAACCAATTGAATTATAATCGAGAGGTTCCGGTTTTAATATCCAAAAAGTAGTTAAAAATAAGTTTCGATCTGTACGTTGAATATTACTTGATATGTAGTTATTTATATATTATTGATTTCTTAAATATATATGTCAAACAGTATATTTGTCATCTTTAAATACAACTTTCCGAGAGAACAGTTTAAGTATTTATTAGCATTCTAACTCAGCATAACTTTTTTGTTCACGAAACAAAGTTTACGGAAAACATCAGTCATTAAGTGGGATCGTCTTCAAACGGCAAAGCATTGTGTTCCCAGGGCTTAGACAAAAAGACAATCGAGTAATTTAGCCCGCGGAGGCAGCGTCGGGTACAGGCGCCGCGGTCACGCATCGGCGGCCCTCACCTCCGAACCGTACTTAGTATAATGATCCCCGACATTACGTCACTCGGCCATCGACCATCGGAGCCGACGCCCGCAGTTCCCACGACTCATTGTGTTTCTTGTTGCAGGATGTCCAACTTCCAAAGAACGAGGAGCAAGGTTTGGTTCGGCGATTCGCCACCGAACATCGGCAGCCCGCTACCACCGCAAGTACCTTGGCACAGACCCCATGACGACCCGGACTGGGAGCCTCAACTGCCTCACTGGATCGAGAACAGACCAGAGGAGCAAAGAAACCATAGCAACGATAACGTAGCCATTGTCAACAATGTGAACCAGTGGCCATTGAGACATGGCAGCCCAGGAAGTCACAAGAGCCAAGACTCTGGTTTCTCAGACTCTGACAGCTCACCACCTCCGTCACAGCACTACCTATCACCCACTGACAGCAATGACTCAAAGACGAGTAAATCCTCCAGTGATTCGAATAACAACGAAAATATCACAGTAAGACAAGTGATAGACTTCAAAGACACACCTAAAACGAAGGATGAGGTTGATGCATGTGTCCCGCAAATAACCATCAATGGCATGACCCCAACTCCTAAGCCAAGGTTTAAAGGTATCACGGAGTCTCCAAAAGAACCGTCGAGAGATACCGTACTCAACCTCTCGAAAGATAAATTGTCCCCTGATAAGACTAGCAGCGTGACAATAATACAGAACGATACCAAATCACCATTACGTCACGATCCAAATGGTGATAAAAATAAATCTGATGGAAGCAATGAAGAGAGTAATAAAGAGAATACTCCCAACGTAAGTGCAATAGAAAACGATACCAAAGCAATATCTCAAAATAATGTTAACGTGTTAAGTCCGTCTAAGAAATATCCAATAAAGAAGTCATTTGTATCTAGTAAGGACAGTACTAAACTTAGTAAAGTAGCAATAGTAAAGGATTTAGAAACTAGTAAAAACAAATCTTACGAAAATGTAGAGTACTTACAGTTATCTGACAACAACGAAGTAGCGATACACAACCAACCTCGAATTCGATCCCCAGTCAGCAACGTTACTTATGTGTCTACAGAAAGAATCAGTTCTGCGAAAAAGGAATACAGAAGAAGTTTGTCGGATGAAGACAAAACACTCAACACTCCAGCTCCAAAATTCCAGAGGAATAGGTTGAACAAGTCTCTCACTTTTGAGGCCCAGAAAGCAGACAAAGATGAAGAAGAAGGTCACCATTCACTGGACTATATCTCGGAAGAAAATACATGTGGGGAAACACCTGTTCACAAGCCCACCAAAGCTGTATTTGGCAGAAATATCATGGATAGTCTGGACTTAAGGCCGTCAAAAAAAGCAGGGTTAAAAGCCAAGCAAAGAATGATGGTTAAATCTGATAAAAACAAAGAAAAGTTTAGACTATTTACACCCAAGAAAGATAAAAAGAAAATTGAAGAACCCCTTATTACAGACACTAGTAGAGTGCCATCTTTGGGTTTACCTACAACAACTGAACGCAACTCTTGGGTAGTCGTAAATCACCCAGAAGTAGAAGTGTTAATACCAAGTTGCAATGAAAGAGTAAATACCGATACTACTAATGTCAAATCAACAATTGAAACAGATTACGACATCATACAAGTTCCACCCCCAATAGAATTCCAGGATAAAGAGAAAAGCCCTTATGAAACAGACCAAGCAAGTAGTGTCAATAAAAACGACACAAAAAGGGAGAAATTAAAAGATGAAGAATTCAATTTCCTTGACGTTCAATTGGATTTAGCATGCAGTTCTACACCAATCATGTTGGAACCTCATAAATTCATGAAAGAAGGGTCCCCCAAAAGTTCTATGCATAAAACGAGAACAAACTTATTTCACAGTTTGAAAGGGTAAGTGATCGTATACTATTCTTATCACGCTTAGTTTTGTTGTGTGCAATTAAATATCTATTGAAACATAATCTTTGATAGGCATTAAAATAAGAAACAAATTACTATATAAGTATAAAAGATTCAATTATTTCATCATATAATTGTTTATGAATATGGCACGATTGGTATTCATAATTTTATATTCTTCGATAACATATTATTCAAGAATGTCATAACTAACCATTATTAAGTCATTTGTATGTTGTCATAACAACCACCGTCATTATTTTTATACTTCCTGTGCTAGCTGGCTTAAAAAGAATGCTAACTAGCTGCCGTCTTCTCGACTTGTCGTAGGAGGCAACTAAGGGACCAGAGGTAAATGGAATCTTTTGGGCTAAAGACTAGCAACCTCTCACCAATGTTCCACATGACATCACAACCCCATACGTATGCTAAAAATGATTTCGACCCGAAAGGGGTTAAGGACATAAATAAATATATGAACTATTATGTATGAATTTTAAATTTTATTCCAGCTTGGTCCTAGATGACAACGACGAGATATTATACAGAGAGAGGAGTATAGACCAAACAGTCCTCGAGAGACTATGTGACAAGAAACCAGAATCTGTCCAATTCTGGTTGAGGGAACTGGCTGGTTCCTGTGAAAACGAATGTATGACGACCTTACAAAGCAAGCCTATTGGGGTGGAAATGAAGGCATCGGTGTCGGCTAGCTCAGCCACCATCACTGGCAACATAAGGAAGGTCCAAACCCATGGGCAGATCATTCTGCACCAGTACAGCGATGTCATAAGGTAATTTTTTGTTCATGTAGTTTAAGGCCTTGTTATTTATACATACGTACATTTCGAAACGTGAACGATAATTGTTCCTTATGGCGAAGTTGGGTATTTAGAGATTTGCGGGTGCGCAATTCTGTATTTGAAATGTTTATACTCTGAAATATTATATAATAATAATTCCCAATAATGCATTTCCGTATTACTAGTAAAATACTGCTCGTCTTTTGTTTGTCTTCGTTAACTATGATAAGAGAAAACACCGTCAGGAAATTTATTCTTTGTCAGTGCTTGTGTAAGGTTTCATGATGTACCATCTGTACTAGCTAAGGGTAACACGTGATTTCGTATTTGCTAACCACCTAAAGCGTGCTAATACGATAGTAATGTTACCATTGTATCAAACGAAACTTATCATGTCAAATTGCATTCCAAACATAAAAATTACCCTTACAGACAAATAGAAGCAAACAAAGTAGGCGAGGACCAAATTTGCCTCCTCGTAGCGAACATCAACGAATTCGTGCTAGCTCATAGCATCACCCTGAACACGAAGCCTCCAGGAGAAACCCCTGAGAGATGGGACAAGGTCAAGAAATCTCTCCAGGTGTATCTGCAGAAGTTAATCGACATAGGAGAGGATGTAAAGATCGAGTTGAATGACAGCACTACGCAATGGGAAGTCGTGGTGAAGCACTTAGACGGTCTCATTAACATTTTCTTGGAAACCACCAAAGCTGTTTTGGTTCAACAGATGAAGGTAATGAATTATGTGTTTTGGCAAAAATGTATATGATAAGAATAGTTTTTAAAAATGTGAATCATATTGCGAAAGGATTTTTAGCATCTACTTGGGTTTTTGCACGGATGTTGTAGCATTACATTTTCCTCTTGACTTTAAAATATAATTATAAAACTATATAAATGGCTTGATTGACCTTGGATTTTTGTTTTTGAATTAGAACTTCCGGTGTCCCAGACGAACTAGTTTTAAGACACATCCATTAGTTTTTCTTTAATAAGTAATTTTAGTATAAATATAGTATATACTATAGGCTTACGAATATCACTTCAAACAACGATGTTTTTGAAATAAGCTATTGATTTCGGCACATTGACTACAAACCTGCAATATCCGCTCCATTTGAACCATAACTAACCTCAAAACAATTCCTTCACAGACCCTAGTATCCTTAATCGAAGAACCACCATCTGACATGATCCTGAAGAGCACGCTAACATCCATTGGCCATCTGGCGATGTTGTCAGAAAACACGGAAACCTCTCTCCATGAGAAATGTCAGAAGATTGTCAAGGGAATCTCTGAACTTCCGTTTGTCGAGTGCTGTGTTCCCAGGGCCTTATTGACGGCTATTATTGAGACTAATAAGAGTTCTGTAAAGGCCCTGTCTCTGAGAGCACTCGCTACGATCTGTGTCACGGGAGATGCTGTTAAGCAGTTTGAAGAGGTAATGATTATTTATTTATGTAGTTTGCCTATGAATTTTGGGGTTGAAAATCATAAAATATACTTAATCTTTTGTAAGGTAGAGGACGGCCCAATAAGACATTTATATGACATTCAGATAGACGCCATATTGAAATAAGGTGACGTTAGAAGTACCTGTTACCGCCGAGTGTGTATGAGGAAGTATATGAGTGTCATTGAAGCGAAGTTGGTTTGGCTGATGGGGACAGAAGGGAACCGTGATGTGTGCTACCGCCCTGCAGGGCATCAGGCGTGATGTGTATGTATGTATGTATTTTGTAAGCTAATGTATGTATTTCTAAAAAGTTACAGTTCTTCTTTTGCCTAAAAGAAGTGATTGAACGTAACAAAAGTAAATTTTACTCTTTGATTACAAAATCCTTCATTCTATGTTTCCAGGGCGGTGGCATAGAGATCCTGTCGGACATTTTATCGGACAAGAGCAACCCAGAGCCTCAGCTGCGGGAAGCCATAACCGTCCTCACTCAAATCACTGCGCCGTGGCTGCGAGGCCATTACGACTTGGCTCAATTGCACGTCTACTTGAACACGATCGTTGAGAACATAACTGGTAAGCGCACATTTGTATTCTGAACGTACGCCGGCGCGGGATCATGTTCGCATATTATTATCATTAGAACCAACTCAAGGGTTTTCAAAGCTTACAGCGACATCTGTTAATGGGAGTTTGAAGATACTAATGGTAGGATTCAAAGTTGTATATTTAATATTATAGTATTAGCAGATAGTAACTGTTACACTTATGAGATACCTTAAAGCTTATTGAAATTTTACGTAATGTTTGTGATACTAAAAGTATAACTTATTTATTATTATCGAAACCTTGTTTGTAAACGAACTAGGGACATAATTAATCCTATAACTACTACAGACTTAGATGGTTGATTAAGTTTAAGTAACAATTTATTTAACTAACACTTATGTGATCACTTATATAAGATCATTAAAGCAGTCACGTTTTTAAGCCCCTACGACCAACAGAATAGGCATATATGTACTATCTATCGCTACCTGGAACAGGTGACAATTCCCTCATGCTTTACTCACACCATAAAACCTTCTTATGCAAGCTCTTCTCGCTGCGCACGCCTGAGAAATATATCTCCCATTTGTGGAAGATAGAGTTGGACGGGGTAGGCCGTGTAGAACGTATCTAGACTGGCTCAATATAAATAATATTTTAATTTACATCATTTTATTTCAGACATCCTCACACGAACAGAATGTTGCCAGCTTCTTCTGCTATGCACAGCCTGTCTGGTCAACCTGGTAAGGGAACTGGAGTTGGAGAAGAAAGAAGATGCAGTAGCCACTGCTCAGTCGGATATCATCGAAGTTATCACGAAACATAAGACTGTGGAGAGATTGTTGGAAGCTGTGAAGAAACGGGGTCCTGCTATATCGGTGTTTTTGCAGGTTGGTTAATGTGAAATGTTATAATAAGTACATAATTATAAGATCAGATTTTCATGAGAGAAGATGCATTAGTTGAGCGAGAATAAAAGAAATGAATGAACTACAACACGTATGAACATAAATTTGACAAAAACTGTCTAATAGATTGTCACTATTGTTCCATATCAATTCTGGTACTAATGTTAAAAGTCGCCATAGAGATATGTGTTGCTGATCATCTTGGGATTATAGGATGGGAATTTATGTAAGTATATAGCCTGAATGCAGAAGCTCATGCTATGAGACGACTAATATTATTACATTATAAGGGATGTGAGAGAAGAGAAAAATGTAACGATCTTTCAATATGGCGATCGAAAGTTTTTACCTCCCTATGAGTATGTACTTACTCTGGGAAATAAAGACGTGATGCAGAGTACTTAGTCTTTCTTGTTTTCATTCAGGAACAAACAGCGTCGCTCCTAGCGTCGTTGTCCCGCGTCCCGCGCTGCGTGCTAACTCTGTGCCGCCACCGCAGCGTGAGCGCGGCGCTAGTGTGCTTCGCGCGCTCTCCTCCCGCGCTCAAGCAGCGGACGGCCGAGATGCGCGCGCAGGCACGGCTGCACTGCCACGCGGCGGAGGCTATTGCCAAGTAAGACTATTGGACTATTTCAATAATGACTATGGACTTACCTATAGCAAAAAGCTGTGTAGGTTTCTATTTATAGCCATAGAGAAAAGATGTGAACTGCATAGGCAAATCAAATTTTTGCGACAGCTACAAACCGTTAGCCTGTTTTTCTTGGTTCGTTAATAAGTATATATTAAGGGATTGATTGCGTGTTGAAGCCTCTAGATGACAGGGCAAAAAATTTAACGAAAATGTATGTTTATTAAATGTAAGAGTCTACAATCAACTTAACTTCTCTTTACAGACTCTGCACAGTGCCCGACGTAGCCCACCAAATAGTCCAGCTGGAAGGAGTTCCCCATCTTGTCTCGCTGGTCAAGATGCAGCGGCAACGGCCACAGCTGGACATCAACCCTGACCAAACCCTCATCCATTGCCTCAAAGCCCTGAGGTCCATCTACAAACACCACCCTGAAGCTTTTGAGGAATACCAAAAGGAGGTCGAAGACATGATCAAACCTCATTTGATGGAATCACTCATGACGTTTTCAGCCAAAAAATCGAGTTACGTTTGATTCGTTTGCATTTTTGTAAATAGAAGTAAATGAATGAAATAGTCTGAATACTCTTCCCACCTATATACATGCTATGCATACGCATTATGCCTATTTCCCATATAGAGGTAAAGAAATCAGCTATCCTTGAATTTTATTAAAAATACTTGGCGCTCATATATTCTGCTAATATGTAAATCCTTTCTTTAGTATACCTTTACGACATCAAAATAAAATAAACTATTTTACTTCTTTTTGTACATTAGACATAAAAATCAATAGATTGACTCAGACCTTAACTATTTATATCTTCTATTAATATTATTATTGAGCATGTAATTCATATGAATACTGGCCTCATTTCATTTAATTTTATAAACTTTGACATTCTAAAATCATAATATTTTAGAGCATCAACATTAATTTCTTTTTTTATTTATTTAATCCATTTTTTGACAACATAAGCCTTGTCAATAAAACATAAATTATTCCACCTTAGCTTAAGTTCTATGTAAATAATTTTCCCCGTGTACAAACGTGTTTTAGATGCGACTGCAATTGAATTTTAGTTCGTTACGTTTAGTTTCTAGGTATTGTAACTGCATCAACTATGTCTAGAGGCCATATTAGACTTCCTAGTCTTCAGTGATCACGTACTTATAGCTTTGTATGACTATGTTTTACCACTCCGGTAGTCTACTTAAATTTTATTGTAAACTTATACTCAACTGTATAGATATTATAATGTAATTACGTTATTGGTCTATTGAATAAAAATTATAAGCAGAATTATTGATTTTTAATTACCTATCCTTGTTAAACTGTGCTAATTTGTCTTTCTTGATCTTGGGCTAGTCTGGGACGTAAAAATAATGCAAACTAGCTGTCATTCTTCCCAGCTTGTCGTAGAAGGCGAAAAAGGGACTAGGGGTAAATAGAATCTATTAGCCGATGGGCTAGCAACCTGTCACCAATGTTCCATTACGACATCGCAACCCCACAATTTATGCTAAAAAGTGACCTAGGAGATATAATATCTCCGAGGTTCTGTTCATCGCGAAAGGGATTAAAGGACTTGAATGTACATGTATGTATGTAATTTGTCTCTAGTTAAATGTTAAGAGGTTAAAGATCAAATCGGTTTATGCTTGTATTTAAGAAACACGTAACCAGACTCTTTGTGATGTCGTCATTAATATTGTATAGTTAGTTACTTCTGAACCACATTTTACTATTAGTTTGTGTATTTTTTTCTTCACAGAATAGCTTTAGATACATTTGTTGCTTACAGTAGGTAGTTTGTTAACAAGGAATTACTATTTAAAATGACAATGGATAACGAATTATCATCCTAAATTAGTTATGAAATAAAAAACCAGTTTAGAAGGTAAAAAATTTACTGACATATTATCAAATCTGTACAATTGGTACAATTTCAGCTATCTAAACAACTTAACTTTATTACAAACAAGTCACAACGAAAATCTTAGAACAATATACAATGTCTATTATATTACATTAAACAATTAAAAGTATATATCATACTACAGGCTATTCGCGTTAAGAAAATAGTTACATCGTGGCAGACATATTAAGAAAATAGTGATCCACCTACGATCTGACCAATGAGATGTGACAATGGTTGTCTGCAATTGGTCAATATGACTTTTCCTCATTTACTCGCCTCTCATTGGCCAGTTTAACCTCTGAATATAATGACTATTTCCTTTACGAATAGCCTGTATTTGGTGTAAATATTTGTTCAAGATACTCAACTATTAAGTTTGAAATTAGATTCCTATAAAATTAATTACTTATTTACACATATTTATAATGATTTTCCATTGATAATTAATTTAATCAAAAAATAGCAATCTTAGTTGGTCCTGCCCTATATAATGAGTTAATTGGAATAATAATTGACTATCTACTCAACACGTAGGTTCGAGGTGGCCATAGAGTTACTTTTGCAATTGCGTAGATAAAAACCTGAACCTCTGACTACCCCGTAAGAGTTAATGGTCGTGAACGCGTTTGTGTCTTTTTTGCCTACTTAAATTTACAGTAAGATCTTATCAATACATTTAGTATAACCTAAATATCACCCATATGACTGTTTGACGTTTTTCGAATGCACTATGTCTATTTTAGTCTCGTGGCATGGTCTTAAGTCTAGGTCATACACTCCGAGGCAGAACTTGTTATCAGTAGCTTTGTAGATGTCTAAGCCACGCCCCATTTTGATTATCCAACCGGAACTGAGCCTGCAATTAGAAAGAGTATTT
This sequence comes from Leucoptera coffeella, assembly GCA_030578115.1. Lineage (NCBI taxonomy): Eukaryota > Metazoa > Arthropoda > Insecta > Lepidoptera > Lyonetiidae > Leucoptera > Leucoptera coffeella. The sequence continues at coordinate 262,718 of JAMBLF010000034.1, read as the reverse complement.
TATATACAGATAAAAAGGATGTAATCTGGTAGGTATTTAAACTATGAAATCCTTTTAAGGAAAAAAGTGTTGATAGAACATCTGTTTAGATAATGATAATTATAGAAGCGTTTATATAGCTCAATAATGCGTCCCAAAAACATTTAAAACAACGTAAAAACAAAATTTGACTTGACTTAAAGTCAAAGTTAAAGTAAATTTATGTCCTCCAAAAAGATTAAGCCTTTGGCCTTTGACTTTTAGTCTTAAAATCCATGTTGTTGTCCAAAAACATAAAAAATGATAATGGCATTGTCTTCAAACATATTAGGTACTTACTATCTGGTGCAATGTGGACTTTGAGTGGTTAATGACCTTTAAAAAAACCTTATTAACCCGTCTTTGATAATAGTTGTGTCACCTATAGTTCTATGAATTTGTATTTATTTAAATTCCTTACATACTTACACTATTTGCCTATCATGCAATGTCTCCGAATACTTGACAACTAGCAGTACTTTGTACTTATGCAAGTCATGGACTAGAGTCTGTAACCATCCTTGTTGAACACTCTCTGATTTGCCATCTCTTGTTGTAAGGAGTTCTATCCTTCTTAAGTTTGAGCAGGACTTTACTGCTAACTCACACAGTCTTAGGAAGTTTTGGCACTGGAAGTAAAATATTGTAACAATTAGGGTATTTAATGGCTACAATTGTCTCGTGTATTAAAAATGAAAAAGTTAAATTTGATGAATCTCAATGATTGCGGTAAATCTTAAGTAATAGACTGGAAAGCTTTCCCCTTCATCTGAGAATATCCAAGATGACAGATTCTATGGCTCGAGGGAATTAAAGCCAATTCTTATCAAGAATCTTAATCATACACTGATACACATAATTTTTTTGTAATTTGTAATTTTCCATGTTCTTTGACACCTATGGTGCGATCTGTTAACAACATGAACGCTACTCGTGAGCTCGCGGATTCAATTCCCAATGGAGGCAGAGAGAATATACATTGACTAGTACCCTTAACACAAGACTTCAAAAAGAAAGAGGCTAGTTCAATTGGTCTATAGTGTCCTAAATTATTATTATTATTAGTCCAAACTATAGATATAACAGCAACTTTCAAATAATATAACTTAAGAATTGATAAAATACTTTTGGTTATAGAGTAGTCTCAAGTTAAGTCAAGATGCAGTTTTACCTGATGAAAGCTCCTAATATAAGGATCTTCTAGTATAATATACTCCACCTCTTCATCTAAAAACCTTCCAAAGAGTTTCTGGTAACTGTGTCCAGTTGAATTGTTCTCTATGACAATCTGTTCATGGAATTGACCTGTCTCTTTTTGGTTTAGAACTATTTTCTTTATGATTTCAGCTCGGTTCATATACTCTTCTACTTTCTTTCTGAGGTAACTTCGAACTGAATCATCTGGTTCACCTACAAACAATAATATAAAGAGTTATACAATAGTGATAGTCTGGAAAGTACATATTATAAATATTATTTAATAAGACAAACACATTCACAACCATTAACCCTTGCGGGGTAATCAGAGGTTCAGGTGACCATCTACGCAATCACAGAGGTAGTGATTTCATAGCCACCTCAAACCCACGTGTTGACCAGATAGTCATTACTCAATGTGACAGGTGGTAAGCCATGTCGCCATTTACAAGCACTAACTATTACCTGTTCAGGGACAGGCAGGTTTCCTCACGATGTTATTCCTCACCTAACCTAGTATTCTGTTTAATGTACACATATATTGATGACAAATCATTTAGAAGAATGAACGCGAGCTTTGAAAATATTTTGATGATTTTTACCTTTGATCTTGTCTACTAGTATTTGTAATCCTTCTTGATAACACACTAAAGCTTCAGTATATCTCTTCTTAGTGTCCAATTCGACACCTCTCTTTAATATGTTAATAGCTGCAGTGTCTATACTCATGATTATTAAGTTTTATTAAAATATTGTAATCAAAACAATATTAACATTGCAATAATATCTACAGTAGATAAAGAATTATGAATATAATTCTCAATATAGTTAAGCCTACCACCTTTATTCGAATGCTTTTTAAACAAAATGTGGTATAAACAAATGAAAATGTTCGTAACTTATATATATTCTAAGGTTCGTAATAAACAATTCTCATCTCAGAAAATTATCAATATCAACACATCTTCGAATTCAACCATCACATCACGTCACATTGCTGTCAGTAAAGAAATTAGCAATCTGACATTTTCACGATAATAATAAAAAAACTACCTACAACACTCCAAAACACTGTATTATAACCTTAAAAAGTTTATTAATAATTTATAAATTGTTTTCTTTACTTATGACGAACAAAACGTGGTTTTGCTGAAATTAAAACAGTAGTTATAAGATCTCTTTATTGTTTTATGTCATGATTTTGATCTAGAGTGGTAATGCTAAAAGTTTGTGATAAAAATGTCGCTACAACTTTGTCGTGTTGTTTCGGAAATTCTGGATCGGCATTATGGTGAAATAGTCAGCAAAGTTGGTGATGATTTACTTTCGTTTGGAAGTAAGCCTATTTCTCTTATTGTCAAGACTACAGGCTTGCCGAGAACTCAAGTAAGTACCATATATGCTTAGCTCATAAAACACTACCATACGTTTGTAAACATTAAAATTACTTAAATATTTCTTCTTATAATGGAATTATTTTATACCTCTATGAATATAATATTACTTCAACAATTTTTATGATTTCTCTATAAAAGTCTGCACTGTTTAATTAGTCTGTTTAGCTAGTTTGTTTATTAATTACATTATGCAATTGCTCATTCAGTTGATTTTTTCATTTTACCCTATGAACATTTATAAGACTCATTGCTAACCTACATAAAACAGTTCTGGACGGTCTCATAAGTATATGAATGTATCAACTGTATAACTGTAAAGCCTATAAAGGGTAAAAATATACAATAACATAAAATAATTAAATTAAGGTACCCATATGAATATATGTTTTATCGTTACAGGTAATTGAAAGTTTAAGAACACTTATAAAATATGACTTGGTATCCTTTGAACCTTCCTCTAACGAAACTGTTGCTGACTACAAACTGCTGCCAGAGAATGTTTTGCTGCTTAACAGATATCCCCGGTAATGTTCTTTTTAGTCAAATCAAGTCACACAACTGTCATTATTAATTGATCATCTCATGTGAACTAATATACATTCTGCTCAAGAACTACATAGTGTGAAGAACAGAAGAGCATGTATGAGAAGTCTAATGGGTGTGTGTAAAGTAAGAGAGATTTGTCAGGATCGTTCCAGGTGGCAAGCGATAGTCTCTTTCTATCCCGTTAGACGTAGAGTCATGAATATTTTGACTGTTATATTATATTAAGTTGTGGAAATTCAGCTTTAATGAAACATATATGCGACTGTACTCTATATGTATTAAATATTACCATATATGTCCCTTGAACTAATGAGCGTGTGGAATCCTTCTTTCTTACATGTACATACAGTTATTCACACCCCATTCCTAGGATTCTATCCCGATCCTGACAAACAACTTACGCTTCATTGACATCAGTTATAGGTACCTCTAACATTACCCTTTTTCAATATGGTGTCTATCTGTCAGTCATTTCTTATTGGGCTTTTAGATATCTCCTGCAAATGAAGAGCAAATTTGGCAATGAGGCCGAACTGATAGTGGAAGAGTTAGCCAAGCATGGACAGTGCACTCTCACCAAGCTCATAGTGCGGATATTCAATCAATACAAAGATGATAAGGTAATACATAGTTTTAAGAGATTCACGATTTATACTCATGATTAATAGTTAACGAGACTTATCATGTAAATTTGTATATAATAAAAGTAACTTTATTATATAAAAATTTACGCGATAAATATCGGTAGTTGTCAATATTAATACGTAGGTGACGTAGGGAACATAAAATTTAGAAATGATACTGAGTGAAAAAGAAAATAGGCTCCTCTGTAATATAAATGCAATGGATTTAGTTTACCATCTTTTTATGCATGTCATAACAATATCATGCCTTGTAACGGTACAATATTTAACAATGACTTATCAATTTGCCACTTCATTGTACTAATTTATATTAGTCATTAATTAACACAAATAATAGATCCCCAATCTGTTATTTCATTATACATTCTTCTTTACAGGACAAAAACATAACACTTCTCTCGATAAAAGAGATGTGCATAAGCTTGGCAACGGCCGGCTACATTCAGCAGGCGCCTGTAGTGGACTCAAAAGATGCTGATTGCGATGTGCCCACCCTGGTCCCCGTGGCAACCATTGTGCCCGATATTGATGTCAAGAAGCTCGTGATGACCATGGAAAAGAAGAATGTTGATGATAGTAAGTTTCGTGTTAGGGTGTTAAGAATATTTTATGTTTTTATACAATCTAGAAAGAATAATCTTAGTGTTATATGACATTTGTATAATAACTCATAGAATGCTACAATAAAATATAATTGTATCTAATTATATATATTCAAAATAATTCTAAAATGGTCCAATGATAGTTAAGTACTAAAATCCTAACTTCCAAAGAAGGTCACTAAAGCAACACCAACAGTTATAACTTTTACTAAAAGTGAATAAAAAATGTGCCTTCAATATTCTGTCTTCATTGAAATGAATTCAAGCATACCAGTCTATGCTTGTAACAGTTTAATTTGTCCATTTCAGATGTATATTGGAAGATCAACTATGACAGGTTCCACCAGGACTTCAGAGATGAGATTCTGGTGCAAGCAGTGACGAGGCGATTAGACGAAAATGGTAATAGTACATCGATAATTGCAATATAATCATATGCCATTTGCCTGACACTGGTTGTCTCTTACATTGATATTCTACCGTTGGTTCGGAGAAGAACCAACAAGAAACTCCGGCTTTCAGGATTTTTTGCCCAGTGCCAGTTACAAAAACAAATTATAAAGAAACATAATTTTCTATGCACATATATGTAGCTTAGATGCACTCATTGCCAACCCTGAGCATCGGCAAGGTAGTTCCCGACTGCGTAGTAAGATCAACATACTTATTTGTAGGTTATAGTGTTATAAATCTCCCTTTTTTATTACGTATTCATAAGACGTATATATTCATAGCTCTCTTATTAGAGTGATATACGTGTGTTGTTCGAATCACCTCTGTTGTCTAATATTTCTCCTCAAAAAAACATGAAAATAAGTCATATATTTAGCAGGGATTAACAAAATATCTGAGCTGTGTGATAATAATATAGAGATTGCAAATATTTCTTTCAGCCAAAATTGTTAATGTGTATTTTTCTTTTTTTGTACTATTCTCGTTTTTGTTTTTATGTGTTTTTGAAAGTTTCCTAATAAAGGTTTCCTTTTTCTTTCTATATGTATATGTTTCCTTTTTCATTTACGTACATAATTTACAGTCGCTAACGGTGAGGGAAAACATCGTGAGGAAACCTGCCTATCCCTCAGGATAGCTCAGGATAGCAGGATAGGATAGCGGGCTCCGGATGACCCATACCTAACATGCCTTCGAAATTTCGGAGATGGACATTCAAGCCTTCTGACTTCCCCGCCATAATAAAAAAGGGAGTGTGTATACACAAGTCGTGAAGCGTATGTATGTTATATTTTCGTAATAAAAACACATTTACGAAATGCATCGAATTATACGGCGAGGGAAAACATCGTGAGGAAACCTACTTATTCCCTAAACATGTAATAGTTAGTGCTTTTAAATGGCGACATGGCTGACCACCTGTCACATTAAGTACTAACTCTCTGGTTAACACGTGGGTTCAAGGTGGCCATAGAATTACTACCTTCGCAATTGCGGAGATGGAAACCTGATCCTCTGACTACCCCGTAAGGGTTAATGGTTATGAACCTGTTTGTCTTATTAAATAGTATTTATAATATCTAGTTTCCAGACTATTACTGTTGTATAACCCTTTATATTATGGTTTGTAGGTGAACCAGATGATTCAGTTCGTTACTCGTTCGTTATTTCGTCAATTGAAAAAAATGAAAGTCACCCTCGCCTCTAACACCTACACTACACTATTTATGTACTTATTTCATGTATGTAATATTCACACTTCTCACTTATTCACTCTTATATATTTAAATATTTCACTTTTATTTTGAATATCGTATGTATGCTTATTTCATGTAAAATTATTAATCTACCCTCTGTGGGCTGCCAGCTGAAAATCGGCGGCTCCGTGGAGCATTAAGGGCTCTATAGACAACCGCCGAGCTGGACGCCTTTTGAGATTACCACAACTAGCTGTGTGATCATATTTGAAATGTAAATTAAATTTCTTGTTATCCAACTTAGATAGAATTTATTGGAATTTATAAATGAATTTATGTTAAATTAAATGAAATGTAATTTTATGTGTTGTGTATCGTGTGATTCAATTATTGTCTATGAATTCTATTGTATGTTGAATATTGTATGTAATTGATGTGGATGTCTCAATAAAGATTTTATTATTATTATTATTATTATTATTAATTGTTATACTTCCGCAGCGGGTGAGCTCGTCCGCGTGGTGCTGCGGCTGATGTCGGTGCAGAGCGCTCCCTGGGCCTCCGTCTCCAACCCCATCTCGCTGGTGGAGTTGAAGGAGGCCACTCGCCACTCCACGCACCGCTATCCACTCCTCGCGCAGTACTTCGACCAGTATTTGAAGGTTCTAGGTAAGGTTTGGTGTATTGTAATAAAGATACCTATAACTTCGAAATTTCGGAGATGGGCATTCAAGCCTCTGACTACCAAAAAAGAAAAAGGGAGTGTGTATACACTAGTCGTGAAGCGTATGTTTATGTTATACCTATAACTCGACCCTATAATTAGATTTCGACGTAGCTCAGTTGTATGGAGCTTGACTATGTATCAGTGCGTTCAAATCCTGGTTGAGCATGTACAAATGGAAATGAATTTCTATGTACATTTTCGAAATGCATCGAATATTACTTCATCAATCAATCAATCAGCCTATGTCGGTCCACTGCTGGACGTAAGCCACCCCAAGGGTACACAAAACACGATGACTCGTGGCCCTCAGCCAACCACTACCAGCGACCTTTTTCAGGTCATCAGTCCATCTAGCAGGGGGTGTCCTACACTACGTTTACCGAGACGCGGTCGCCATTCGAGAACCGCTTTGCTCCAACGGTCGTCGGTTCTGCGACAGATGTACCACTTCAGCTAGCAACATCGATAGACAATGACAAACTTTGGTTCTCTGCCGGATAATGTCGTCGTTTAGTGTATTGTAATAAAAATATGTATAGGATATGAATTTGACGTAGCTCAGTTGTTTGGGGCTTGACTCTGTATCATTGGCTACGGGGTTTCGATCCTGTTTGAGCATGTACCAATAGAAATGAATTTCTATGTACATTTTCGAAATAAAACTATGAATATTACGGTAAAGGAAAAATCGTGGGGAACCTACCTGTTACCCGAACAGGCGTGTTTGTTAGTCAGTGCATATAAATGGCGACATGACTTATCACCTGTCACATTGAGTACTGACTATCTGGTCAACACGTGGGTTCGAGGTGGCCATAGAATTACTACCTTCGCAATTGCGGAGATGGACACCTGAACCTCCTACTACTCCGCAAGGGTTAATGGCCATGAACGCGTTTGTGTTTTTTTTTCACAAACAATCTTGAATACTAAACTACTTCTTTAGTGGATTTGTATTTATCTATTCAGAATAAGTGTATTCTTTTGAAATATGCTTTGACTAGTGTCCTTAATATTAGTCATAAGTGTACTTACTAACAAGTTAATTTGATTGCCTTATACCTTATGAGGTGGTGAAACGTTGATGGAGTACTGACTTAGTACATACATTTAAAGAACACATACACACATTGTCATTTCTCGTGCTCAATAAAAGACAGATAATATATTAATATCCCTACCTACCATACTATACTACCTATAAAAATTTTGTCACATACATAACTGCATTTATATCACACCCATCTCACCACAGAGAGATAGCCAGAGATCACGAATGGCCATTCCTGTCGAACCTAACAAACCAACATCGTTTCATTACCACTCCTACACCTCATACACACTCGCTAGTTAAATGTACTTACACCCTTATTAATACCTAACATAACATAAAACATACGCTTCACGACTTGTGTATACACACTCCCTTTTTATTATGGCGGGGTAGTCAGAGGCTTGAATGCCCATCTCCGAAATTTCGAAGGCATGTTAGGTATGGTCATTCGAAACCCGCGTATCACTAGATAGACAGCACCCAACGTGATAGGTAGTGAACCGTATCGCCGTATATTGGCCTTATTAATACAATTCCATTATAATTTATAATAATAATTCTTTATTGAGATTCCACATTATACAAAAATTAAAAAAAAGACAGATATAAAATTAACAATTACAATAAAATTCCAAATTACAATTAAATGTCAGTTACATTAAGCGCGCCGTGGAGATCCCAAATGGCGTCCAGCTCGGCGGGAATCTACGGAGCGCGGGCTCAGTAAATCCGCCGATTTTCAGCTGGCAGCTCACAGAGGGTAGTATAGTAGGGTATTATAAAAATAATGCATACATAAATTCAAAAATATAACGGTGAGTAAAATGTGAAGTGAATTACGTGTACATAAACTATTATTAAAACTATAAATACGAGTGAGTGTAATGTACGTGTGTAATGTTAATATAAATGTGTAATGTTTATATACCAGAAGAGAACGCGTTCGAGGTGCTGTCGAAGTGTGGCGACGCGGGGGGCGGCCAGTACAGCGTGCACTGCGAGAGGGCCGCCGAAGGGGTGCTGCAGTGCGTCTTGGAGCACCTGGTCAACGAGCGCCTTGGGTCCAAGGCTGCTAGGATATTTAGGTGACTATATGTGCATACTTCATAGGTATAAAATAGGTAGTCTTCCCGCGACCACGGCCTATGTAACTGGGTCGAAACGTCGGTTGAAATAACGGTATTGAAATCTTTGTTAATTTACCGTGATATGAGCTGGTATCACATAGTAAATAAAATGACTGTAAATAGCGAGTGTTTAAAAATAACTATAAAGATATTAGAGAAGATCTGGTTAGGTTATCTAATCCTCAGTGTAAGTTAAAGAACGGTCGTTAAGGCGCACATTAGAGGAGGTCTATGGCAAGGCAGGAATGATGATGAAGAAATATTATAGGGTATAAAACATCGCCTCATTTATGTTTCGCTGGTATTGAAACCACCTTTACCTGGATGATATTCATAAATATTGATCGAGTAGACTGTAAGTTAATATAGATTTGTCTAAAATTAAGTCCTTTGCGGTTCAAATAGTAACCTTCCTGTTTTGCAATGTTTGTTACCAACATTTGTACTATCCTCAAAAACAAGCACTATTTTCACAACATTCAGTTTCTTGTTTATATTTTGCTTTTTATAGTTTAGGCGTGGTAACCAATTGACCAAGTCAATCAGTAAACACTCGCTTATTTTATTTACTATGTGAGTCCGGGTCGTATCACAATAAATTAATAAATACCTTTATTTCACCCGATGTTTCGAGCTAGTTGCATAGGCTGTGGTCGCGGAAAGACTACTGAGTCTTATCTGGCATTTATATCTTTATTAATCTATCGTGATACGATCTGGTCTCACATTATGGTTAAGGTCCTATGTCCCCTAGATGGGGCAGGGGGCATCCACAGTGCTCCGCCATCTCGATCAGTCTTGGGCTTCGCGCTTCACTTCACTCCACGTCTTTCCAATGGCCGCCGCTTCTGCGATGATCGACCGCCGCCAAGATTGCTTAAGGCGGCCACGCTTCCGCTTTCCTTGGAGATCCCAGTCTAGGGCTTACCTCGGAATGTGGTCGCGGTTCCTTCAGAGCGTGTGTTCGTTGCTAGTCTTACATCACTACATAGTATAAAACAAAGTCGCTTTCTCTGTCCCTATGTCCCTTTGTATGCTTAAATCTTTGAAACTACGCAACGGATTTGATGCGGCTTTTTTTAATAGATAGAGTGATTCAAGAGGAAGGTTTATATGTATAATAACATCCATTAAATAGTGGAGTAGGCTATATATTTCATACCCGTGCGAAGCCGGAGCGGTCACTAGTAGTAAATAAAATGAGTATATGATGTTGGTATGTACAGGTTGGTGTGCGCGAAGAAGTACATCGAGGAGGACGACATCCAGCGCAGCGCGATGCTGCCCAACAAGGAGTGCAAGCAGCTCACCTACAAGCTCATGGAAGAGCACTTCCTCACCGTGCAGGTAGCCTCTGCCAACGGAGATAACTAGCTGCCTTACTTACCTATGTCGTAGGCGACGAAAGCTAACTATAGGCTATTCGCGTTAAGTAAATAGTGACGTCATGATATTCAGACGTTAAACTGGCCAATGAGACGTTAGTTGATGAGAAAACAAGTCACATCGACCAATCGCAGACATTCGTTGTCACGTCTCATTGGTCAAATCGTTTGGGTAATGATGACGTCACTATTTTCTTAGTGCGATTATAGTGTAGTATCGTAATATCATTCCTATCCAACCTCTACCTCCATAGTGTCAGCCAAGTGCTGTTTGTCATAATAATAACAATAATAATATTTAATAATAATATAATAATATTTGGACATTATAACACCAATTGAACTAGCCCCTTGGTAAGTGCATTTAAGACTTGAGTTAAGCATACTAGTCAACGTATATTTAATAAATATATACATGTTATTCATAGATAAATACATATATAGCATATATAATCAACGACCAGACTGGAAAGCAGTAGAAAAGCGTAGTTCTTAACTCTGCCTCCACTGGGAATCGAACCCGGGACCTCACGATTAGCGTTACGGCGGCTAACCGATCGCGCCACGGAGGTCGTCAAAATAATATCTGTTATTAATCTATGTACCTACGTAATGTCTAACTGTTGAAATGTTTATTAAAGCCTTTTATTCTGTGGTTTTCGCTTATTAATGTAGTCACTATAGTATATTCGCATTAAGAAAATAGTGACGTCATCATGTCCCCGCGATTTGACCAATGAGACGTGACAACGGTTGTCTGCGATTGGTTAATGTGACTTGTTTTCTCATTAACTAACATCTCATTGGCCAGTTGAACTTCTGAATAGCATGACGTCACTATTTACTTAACGCGAATAGCCTATAACTGCCTTACTTACCGGCAGTCGTAGGCGACTAGGGGAAAACAGTTTGTTGGGTAACGCAATCCTGATAGTTATGCTGGTTTAGGTTTAAGCAAATAGATACGAAATAGTATGAAAGAAATGTTAAAGCAATAATGAATACTGTTTTAGCTTCGTGATAATATTAGAAAGTGTTTAACGATATGAGCTATGGAATTCATCAACTATTTAACGATTAATCGTTCCTTCATAATTTAAATGAAAAGTTTTGTTTCATTCGTACATTAATATTTTCGTAGTAGAATTATTGCAAAAATTTCTCATTGTTTCAGCCCCTGAGAAAGACAGCGACCGGCGGCAGTTTAGTGAAATCAGTCTATCTGTACCATGTAGACATAAAAGAGGTAATTACACAAAACACATTCCCATTTCAGCAACGCGTTTTGTCATCATAAGCTGGCAAGTGTCTATATGGAAAAATATGCAGTTATCTCACGATTCCCTTATCATAAAATGACGTTATGATACAAAAAACATTGATTTCTTACTCTTTCAAATCCGGAATATTTAGCTTAACTATCTTCTGTCACTCTAATAAACATACATTATAATAAACATACTTACGTGGCGCAAAAGGTTAACCACCTGAACGCTAATCGTAACGCGCCGGGTTTCATTCCCGATGGTTCAGTTGAATAAGGCAGTCTAATCGTTGATTATATCACTACATAGTATAAACAAAGTCGCTTTCTCTGTCCCTATGTATGCTTAAATCTTTGAAACTACGCAACGGATTTTGAATTTTTTTTTAATAGATAGAGTGATTCAAGAGGAAGGTTTATTGTAATAACATCCATTAAGCCAGAAGTGTGAAGCTGGAGCGGGTCGCTAGTATGCTATAAGTATTTATCTACCCTTTCAGACAGCAAGATCAGCCCAGCAGATCATATACCGATCTCTGACGGCCGTGGCGAAGCGGCGTAGGGCAGAGCTGAAGGCGCACTCGCGACTCATCGAGAAGCAGAAGCGAGTGCGCTCCCTGGTGCATGGGATGCGACTGAGGGGCGAGACGCAGGAGAACATCAATGATGTGAGCGAGTATAACTGTGTAGTGATAAGAAGTGCATCGAATAGGGAGGAATGAATCTAGGATATAGTATTGGGTGCGAGGTTCTGACAACCCGAAAGGGTTAAATGGGATAAAAGATATGATAAAATTTCATACGTGCACTGCGGAAAGTGATTTTCTGTGATTACAGAATGTTTGTGTAGTACATAAAAAGATGTTTATTGAAGAGCTCTAAATGTTTCTAAATATTATAATATCTACGGGAAGAACAGAAAAAGGTTTGCTGTGTGACATCCGTATCTTAATAACTTTCGTAAAAATGAATCAATAACATCATCATATATACTGAAATGTACACAAAAAATACAGCAGCGACAAGCAAGGGTTAGCTTTGTATTATTTTAGTAGGCAATTCAGTATTTTTAGTATTCATTGTCGTATTAGGTATTTGATGTTTGTTTAAGTACTACCCTTAATTTTCTATCTGTAATGATATTCAAAAAGATTACTGTTAACCCTGTTAATGACAGAGAAGCAACCAGTTACCAACATAACATTGGGATTCAATTCGTGTAGTATATCGCCTCTATTCCTGTTGCAGGTAGAAGAAACGGTGACGCCCCCCGAACGACTGCTCTTAAGGTCCGTTGAGAAGAGACTGAAGCAGCTGAGCATAGCGGAGTTAGAACTAGACAGGACCCTGTTCATGGTCAACTGGTATTTCATGTACAAAAGCAAAGTGATCTTGTGATTTAAGAATAAATGATAATTATACGATATTTTCTTACGATAATTTGGGATTTTTATTATCTATAACCGCCGAATGTTTATGAGTGTAAATGCAGCGAAAGTGGTTGGTCGGTCAGGACCGGAAAAGATAGGTACCTATCCATGATCTTTGCCTAACGATCTACAGGGAATCAAGCGAGATGTATATATATCTATGTAACCGCCGAGTGTGTAAGGTTTACCACGAAAATTGGCGATTCGTGATCTATGCCTTCTGCAGAAAGACGAGCGTAATGTATGTATATTTTGTAATGAGTAAGTTTCACCAATTCCGTAATCTTCAAAGGAAATTTATTATTCCAGGGATTAGTTAAATGTCGACTCGTGCCTTACACGATATATAGAAGAGACTTCTGTTACATTCAATTGGAAACAAAATAAATAAATTGTTCCAATAATAATAGTATTATGATTTCAAAGGGAACAAAAATAAAACATACATCCTTAATTACATTTCTCATTTATTATATTTAATTTATTTAAACTAGGTATTTATTTATACACAACTTAACAAAATAATGTAACTAAACATTGCAACCAAAATGATAATAAAAAAATCACCACACTATTTTCAGTTTTTACGAAAAATGTGTCACATTTTGGTGGCTTAACCTGATGTTATAGCGACATGAATTTTCACAAATCTTCAAAAATGGCAAGATCAATGAGTAAACTTCTATATGGCTATGTTCAGTGTCATTCTTACAGTACTTGAGAATAGGGCATAGTTCGTGACACGCAGTTACTAGCAGTAATACTGACTGAGCCTAACAATCGGTACTTTAGGTATTTTGTACTATAAAAACTGAATTAAGTTACCGCCAAATTACGTCGATCCAAAAGAAAAAAGTTACTAAAAGTTTTGATGTTTCTATTCGCTAAAAATGCCAAATAGGACCTATAAAGTAAAATAGTACTGTGATGTCTAAAAGGATAACGAAAAGCCTTCATAAATATTTACAGACAGAATATTTCAAAGTGGTAACGAGATACTGTGATTATTGTGTTGGCATTTAATTATTTAGAGCAATATTTACATTCATCTACGTTTATTACTCGGAGATTTCAATAGGCGATATTTTTAATTTAAAACTTGACAACTGTTTAAGATTATCACACAATATACATGAATGCAAAATTATTTGAAAAATTCTATATAAAACTGATTAAGTAGTTATAAACATAAGATATATAAATATTCCAAAATATTATTTGTCTTTAATTGGGGACTTGAATAAAAAATCTTATAAGTTCATTTCTTGCCCCTATAAATATATATAGTACTATGAAAAACTTTATTTACATACATGCATATGTTTGAAATAATGTTAATAGACTGTATTAAAAAATATTTACAAAATTGATTTCAAAAAGTATATAACTGGTATTATGATAAACCCAATAAAGTGAACGTGAATGACAACTAGAATGTTTAGTCCAGATCAAATTAAAAATATCGGAATCCTTTACGATTACAGTTCGCAATCTAAACATTGGGCAAAATTGAGTTTCCTACTAGATCGAACCATTGCAAACGAACTTACATTAATCCATCGTGAGACATACACTTAGCTCATAAAATATCAACTATTTACAGTGCAAATTAGTATAACGTTCGTACTTATAAATTTGTCATTTATTATCATAGTAATTTGTAAATATAATCCTTTTAAATTAAACATTACATAATACTATTTACCACGATGCCAAAATCTCGAGAAATTTCAAACTGCAGTCTCTAAAGTTAAAATTGCGTCAAACTTCTAAACATTTGACAGATAATCTAGTTTAAATATGTAGATCTGGCGATACATTGAAGTTTTAAATACAAATACGTTAAAACTATACTCGTAGCATCAACTTTAATACATATTAAAACCTATTCTTTTACGCTACTTGTAATATCTTCAAACGAAGCCTATGGAGCAATTTAAGATAATCGGACCTCATCGTTGTATTCATACAACATTCTTAGCACACTGATTATATAGACGAGTGTATGCATCCCCTTGAAAATACATATTGCCTATTATGTTAATTATAAGGGTGAAGTCCACTAATGCATTTTAGCAATCGTACTTTAGTTATTAGTATAAAGTTGTTAGTGGAGTAGCAAAAATGACAAATTTCGCTATTTTAACTGTATTAGAGGACTTGGGCTTTAGAATGTACAAAAATAGCAATTACTGGATACAACGGTACATGAGTTAGAGTATAATTTAATTTGTGACATATTTTATTACATTTTCAACACTATTTCATGCTTTATGTGTTTGAATGTTAAAACGATGAGCTCATTAAAACTAACGATTTGTGGCCAACCTCATGAGTAGGTGCTGTTGATTGATTTAAAGTTTTCGTAGGGTGCTCTTTGAAATTATTGTAGACAAATCTTATAAGTAACAGACCAATCAAATCTTTCCAAAATTACTGTTTTACAGACGAATGGTAATAAGAAAATACAATTTTTCAACAGTTTCATTTGGCTACAACCTTAATCTCAATCCGTTAAAGCGAAAGTTTACATTTTCAATTTGTAATCGTATTCAAGACTCTTGAAAAGAATAGAGCCAAAATGGAGTAATATTTCTAACATATATTACTACAGATTATACAACCTTTAACTCTGCTTCATAAATCTTGCAAACTTTGAAACCCTACAATTTTGATACCACTCTAAAACCCTTATTTCTTATATCACAAGAAACATTACTCAATCCTGCTCTACATGTAGTGACATCTACAGTCCTTGAACGCACAACTCTCCATCGAGGCATCTCCATTTGAAGATAGTACAAGGTGCTAGTTGGGGATTCTGAACACATGGTCAGCTCTCTCCGTGGTGCCCTATTCCGGCCTTTACAATATGCTACAGGAGCTCGAACAACAGCCGCTGGAGCCACCTTTGCTCTTCTGTCGTTGATCTGGAAGTCACAGAACAGGTATTAGTAAATCTGTATGTACGAAGGTTTATCTATGTACGGTGGGAGGTTGGAATGACATGAAAATAAGTGAATATACGACATAAAAAAGCAACTAAGTACAAAAGTAATTATTCAATTTATTGATGTAAAATTTGTGTACTCAAAACGTGGGTAATTGTTACTAACGATGAAATATATAGGTACATTAATGAGTTGAACCGAAACTTTTTGAAATATTTTAATTACGTCTATAAGATATTATAGTTAATGACAAGCGAGACAAATCTAAGCTAATGGATTCAATAATCATTAAATAGTCATTAAATATGTATGTACTAATAAATTTAAACAAATCTTAATTAAGATGAATCACTAGGTAATATGTTCATACTTTCTAAATGAATTTATTATACATATAACGAATTAACGAAGCAACATAAAGTTTGCTTTAACAAGCTTACTTTTATAATATTATTGAAGAAATAAACATGGCTAAATGTCATATGCGCAATTCTGAAAATAATACGACAAAGGCCTTTAGAAATAAAATAATCGAGAAGTAACATAAAATATACAATCTATATTGTTGTATTGGCAAACATTATTAAATACATTTTGTTATAACAACTAAATTATTTTCACAACCAAAAAATGCATTCATGAAATTAATTAGTTACACCCTCGACTTTCCTAATAGTTATAACAAATTCTTGTTATTTTTCTATCAATATTACTTATATATTCCTTTAATCCTTTTCGGGGTGGCCAAAACATTAGGTCACTTTTAATCATTATTGGGATTTCGATATCATCATGAAACATTGGTGACAGGTAGTCCATCACCCTATAGATTCCATTGAACCTTAGTCCCTTCATCATTAATACATAATTATATTAAATACAACTCTTTCATGGTAAGGAAAAAAATTGCCTCGTTACGTAGTGAGGAAACTTGACTCTTTATCTCTCGGAACGAATACTAGATGGCGCTAGTATATAAACCACTAATTGTCACCTTACTATCTAGTAAAAAGTGAGTTCTGTAACCACACACCACTTATTAACTGCTTCTTTCTCAATTGTATTGCGTATAATAACGACACGTAGTATAAGTGGTGAGAGTATAGGTGATGATAATATGCAGTTCGGTGCCATATAAGTAAAGATATACGTAGATAACTACAATAACTAGACTAAAGTACATCTTATGTACCTATTCATATTGTACACTCACATCAGCTAATTTATAATCTAAGTTTTTTGCCGGCATGTCGAAGAAGGGCACTAGTAGTCTATAGAATCTATTTGACAATAGTCAGCTACATAGACAGTCAGATAGACGCCATATTGAAAAAGGTTGACGTTATAAGTACATACTTATAATCGCCGAGTGTGTATAGAGGTGTATGAGTGTAAATGAAGCGAAAGTATCGAAGATCGTAGAAATTATCAGAATCGTGACATAAGGATCCGTGATCTTGCCTATCCCTTTACAGGGAATCAGGCGTGATGTTTATATAGGTATCAGCTACTTGTCACCATCATATCAATGCCGTCACAACACTTAGGAAATATGTCTCCGAGGTTCTGTTCACCCCGAAAAGGTTAACATAAAAACACATCACGCCTGATTCCCTCTAGAGGGGTAGGCAGAGATCACGGAACCCCATTTGTCCCACTGACAGACCACTTTCGCTTCATTGACACTCATACACCTCATACACACTCGGCGGTTATAACTAACTAGGGAAAGGGTCTCACCGTGCGAGTTGGGCTCGGGCAGGTTCTCCCTGGGCACTAGATGCATCACGGTGGTGCGGCCGAGGGGTAGTCCCAGGGCGCCGAGGGTCACCGAGCTGTGCAGGAAGCGGCCCTGGTAGATCAGCCGCAGGATCTCCGCGCGGGACACGTTCTCCGACACCCAGTCAGCTGTAAACGGGAAACGGGGCGTGAAGAACATGTATGAAGGAACGTGTATGAAAAGTAAGGGAGTGGGTGAACAATTAAAGTTGATATTATTATTTATTTATTTAAAAGGTAACAAAACAGTAACAAACCAGTTATATATACAGTAATTAAAAATATATGTTTAAATAATTAAGTTTACTACTATTTTCAGTAAGACAAAAACAGACAAATTATAAAATAATGACAGCATAGAAGAGTATGGAAGCGAGAAACATGTTGTATCGATGCTAACTTGTTGGCAATGATATTTGTATTACTGAAGCAATCAACATTTTAGGGTTATAATTTTAGTATAAAAATATCTACGTATTTAAAACACATTAAAAGTAAAAACAATAAATACATAAAGATCACCTTGGATTATAATCAATAAAGCTGTGGGATCTAGAATAGTTTGCACGAAAATGTAATAAAATTACTTTTATTAATTTGTAAAATTTTAAAAATGTACAAAAACCCAAAATACGTTTTAAAAGTAATGCAACTGATAAAAAGAAAGACGATTAACAACTTGCCACCAGAGAGATTTGAACTCTCGACCCCTGGTTTACAAGACCAGTGCTCTAACCCCTGAGCTATGGCGGCTCACAACACGTCTACCAAATATTTCAAACAGTATCGACTTGACTTTGCTCCGCAGTGGCTGCGTGCGTGAACTCAAACTAAGGGCAAGAAGGTTCTACTATTTTAACGTAGATGGCGCTAAATGATTTTTAACTATCACAAAGGAATTCGTTATATGGAATAAAATGTGTTTTTATAGTAATGTGAAACAGTAAGTTACACAAATAGTAGTATTCACTTAGAGTACATGTTCTATAGAATATAATACTATAAACTGAGACAAACAACTCACCTTCAGGCCAATTTTCGTAGACATGTTGCGCTATGTCCCCAGCTGACTCGGTGGCTGAGAACACGAATTCTTTCGTCTTTCCAGACACCAGGATCAGTCGCAAGTTTATCTGTTGACAAAAAGAAAACATTTATTTAGTACTAAGAAAACATATGTTTGAGCGACATCTAGCGGTGAACAAAAGACGATGCAGATAGCATTGCAAGAGAAATATTATAAATACCCTGTAACTATTGATTAACACAATGAAATTAACTATCAATAGTCGACACAATAATGATTGAAATCAACAAGACCTCTTGCGAAATAAAAAAGTACCATTGTAGACTATAATATGTAGGATATGTATGGTGTCTATAAATTTATGTCAATAAATATAATAAAAAAGCTTTTATATTATTATAAAGTCTAGAAAAAGTCAAAAAGAAATTCGACCCTGCCAGGATTCGAACCTGGAATCTTCTGATCCGTAGTCAGACGCGTTATCCGTTGCGCCACAGGGCCAGTTGAAGAAGGCGGCGTAAATGCGGTACAGTTTCAAGTCTAATTTTAAGAGTCTCGTTTTCTTTGAGAACTATATTTTCTATCACCAAAATTTATATTTGTCATCAAGTTGTATCACCTAATAAATATATCTATCGCCACGAAATATATTCGTTCTCAGATAAACAAAAATTGTACCCAGGTATGAATTATCAAATTAATGTTAATATATGTGTAAAATAAGAGATCGATAACCAATAAAATTATATTGCATTACATTAATATAAACTTCGTTCTTATAATAACAGTTTTGTTACTTAAATAATAGCTCTGTGCTCAGAATGGTAGATCTGTCACCAAATTAATCGATTATCGATCCGTGACTGCGACTCCTTTTTATTTCATATTTTGTTACCAATACAGTAGTAACATTTTATTTCGTTCAGATATTAAATTAATATTATTCGTTACCAATTTAATACATCAATTTATAATTTTAATGAAGAAATGATCAAAGCGGCGGAGACAAATTGGCGCGCTTTAAAAATTGACCAATCCGGCCTCAACGATGGGTAGTAGGTAACTAGGTTCGATTTCACGTTCATTGTTGTAGGTGCATTTTATTATCGTTGTGGATAATAAAATAAATAAATGTTTATTTTTGATTTTGGCATCAAGTAATGGTGAAGGTAATGCAAGTCATTCAAAAAGTTTAGGGTATATAATAGTCTTAATATACTTAAAATTCAAAAATATACTTAGTACGACATAAGCAGATCAAAGGCATTTATGAGAAGGTTAATCTGTGTGAGTGGATTGTCAGGTTAGGTTAGGTAATTTTTTATTTGCACTTAATGCAATTTTCTAGTAACATAATATGATTTATTGGTGATCTCTTTAAATTAGTTTGCTTAAATACTTATTAGGACACACTTATTATAATACATACAAAAACATTTATTTGGTACTAGATCTTATATCTCAGGATTTTTGGTGATTTATTGTGGAACTGATTTTGCATTGTTTGGTGACTACATTTTGGTGACAGATCTACTATTTTGAGGACAAACCCTATTATTTAAGAAACACAAAACTAATTAAATTGGTGATAGCTTAAATGATACCCGTTTTATTTTGATTATCCAGGATTCGCTCGTCTAGTATGCAGTTTTATCAAAATTTTTGCTACTTAACCAGACAGTCATATTACAGTATAATACAGTCATATTATATGTATAATTTAAAATTGAAGTTTTTGTACCTTCATACTTCATATAAATCATCATCATAATGGATTTATTTGTATGAAACTGGAAAATTCTTTACACTTACTAAATATTACAGCCGTATCTAACATCGAGAATCTAACTCAAAACTAGTACCTACATTCATACAACGAAATAAAAGACGACGTTTTCCCCCTGTAATTTCGTGCATTTTATTTCTTTTAGGGGAGAAAACGAATTTGGAACCCCTCGACTTTGCAAGTTTATTTAGCACTAATCTCGTAATTCAATCTTTATATGACTACACTCATCATATCATATTACATGTTATGATAAAACGTATACTTCAAGACCACTATCTTGTAGGGTAGACAAAGTTATTGACTGCATAGGTAGGCATCATAAACCTATGTATTGAACTGATAGTCAGTATTCAACGTGACAGATGGTTAACCGTGTCTCTATATACAATTGACTATTACCTATTCCAAGTAATATAAAGGGTTTACTTAAGTTGTTTTCCCGCACTGTAGTTATGCATTGTAAAAAATATTTTTATTTCGAAAACGTACTTACATAGAAAATTAGAAAACTTTAATTCTTTTGTTACATGTTACTCATTATTATAATGACATAATATGTTTAAATACATAACAATATCATATTGGATAGTTACATACTAGTTTTTACATTAATTTTAGCATTCCATAGGAGGTCATTGAGATATTAATGACAAATCCAGCAAATAACTTTGAGAAACCTGTATGAATTTGTCTATTGTAGGTATTTTATAGTATAATTATGGCATAGTAGCAAAACTTGCTTTCTTAACAAGGTCGGGAAATACGTTGTGCGTAATATTCCGGAATTTAGCAAATTAAAGACAAACGCGTTCGCGACCATTAAACTGGGGTAGTCAGAGGTTCAGCTGTCCATCTCCACAATAGCGGAGGTAGAAATTCTATGGACACCTCGAACCCACGTGTTTTACCTACGGGATTGCGGAGATGGATACCTGTACCTCTGACTACCCCGCATGGGTCGTGAACGCGTTTGTTTTAGTATTCTTATATCTATCTGTGATTTCGTTAAAATCTAGTGGCACTGGCATTTCCATTTTTTCTTATGTCTTTTTCTTTTTATTTGTTTTGTATGAGGCTTGGGTAGCGAAACTATATTATCGCAATTTGTTATAAAAATATGATGTATCTCTATTATTAGGATAAATATGACTCAATGCGGAATTAACCAGTCTCTTGAGATTCATACTATCAGTATAAGTAATAATGACATAATTTTCGTATGATGATGATCATAATATAATATTATTATTGTTTCCTTATGATATCTTGTTAAATGTTTATTTATTTATTGTGTATAGAACATGAACATCCGAATAACTACTAGTTACTAAAAGCAAAGTTAAAAAGAACCAATTCTTGTGTCCTAGATACTATCCAATACAAAACAGCCTAAAGAACGCAATTGTATATAGGTGATCAATTCCTGCAGTAAAAGAACATTACCTTTCTAGAACATGTCTGAAGAAGCATAAAAGAAATAATTATAGGTCCTAAGCATAAGGTTTGGGTTAACCTTTTGGAAGACTGAGCCCAGACAAAGAATAACTGTACGCCCCACTGAGTTTTAATCGGTTGGTTACAAAGGACAATGGGTAGCAGTGAATATAAATTGCAATATACGGTAGCTAGGTGCTTTTAAAAGATATGGATGTAAAAGTCTATGTGAGATTGTTAAAGAGGGCAAAGAATATCAGAATATTGACATATCTATAAATCGTTCAGTTTTGGAATAATAAATGAAAACTTTGAAATTAGTGGCGTTACCTAGTTATATAAACTTTTTGTTATTTCATCCTATGTAGTTGACGGTTATAGAAGTTTCTATAACATTCAGTAGCAACTAATTATTTATTACTCTGGAAAACTGTTAACACAGAAGCTACAAATGAATTTTGTTAAATTTTCCATACGAATTTCCTCTTCAATTAAGATTTCTCGTAACCCTTAATAAATTACATTTTCATTGCTTCGCTGACATTTAATTTTTGTGTCGTGTTACGAGAACAAACAACATCAAGGGCGCACGTGTCGGTTTAGGGAAGGATGGGATTAAGGGACCTAAATAGAAAAGAACACATGACTCACTATACTATGATTAAGGATAATACATCACGCGTTTCGGCATATAATTGTCATAATATTCTCATCACTGATACAAACTGAACTTGTATATTGATATGTTTATTGAAGACTTGTGTTTAGTATACTAGTCAAAATATATTTTAGAAATGTGTTCTTATTATAGATGAATACATATATAGCATATAGATATCAACGAGCAAATAGTAATATCGAAAAAAGCGTCATTCTTAACTGTCTCCACCGAGAATTGAACCCGAAGCTGTTAACAGTTCAGGCCACGGAGGTCGTTAAGTCATTGTCGTTAATTGTGTCAACACAGGAATACGTTTCGTACACCATTCATTAATCAACCTACAATTCGCGTGCAACTATTTACCTACTAACCTATTCCGGAGTTCTAAATCTAGTTACGAATAGGAAGTATGTTGTATGCTAATAATATTTGACCCGGTAACTAGCTGCCATTCCTCCAGGCTTAAAAGGAGACAAAGGGATTAGGTGTATATGGTATATTTTAGGCTATGAGCTAACAAGCTCTCATCTACATTTTATATGAAAGCCACCAAAAAACCCGAAGTGTGTTTAGTTAAACTATTATTTCAAATCATTCTACAAACTGGACTAATATTGTCTGTGCTAACTATCTATCTATACTATGCTTAAAATTAAACATAACATAAAAACCCCTTCACGAGTTGTGTACACACTTTCTTTTTTAAGTCATATTACCACTGGAAACCCGCGTTTTACTATACAGACAGTACCCACCGCCATAGGTACATAATAGACTTAAAATTGTAGAGTTAAATCTCAGAGATTTTGTCCACTAGTCTTATTAAGCGACCTCGGACATTTACCTTCAAGGTTCTATCAATAGGACTTAAAGGGCCACTAATTAAACCTAGATACATACTTTAAAATTCACTGTATCCCAATCTATCCACCAAAACGTAGTTAGTGCTCCAACTGGAAAGAATTCCGCGCCGTATCTGCACTAGACAGCATCTAATTGCAGAGATTATCGCCATTAGTCGAGACGCCTTGCCCTTTGGCTGAGGGCCAATTGTGTCCTTTTCCTACTGCCTTAATAAGAGAGCTTGTTACTTGTCTAAGCGAGATTAGAACTAAAAAACATGGGTTCGTTTTGAAAGTCCATTATAGGTACAAATTTTCCTTTGCTGTGACACGTGTAGAATAATCTGTCTAGCTGGCTTTCTTCTTGGGGCCTTAGTCCACTAATGCTTTTTGTAAAATAACAGTTTTATATCAAATCAGTAATAGTTTGAAGTTGGTATTGGATTAGCAAAAGTCACAAATTTCACAATTTTTAGGCGATATTTGACACTTTTGGTCATCCCCTACCAACTTCATACTATTACTGATCTGATATTGAGCTGTTGTTGCTAAAATGCATTAGTGGACTAAGGTCCCTGGTGTTTTGGTTGAGGCTTTTAAGGGAATAGGGGTCAAGGAAATCTATAGCGCGATGAGCTAGTAAATTATCACTAATATTTTATACAAATGAAATAATTACATTATGAAATTGTCAGTAATTTCAATGTAACAGCTTAAGGTACTACAGACTATATGTTGTGTCCATTAAAGGACGTACTTATATGAAGGTACAGATTTTCTCTATATTACACAGTTGTTTGCACATTTTATATGTTACAATCATATCAGCTTCGGGAGCATGCCGAAAATGAAATGCCTGGCTCGTGAATAAACAAATCGATTTGATTTAATAATACAGTTTTATGCTGCCATATATGTATCAGGTACATACATTTGTTATAACTAGTTGTTTGAAAAGAAATCGGACTAACTATATAAATTACCGAAAGAAGTAATAAGTATACTATTATATTAGAATATTCTTTTCCAAATACCAACACAGAAAGTACGGAGAACCAAATGACATATTCTTAGAATAGTTATCACTTATATTAGCTCACTATCTGGTTAACACTGCAGCTTTGGTTACACACTTGAACCTTGACTACCCCACAAGATGTAACAGTCAACATTGTTTGTTGATGATTAATAACTAACGGGACTTATCACGTATGTTTTCATATAATAAAATTACCTTTATTAACCCGACGTTAAAGGTAACTTCATTATATAAAAACATACGCGATAAGCCTGTTAGTTATTAATCATGAGTATAAATCGCGAATCTCTTAAAACTATTGTTTGTTGATAAACCCTCTAGGTGAGGTGCAATACAAACTTTTTATTAGATTGCTGTGGAGCCGAGGCCTCACATTAGAGTTATTACACGGGGCTAACAGAATTCACACCACATACCGGGAGGCTGTTGGCTACACGCCAGCGCTACACTGCTACACCCCTAGGGTCATCGCGGATGCATTGGGAATTTAGAAACAGTGTGAGGGTCAAAAATAAAGTAATTTTTTAGTTGTACTTTACTTATTAATAGACTTGTGAATATACAGTTCTTGCGTAGAGTAATTAACATTACAATTTTTGAAGTTTGCTCTTTGGATACCCAAGCAGTAACTCTTATATTATATTGTAAACTAAATTCTTAAACAAAGATTGTAACTAGTATAGACAAAAAAGTATGATACATAAATTAATTTACACTTTCTATCCAACACGTTCTACCTCTTCATCACCTGTAACACCTAAACCATATAAAAAAACCTAACCTTAAACTTTTCCATTTATCCTGACTGCATTCCTCCGACAACCCTACCACCACATGGCATCCAACCTCGCAATAGGCACCGGTCATAGCCCATTGCAAGTACACACACACACACATTCACACACATTCACACACACACACATAGGGTATTTGGGAAAACTTTTCGTCGGTTACACCGTTTGGATGTTTTATTCAGTGGCTTGCATTACGCCGCTTCCCAGTGGATTCGCCTGGCCTGGGCAAATTAAATTTTGGCAAACAACCAGTATCGCTGTTGGGCTCAACGGATGAATGTTTGATTGTCTTTAACACTACTTTCGGATGTATCGGTAGGGTAGGTGATGATGTAATGTGTGAGATTAGATATTAAAATATTTGTTGGAATGCTGTATGTACGTTAATATACAAGATTTATGTTTCGGATTTATGTTTCAGGCACATGGAGCGGATGGATGAAAGGATGGTTACAAAAGGAATCTATAAAGGCAAACTGGAAGGTAGAGTTGGACTGGGTAGACTGCGTAGAACTTCATCATCACCACCATCAGCCTGTATCAATCCACTGTTGGACATAGGGCTCCCCCAAATGACGCCACTTCTCCCTGTCAGTGAACTTATACAGATCAAATTGGAGATATTCTTCTCAAGGTGTTCGAAGTGAAAAGAACAGAAGAGCATGTACGAGAAAGAGAGAAGGTTATTGAGTGTTAGTGAAGCAAGAGAAATTTGTCAGGATCGTTCCAGGTAGCAATCGACAGACTCCTCCCATCCCGTTGGGGACGTAGAGGTGTGAATAATGTACATAAGTACACTATAATGTCCTTTAGCGTAGATGTTATAAAACTTTAATTAGCACCTCCAACAATAGACCGAACGCTAATAGCTAGAACTGGCCCTGACCTTTCGCGACCTTAGGGCTTATTACTAGTTATTTCTATAGACGCTTTTCAATCGATAAAGTTAATAATACCTACTGAAGAGACATAGCAATTTAAGTTCAGCCATTATATGAAATCTGAAGACAGAAAACAATTGTAGTGCTTGTAGAAAAGCGTCATTTTATTTATAGCGAAAGTAATCTAGTCTAAAAATATAAATTCTAAATTTATAACTACTTATACCATTGCTATTATAGTTTATTGCTAGTTTTTACTTACATACATACTGATCACGAATGATTCCTTGTAGAATGGTAGGCAGAGATCACGGATTCCGATCTTTCCCGACCCTGACAGACTACTTTCGCTTCATTGACACACCCTTTCATACACAATGTAAAAAATCCAGACAACATATTATACTATAACCAATTCAACAATGGGGTATTTTTTACCTGTATTTGTAATCGCATAGTAACTCTACATAATAAAACACGTAACTATGTATATGCCAAGTAACCTCTATTACCTTTTAGAATTCTAATATACCCGGATAAACCTAATTCAAAATTAGCCCAAATGCGAATACCTAACTACATTATCCCTAGATCTGCTTGGGTATAGTATAACTTTTAACGAGCAGCACACCTCGTTATTTATAATAAAGTCTGTTCCTTGTTTTAAGTTTGCAGCGTAACAAGACTGTTATAAATTCCTGGCCTTTGATGATGGACCCTTTAGAAGTTTCAATTGTACGCCCTTGTATAATAAGTAGGTTTATATTGTATGGTTTTAAAGGTAGGGGAAGTAATTTTGGATCTATGTTCGAAATACCGTATTAAATGAATCCATACAGAAAGGTTCTTGATTACTTTACCATTAGGTGCGATCAGACCTTAAAACATTACTGTATGTGTAATAATTGGCTCTATATTTAAAAATCTTACATAATTTAGAAAACCCAGCAAATATTTTAGAAAATCTATTAAACATTAAAGTAGGTATGTAAATCCTTTTTAGTAACATCATAATTCTATAATTCGTATTTACTCGTACAATAATCAGATAGCCCTAACTGAGATATTCTCAGCTTTTGGCGATTTAGTTTATAAGAATACTATTAAACAATATAATTATTCTAGTGCTTACTATTACTAATCTAACCTAGGCTGTTAAAAAAGCGCTAGTCACATTTGATCAGAACCAGACTAGCATTCAACAATCTTATGTGACTAGAAATAAAGTAAACATCATCCTTGGGCATACAAAATGCAATTTTCTTTAACAGCTTTCCTACTACGATGCGCCATAACCATGGAACGTCACCGCTGTACTCAATCTGCATTGCAGTCTTTCCTTGGCCACATGGTTTAGTTCCACCACTAATATATTAGCAGTAACATATGTGCCGTTCTAGTTGGGTCATAAAAAGGATACTAACAAGTTGTCGTTCTTTTCGGCATGCCATAGGAAACTAAGGCACTAGAAGGCAATGAAATCTATTTGGGTATTGGCTCGGAACCTGTTATCAAAGCTCCATATAATACATATGTTTCACGACTTGTATAACTTATTGTGGCTAGAAGTACGAAGCAGTACCCATCTCTGAAATTTGGAAGGCATGTTAGGTATGAGCCCAGGATTACTAGAAAATACCGCCCAATATTATAGATAGGTAGTAAACCGTATCGCCGCCGTATACCGGCATGGAGTATTCCGAGGGATAGACAGTTTTCAACAAGATTTTCTTCTTCAACGATAGCGACATCATCAACAACAAACAATCACATATTCAAATTTCATTCATCAGTACATGCCTGCGCCTGGATTCGAACCTAAGTCCACTAATAAGAAGTATTTGCTTTTACACATTAGGCTACAGCCGCTTTGCTCCTAAATGCTATCACAACAGATCTCTCAGGTCCTATCCACTTCGAAAGGGATGAAAGGACGTGAATGTATCCATTTAATACATTGGCATAATTTGTTGGGCTAGCATCGTGGAAACCTTACGTTGGAAGGCCGTGGCATCGAATTAGTCTTTGCACACTTACAACTCTCGCCTTGTTGCTTTAATCACACTAATGGAAACGTGTACGCGAGTGTGGTGTTAAAGCTGTATTAAATGTATCCTTGGAAAACTATACGAGTATATTTTGGAATACAATTGTGGAAAACAAAACTTCAAAATAGTTATACACTTTTGTCACATTTCCAACTATGCTACTAAATGTGCAAACATACATATTGACGTCCGTTAATCCTTTCGGGGTAGACAGAACTTTGGAGATATGGAAACATCACCTTGGTCACCTATTAGCATGAATATTGGGGTTGTGATGTTATATGGACTATTGGTCACAGGTTGCTAACCCATCGCCCAATAGATTCTATTGACCCCTAGTCCTTTAGTTGCGTTTTAAGACATGCCGGGAATAACTGCAGCTAGCATTATTTTACGTCCCTCACAATTGTATTTATAGTTTAAGGAATTTAGCCATTTACTAATTTAAATGACACATATTAAGAGATCATGAGTGAATTAGTATACCGTTGCATGTGAAGAAAGGCAATCATTCCGAAAGCTTCCAAAAGGACACCAAAGTACACATCTTTACTGACGGCGTCCCAAAATTCAGTTCAACCCTTCCACTATCACAGACACTAAATTATATGCCAATCTCATATCATACATACCCATCACACCTGATTCTTTGTTGAGGGGTAAGCAGAGATCACGGATCCCCATCTGCCCCGATCCTAACAAACCACTTTCGCTTCATTGACACTCATACACCACATCATACACTCAGCAGTTATAAGTACTTCTAACTTCCTTTTTCAATAAGGCGTCTATCTGACTGTCCTTTGTCTTATTGTGCAATCCATCTAATAATAATAAAGCATTTATTTACAGCAACAAAAACATACACAATACAAATATTTTACAAATCAAACTTACAAACTAGGGGGTATAGTTTGTGCATGTTATTGTCGCAGCAAAAGGGTTCTAACTCAGCTGGGTATGTTACGTTTGGTGGCAAACGCAACGCTGATATTATGTTAGAACCAACAAGAGCCATCTATTATTATTATCACTTTTCTCCACAAGTACCCACAATTGAACCAGCTCCACCAATTAAAGCTAAGTACACATTGAACAGACTCGGTCGTAAACCGTCCGGAGCGCCAATCGACCTAATTCCACCATTTCAGGAGTCATAACTCACGCTTGTAATGGCCACAATACCTCCTCGGTGACATGATTGCTAGGATGATGTGTGGCGTCATCTCTCGTCATATTTAGGGAACTATTAGCGAACTATTGTATAGATTTGTTTTGTTTTTTGTTGTAATAAAGTATACATTTGCGAAATGCACCGAACACTACGATGAGAGAAAAACATCGTAAGGAAACTCACCTGTTCCGCCGAATAGATAATAGTTCGTGCTTGTAAATGGTGGCATGGCTTCCCACTAGTCACATTGGGCACTATCTGGTCAACACCTAAGTTAGATGTGGCCATATAATAACTACTTCCGCAATTGGGGACTTGGTTACCTGAACCTGTGATTCCCGCAAGGGTTAATGGTCGTGAACACATTTGTGTTTAGATTTGATAGGAAGACAAAGTGACAGTTATTCATGGATATGTCTTTGTTCAGACACAGGTTGGCGATCTATCTATTTACCTTTCGATTAGTGACTAGAGACAAATAATCTAACCTTTCATTAGATGTCGATGAAATAACAAAGTAAATAAGCTTACCTAGTAATTAATAAACCTCTTAAACTTTTAAGATTTTTGTGCTGGTTTCAGACCTTTTGGGACTTACCAAATCTAACCTACTGCACTACGTACACTAAACCATACACTATACAGTCACACTAGACACACATACATATAAATACATCCTCTATTAGCAGCATAACTACATCTTGGCATTCGCCTAAGCATCCAATACATAAATAGCATAGTTGCCACTTCGGACCAGACAGCATCACATTCTGTGACGTAGAACATCATTCAGGCGGAGCCAAGATAACGCCAGGAAATCAATTGGTTGATTGGCTTTTACTATTTGGCATTGACACGACATTGGATGAAGAACTAATTAGTGGTTGTGTAAGTACTTAAAAATTTGATATTAGGTGTCTAATGAGTAATTGAGATACTAGCTAGAATTCAAGATTATACATCGTAAAAGAAAATGAGTGGCCATAATACCGTAGTTGTGAAGTCGGTTAATATTTGTGCCTGGTTTTGGTTGGTTCTGAGCTATCCTATGTCTAAAAAAAAATATTTCTTTTCGTCTTTGATGTCCCTGTATATAACGGATAAGATATTTGTATCAATACTGTTTAGATAATAAAAAAATATTTATTTCTCATAAGATGAGAAGTAAAAAAATCATGTTTACAAATTCTCATTTCAGTACTTCATAATTAATCATTGAGGCAAGATTAAGGCCTAAGTGAAAATTGATCAAAAATCTAACAAGTAAAAATCATTTACTCTCAACTACGAAGTAAAATAATAGAACAGCCAATACATTCCCTTTATATCACCTTTCACCATCCGGTCGAGCTATCCAAACAATTATTACAGCCTTGCCACTTATGGCGGCTGTAAATATTTTATATTGGCCATCAAGTGGTTATGTATTAGGCAGGGAATAAGTCGCCATATTGATTTTAATGCTCCTATGGAACACGGTAGCTGCAATTTCTACCGCAATATTTCATGTTCACTCTATCGAGAAATGGGGTACATAATCTACGCCCCTTCCTTATTTAGAGGAACGTAATATACTATGTAATATATGTTTAAGACTAGCTATTCCACATGTTACTCAATGCACAAGCTAAAATTGTAAATGTCACCCATGTATGTAATATAAGATATCATTTTCCATAGTCTGTACTTAAAAATTTAAAAAACAAACATTTTTTACAACTACATTGCTCTTACAACACATCACTGAGCGATTAAACAAAATAACGTAGTGTGACATCACTTAAGCCTTGATTATTCGCACCTGAACTTTCCTTTTATTCAATAAACATCTTGAGTTCTATTGAAACCAGACAGCCATAAAACAAAAAATCTATAGCACTACTAAACACTCTCAGAACCTCGCATCATTAATAACGATTGCTCACGGGGTTCCCTCCCAAAGTTTCTTATCACTCAGCTCATACAAAATCGATGAGCACTCGAGC
The DNA here is from genome assembly GCA_030578115.1 of Leucoptera coffeella. NCBI lineage: Eukaryota > Metazoa > Arthropoda > Insecta > Lepidoptera > Lyonetiidae > Leucoptera > Leucoptera coffeella. The sequence continues at coordinate 231,274 of JAMBLF010000034.1, read as the reverse complement.
GCCCTCAAGTGCATAATTGACCCACATTTGAGTTGAAATATTCTGGTGTCACTCTCAATAAGGAAAACTCTTACAACGTAATAGGATTATCTCGTTTCAGCTATTCACTTCGCAATGGCTTGCTATTTATAAGTCTCTTGCCAGCTGGGAGTTAAAAAGAATGCTAACTAGCTGCCGTTCTTACCGGCACGACGTAGAAGGCTACCAAGTGATTAGTGGTACATGGATTCTATTGAGAGATAGGCAAGCAACCCGTCATAACTGTGTCATATGAAATCACAACCCCAATATAGTCATGCTAAATGTGACCTAGATATACCTATAATGATACTGTCGTGTCTCCGAGATTCTGTCTACCCCCGAATGGGATAAAGACGTGAATGTATATGTATGTATACTATTTATAAGATGACTCGCGAATAGACACGATAGAGAAGAGGATAAATACATTTATTCAATAATGGATTTATTTAAAGATACTGAGTATAAATCAGCTAATTGACATCGGACTAATGCATGGCTAATTGTAAAAGAAGCTGCCTTTCTATTCGTAGAAAAGTCAGACGCCATCTGGAGTATTTTTAACAAATTCAACGGCTTTGTTATTCAGCGAAGTAAACAAAACAAGACAACTGTACTTTGAAAGAATTGTATCTACAGTCCGTTTTAGTTTATCTATTGGTAAGGTTTTTTATTAGTATTATTGGGACACTATTCAATCAGTCAGCCTATACTAGTCCACTGCTGGACGTAGGTCTCTCCAAGGGTACGCCAAAAAACACGATCATTCTTGGCCCTCATCCATCCACTACCAGCTACCTTCTTGAGGTCATCGGTCCACCTGGCAGGGGGCGTCCTACACTACGTTTGCCGAGACGCGGCCTCCACTCAAGAACCGCTTTACTCCAGCGGTCGTCGGTCCTACGACAGACGTGGCCACTATTACACCAATTTAACTACAGCCTTGCGAAGTACATTAAGACTTACACTTTACTAACATATCCCAATGTACACATACAAATATAAACTATCACCAAAAACCTCGTACAAATAGTCATAGAACCTCCGTTTACACAATAATACTTCCGTCGAAGGAGTACATTAGTTGCCTAAATGATTTACCCTAACAGCGGCTCCTACAAAGACCAACGCATTTACCCGACTAATGGGCGCATACAACACGTTTCAACTAATTCAATAAAATACTCTATACTCTACACACATTCATAGTGTAATATTTTTCAAGTCACTTAAAATTGTTTGATGATTTAACTAAATAGGATATAGAGAGTGAAAGACATACAATGATTTCATGTAACGGGTAGATACAAAAACACGACAATAAACGTGGTTAACAATGCATTTTTAGGATCTATCTAAACATAAACTAAAATGGACTCTATAATTTCAGAAACACCAGACAAGTGTTAGTAGTTAGTTATGAATCGTCTTCATTCAATCTACCGAATCACTGTCATATTGAATACCAAGAGAAGAAGATAATCACAACTATTGACTACCCATATTTTACCTAGTTAATCCAAACATAACAATCCATACCTTCAAATATATTCACTCCTTACCCGACCTTTGAAAATTCCACCCAATCACCGCCATATAGCCTTACAAATCCCGTACCACTCTCCCGACTACCCAGACAAAAATAGATTTATCAGATAAAATAAATTTTGACTTTTGAAAAGCTGTATTTTTTTTATTTATTAAGACAAGATAATCAAAAATGCGTGCCGGATTTTAGACGCTACAATAATATACGAAATAAATATTAGAAAAAAACAGGTCTCATATTTTAGAAAATATAACCCTGTCACAAAAAATTTTTGCTTCTGGAAAACGCCCATATACTTAACACTCATTTCCCTTAGTAACGCCATCTATTCATAATCTTTAAAAGCTTACAAATCTAGAATTACACTCCCAGCTACCCAAACACAATATTCGATAGCTCTCATATAAAACAATCGACCATTTGCGGCCTGGCACTCGCCCTATTGGAATCCACTGGCTTTCTTGGTCACGTACGTTGGAGCTACGATTTATTCTTACGGTTCATTAGATAGGTCCTTTTCGATATTGGTCACAATCACAGGCTGGCATATTATAACTATACTCACTTAGTGACTATAACCATAATTATATACTGTAGTATTATATTACCTGTGCTAAAACTATATATAATATTGCAGTAGCTAAAATTCATATTTGAGTCTGAAAAATGACTTGAAGATAAAATCACATCTTCCTTTATATGTATCGCATCATACGACAATATTGCAAGATGTTAGTTGTTGTTAATGAGCGAGTATTACGTTCTAATACGATAATCCTTTAATAACCTATACAGTCTATGACTACAATTTTTATATGTACGCTTTCTTCTAGAAGTGATCTTTAGTTATATATTTCTAAACTAGTCTTAAAATCTCTCTATTACAATCATTTACACCATCTTTAACCATTCAGAATTCAATATCAGAACCAGACAGCTGAACCGCTCGATGTGTCCCACAGAAGTAAGCCAAAAAGGTCGCGACATAAAAAACCTTTTTCACGAGGCAGTAGCCGAAACAATTGCCGCGTGACCTCCAGCAATGAGGCTCTAAAACGACAAGCCCCTCATGGGTTGCCACGACATCGCTGTAAAAGATACATATTCATAGAAAGAGAAAATTGAAAGAAAAAGTCAGAAACTTACATGGATAGACTATCGATCGCTACCTTGAACGATCCTGACAAATCTTTAATACTTTCCTAACCTTACTTTCATACTGGAAAATATAAGGGATTGATAAAGGGTTAAGTTTTTGAAATTTTGCTTATCAATGAAATTCTTTCATCTTAGGTTGCTCGTTTGGTGGTTATAGAAAGAAAGAAAGAAACTACTTAATTTAGACCACATAAATATACAATAATAATTACATAATTATGAATTGGTTTCTTAGAATAAATCTTAAATGTACTTGTCATTTAACTTTTCTTTACCGTACGGTTCAATTGGTAGGTTAATCGAAAACCTGTAAAAATAGTATTATTAAAGACTACACTAGTATAAAAGCATGTAATTGACGACCTTTAAATAATAGTATGTACTTCTTTATCAGCAAATACAGTTGCTATGGCCAAATAACTTTTATGGGCTAGGTTTACAGAGACACGTTGCTAAAAAAACTAGGTCAAATTTTATCAGTGTTATCAGTTGATGTCATGGCTATGAAATCTGTATACGATTACGTAAGTCCCATTTTGTTATTTTATTAGCATTCAGGTGTAGTAACTGATCCTAAATGGATATTTAAATGTAGTTCTATTATATTCTTAGATTAATAAACGTTCACTATCAATTTCAAAAGCACATTTTTGCGGGCCAGTATAAAACTTCAATAAAAGCTATTAAAATGACCCTCTTTACACCAATTTCTAAAGAATCTTGCCTAGCCATTACTACAAGAAATCTTTCATTCAATTCGGTGCTTCACACCTACAGATAAGAGCCTCGGGGAGCAGTTATAAATAAAACAACACAATAGGAGCAGAGGGCTAGAAACCGTTTACCTGAATAGAAACTCATTCGTAGCCAACCAACCGAGACTAACATCTATAGGGATGGGCGTAAGGATGTCGATGATTTAAGCTTTAACGACATAGGAATGATTTTGCTGGGATTAATGATTAGCTTGACATAGAAAGTTAAACACATTAGAATAAGAGGTTCACGTAACCATTTCCTCAATTATAAAGTTCCTTATTCAATATTTAACACGGACCTTGGTTAGGTTCTTAATCATACGAATAGTAGACATTTGGAAATTGTGAAAAAGTCATAGTTATGAGTATAAATTAAGCGAAAGTGGTCTGTCAGGATCGGGACAAATGGGGATCCGTGATCTCTGCCTACAGGGAATCAGGGGTGATGTGTATGCATATATGTAGATTTCAAAAAAGTATATTATTCAAAACTCTTCAATCCAGTCGTTTAGCTTAGTTACAGATACCCTAACAAATCAGTCTCGTATAAGCCCTAAATTACACCCTGCCCTATCCTTAAGGGCTTAGTTTTGTGTCAGCGTATTGCGAATTGATCAACCGAAAAAGGTTAGGGATTCCCAAGTACGGGTGAGGTTACTAGAACAGTTAGGAATTGATAGGTCCTCAATAGGCTTAAGAAGGGTCTATTCAATACACCCTTATTATGAGGTCGTTTGCACAGACATATAATGTAGGTACAACATATTAAATCTATACAGATACTATGAGCATATAAATAGCATATAATAATAGATGTATGAGCAAATTTGACGAATTCCGTGGCGCGATTGGTTAACCACCTGAACGCTAATCAGTTCGATTCCCGGTGGAGGCAAAGTTAAGAATTACGCTTTTCTTCTGCTTTCCAGTCTGGTCGTTGATTATATATGTCATATAAGTATTTACCCATCTATAATAAGAATATATTACTTAAATATACGTGGACTAGTACCCTTAACGCAAGGGGCTAGTTCAATCGGTGCAATAGTGCCATTCAATATTATATTATTATAATAATAATCTTAATATGAAAGCGAAGATAGTGCATACATTCACACAATGCCTGTTTCACTGACTTTTGTCATAGTCAGGATAGGCAAAGATCACGAATTGCTCGTGGCTACTGGATCGATCCTGACAAAACACATTGACTTCTTTGATATCCATACACCTCACATACAGATGTCGTTACAGATTATAGCTAACTTTACATACATTCTGAGTTAATCTAACCACGAACGGTTAATTTCGTGTTATTTATCTAAAAATAACAAGGAAGACACTTTACTTATGCATTGCAACATAGTAACAAACGGAAAGCATAAAACTCTTAAAAACTCACGTACAATTCTCAGATAACACCACTTTATAAAAGAGTGCTATTACAAAACCTATGTACAGTCAACGCTAAAAGTGCAGTATCAGCAACTTTTTATAAGGTTTAAGTTTATAAGAAAAGAAGACAATATTTTTCATTTCGAAGCACGCGAACGTATAGTGGCCATGACAATGTATAGTGGCGCCCCAGTTTAAAAATGTAAAATAGTCTTTTGTTCTTATAAACTTAAACCTTATAAAAAGATACTGAGACTGCACTTTTAGCATTGACTGTACGTACAGATTGCACAAGCTCCTCTCAACTATCACACCCATATCAAATTTCCACTCTAGGGAGACAATATCACGCACGATATCAATTAGAGGCGAACCAGTCTTTTAACAGTGTCATAGACCGTAGACTGTAATAGACTAGACCGCAATAAGATGCTTATTACTGCTGTTCTTCCAGACATGTCGTAAGGAAGACTTAAGGACTAGGGTTCAATGGAATCTATTGGACAATGGGTTAGCATTTATTTACCAACGTTGCACGACATTATAACCCCAATATTTACGCTAATCAGTGCCCTAAGAGATAATAATAATATTTAGACATTATACACCAATTGAACTAGCCCCTTGCTAAATACATTTAAGAACAGTGTTAAGGGTACTAGTCAAAGTATATTTAAGAAATATACAATTATTATTTATAGATAAAACATATAATCAACAAACAGACTGGAAAGCAGAAAAAGCGTAGTTCTTAACTCTGCACTCCAACGGGAATCAACGCGGGACCTCACGATTAGCGTTCAGGTGGCTAACCTATCGGGCCACGGAGGTCTTCAAAGAGATACTATATCTCTGAGGTTCTATCCACATCGAAAGGGATTAAAGGACGTGAATCTAATAGGTACATATTATATGTATGTGTGAACGAATATCAACACAACAATGCCTCCCCCACTGCCACTGTATCATGAACGTTAATGAAAATTAATGCGCGAAACTTTCGTCACTATCCTGGTTAGACAAACTAATAAATATTTGCCTAGAACTAGATAAACACAGACTATTTGATGGCTTTGTAACTGAATTTGTATGTGTGTAGATATCATAGTAGATTAATTAAACATCTTCGTATAATAGGGATAATAGTAATCTATTTTTTCTTTTAAAAAGATTTTAATATCATTTTCTACATTATTTTTTACATAACTATATGTACATTCAAGTATTTGAATCACTTTTGGGTATGCAGATCTTTTAGCACTATCACGAACATTAATATGACGGCCTAATAAGACATATAACAGTCAGATAGACGCTATATTGAAAAAAGGTGACGTTAGGTGTAGCTATAACCGCCGAGAGTGTATTAGAAGATGTATGAATTGTCAATGAAGCGAAAGTGGTATGTCAGGATCTCTGTCTTTGCCTATCCCGTTAGGGACGTAGAGGCGTGAATGTATGTATGTTCTTGTTATCCTGCGTAATCATCTCAACTACGCTGTTATCAGTTATAATCTGTTAACTGAAGTTGTAGATTTGATTGTCGATACATGTATAACACTTATGTCACATTTCTTAACTTTTCTAATCCATCAAAACAGAAGGATACATATTTATTTTGTCTTTCAATAAATGTAACTTCCTTGTACTTATATTAAACAAAAACTTTTCGACTAAAACATACATTATACCAAATCCAAAACCTCAATATTACGAACTACAATTCTCATCTAAAACTTATTCTAGAGCAAACAGATCTGCACACTTAGTGCACCAAGTTAGAACCCGAGTCCCGTTGGATGAAATATCGCAGACAGGTATTGCCTAGCCGCGAGAGCTCTGAATTTAGGATGAGACACAGTTAGGTACAGATGCTGCTTGCTTTAGTGGCGTGTACTAGCCATGGACCGCCTGTAAAGTAGCTTTATGGGAATAGAAGCTTAGATCACACCTCTATAGTTCTATGATATTTATGTGTATACTTACAAAAGGTCTATAGTAATTAGAGATAACTATAACAATTATCGCTTATAAATTCGGATTGAGATTACGTTAGATAGGTTGTCAGTGCATTGCTAGAAATATAAATTAGAGGAGTAAGCAGAGATCACGAGGTACCCTATTTACAATTTAACCAAACTGAAATTTGACATCTAAATGATAATCTTATTATTATGTATCCTATAACCATATGTTCATTATACATTTATTTATTTAATCAAATAAAATTTTAATTATCATGACACTTTATAAGCTTAAATAGTTAAATAAAGGTTAGGATCACGAGTGGAGGCAGAAAATTCACTCCATACAACCTTTATGTTGACCACGATCCTCAGACATGACGGAACCGACTACAGAGATTCTCTAGTCACTTCTTACAACACAACAGGTGACAAAGCCTCTCATTGCTTTCTATTTACTCCTCACACTATCAATGCAGACACTAGTGTAACTCTTGAACAAACAGTGTCACGTGCAAGAATAAATCCTATATAAACAGACATATTTATTTAGTACTTACAACTGATACCATTTACTTTGTTACCTGTCACAATGAGTACTGACTATCTGGTAACACGTGGGTTCGGGGTGGCTATAGAATTACTTCGCAATCACTGAGATGGATGCTAACCTCTGACTAACTACAAACGTATTGAAAGTATTGATTGTGGGTTATAACTTAGCGATATTTGTCTTTAGTTTTATATAATTAGTTGTGTTGTGCACTATATTCCACGAGACCATATTTTGTTAGTTTGTATATAGTATTTAGCTAGTGACAGACTTCGGTTCGAGTGCGTCGGAGGATCTGTGACGTAGCTAGGCTTATACTGACACCTTTTCACAGCATATAATTCCCACTCGTCAATATCTTTGAAATGAAAATGTTGTGAGCAGTGAATAAAGGTATTTCTTTCTTTCTGTAATTGGAATACCACGATGCAGTAGATTCTATTAGGCATTCAGTCTACAATGATATACCTACACACATAGATATAATATTCAAGTGATATAACACGTTGAGCCTCAATCATGTCTCCCCTTGCCGTACCTTTTCTGTGCTATCCATGCCAAGCTTGAGCTGATAGCGATTTGGTATTTTGTATTTTATTTTTATGCCAAGCATGATAAGAATTTAGAAAATTCTACTATATACATATTTTTGTATTCGTTGCTATAATTACTAATGAAGACACTATGTCATAAATATGTATATCGAAATAAAAGTACATACAGAACTAATATATTTTTTTAGATTCATTCGCAATTCGAACTATATAAGTTATTACAACTTGTGTTTGGTCTAAAAACAAAAATTATTGTTATTAGACAATCAAAAAATACTTGTGACATACCAATTTAATTAATTTACCATTTATACTTATTAAAAAATGCATATAGATATAAATCGTTGACCGCTCATGTTCGCTCGCAAACCAATGAGGTGAATCAACAAAGGCCGCCTATTTTCTTTTACAATAAGAGGATTCCCATCCCCAGGGATCCCGGAAACCGGATATCCCTGATCCAAAGTAAGCGGAAGGTTACCTTCGTCCAAGGAGTCCCACTGTTGAACTAACCTCTCTGCTTTTTAACTAACTACGTACTTTTTAGAAGTTTTAATTCAAGAATGGTGCTTGAAGTTTGTGAGATAGTTTTACATAAGATGTTTAAATTATGTAAATATTTAACAGTGTTAAGCACTAAATTTCAAAAGTAGTTTTCTGATATAAGTTTTTATACTTTAGCAAACTTTACGGTCAGTATAGACCTTCAGGGTAGTTTAACATCGTCGTAACATCATCGTGATTATAAAATGAATAAGACAAAGAGATAAAAGAAGGGTGGTTGGCCCAATAATACATATGACAGTCAGATAGACGCCACATTGAAAAAGGGTGACGTTAGAAGTACCTATGACAGCCGAGTATGTATGAGTGTCAATGGAACGAAAGTGGTCTGTCAGGATCGGGACAAATGGGCATCCGTGATCTCTGCCTACCCCTCTACAGAGAATCAGGCGTGATGTGTATGTACAAAAAGACAAAAATTACAATATTTAATAACGTTTAAACTCCTATCCATTATAACCTAAAACGAATCGGCATAATTTCGCATAACATTAATCTCCTTTCACAAAACCCAGACGACCTTTGAAAAATGTTAAAAAAAACCCGAATATAAGCATCTGAATATTAAATTACGTTTCATTACCATACTGAATTTGAGGCTCGATTGATTTCTTCGAACACAATACCTAGACCTTAAGGGCCCAGACTGCTTTATGAATCTCTCAGTGGGCTGAGGTGACTTCTAAGCCGCTTTCATATTCAGATTTGAATAATGCTAATCCACTTTTAAATCTAGAGTTGAGTACTTATGATTTTTAAAGACTCGATCATTAATGACTTTTGAAGTGCAGACTTCTATAATAGCTGTTTGAATATAAAGAAAATTTTCAGAGATATTTTATTTTGCCGTTATATAGATATATGTATAAGCCTTTACTTATGTAGGTAATAAGAAAAGTAAATATACAGGGTGGCGCATTCAAAACGGTCAGTATGGGAAAGTCTGAAACTATAAGAGATACGAAGATTTGTTCTAAGGAACCATGTCACCGATTTTGATAAAAATAAAAACTGCATTCATACTTTCTTTGAAAAATCAACTGTATCCAGTACGGGAACCGAACCCGGTTCCTTTGAAAAAAAAAATTGGCCCTTTTCACTTTTTCTTTTTAAATATCGATTGTGTGGGTCTTAAGCTGTAAATGTCTCTATTAAACATGGTGTCGAAAATGAATGAAATGCATTGTTTTGGCATACTTTTGTTTATCATAGTAGTTTACATACACCGTAACAATATTAAACAGACATGTAAAATTGTCCCTATGGCTGTTTGTAGTTTTCCATTTCCCTACTTGTTACATACACCATATCATGTGGCATTAGCATTGTATTAATCCTTTAAGGAGGTTTTGTTATCTACAGTAATCAAAAACTAACAATCTATTGATAAGTCCAACAGTGACGTGTTAAACCATATTAGAAACTTTCTTGAGGGATTACGTTAAGGATGAATTTTACAAAACGAGCTATGACACCATTGAAGACCTAATAGTAGAAATAAAGTCAATTGTAACGCAAATTCACCACATGAAAATACAAAATTCAATAGTAAGATCGTTACCTAAACGTGTTGAATATTGTATTGAAATCAACGGTGGTCACTTAGAAAACTTACTATGATAAATTAAAGTATGCCAAAACAATGCATTTTGTTCATTATCGACACCATGTTTTATAGAGACATTTACAGCGTAAAACCTACACAATTGATATTTAAAAAGAAAAAGTGAAAAGGGCCGGTTTATTTTTTCAAAGGAACCGGGTTCGGTTCCCGTACTGGATACAGTTGATTTTTCAAAGAAAGTATGAATGCAGTTTTTATTTTTATCAAAATCGGTGACATGGTTCCTAAGAATAAATCTTCGTATCTCTTATAGTTTCAGACTTTCCCATACTGACCGTTTTGAATGCGCCACCCTGTATACTATACCTACCTAATAATGTAATTATGAAACGGAGTATTTACTTCTTTCATAACCGCATTTTTCATATGAACAAGTTACTGAGAACTAAAAAAACATACTTTATATTTATAGCTTTAACTTCGATGAAGTTCTTGAAAGATAAATTATTTATTAGTATATAAATGTACCTAAAAAAAACAGCTCAGACAATATCTTTCTCAACCTTTTCCTACCGTTACCTAGGTAACGACCAAACAAAAACTAACAACAATGAAAGGCAAAAGATGGCGCCGCTCGATACAGGCACACTCCAGGGTATGACATGACAGATAAGTGACAGTTGAGCATGATGGATGGCATAAGGCGAGGCTCGAGTCATAAATCCCAACGTCGAAACGTACAATTTGTTAAAAGTCGGCTTCTGTAGTCGATCTATGATCGAATTATAAATCGTTACAGGGTAATGGTTGTTTTATTTTATGATTTAATAGTTACTAGCGACCCGCTCCTGCTTCGCACGGGTATAAAATATATAGCCTTCTCCACTACTTAATGGATGTTATTATACATCCGTTGCGTAGTTTCAAAGATTTAAGCATACAAAGGGACATAGGGACAGAGAAAGCCACTTTGTTTTATACTATGTAGTGATACTGTAGATCTACATATCTTGTTAATATTTATACACTACACACACAGAACAATTCTCAAGTTTAAGTTTACTATACATTATAGTATTATTTAACTATGTATTACACACAGACAAATAATGTCACTATCTTATCTCATTGCCATACCTATCACGCACGTTTCCTTTCAGAAGGGTAGGCAAAGATATCCATTTTTCCTCATACAATTGCTAATTTTAACATTCATCTTCATTTAATATATCGTCTATTTGATCAAACTTATTAATGATTTCAAAATTACGTCAATCCGCTTATAACCCTAATATATAACGAGACTATAGTATAGTATTTGGTCAAATTTCGATCCTATACAACCTCCTTATAACATAGAGGTCCAAAAACAATTAGGCATCGCATTATTTCCTTTCCCTTCATCATAAGGAAAGGCCATAAATATCCCATAAGCCAAAAGGTGTAGGAGGAACTTCGTCCTTGACGCTCCATTCCGTAACCCAATAAATCAAAACAAGAATGGGGTAAGACAATGTTAGAAGGATCTTGTGCTATTTTCCGATACATAGAATAATAAACTGGCTCATGTTTAGGAGAATTTATAGATTTTCATCTATAAATGATAATACATATACATTCACGTGCTTCAATCCCTATCAGGATGGACAGAACCTCGGAGATATGATATCTTCAAGGTTACTTTAGCTTTTTAGCATGAAAATTTAGGTCGCAATCTAGGTTGCTAGCTCATCACCCAATTGATTCTATTTACTCCTAGTCGCCAAGTCCCTAAGTTGCATGGGAGGAACGGCAGCTAGTTAGCTTTCTTTTTACATCCCATCTAGCATAAGACATTAATTAACAACAATAATTACATTATAACGATGAACAAATATAACTTTACTGATAAATACACCTAAGTATTCAAAGTCAAATGTTTTTATTCAACATAAGTACAAGTACAGTACACTGGTTGTCTCTTAGAATTTAAATTCTACCGTTGCAAATATATATTGCAAATATAAAACAGCATAAGTATGTTATCATGAAGCACCGTTCAAGGCTGAGCCCCGCTGGCCCAGTTGGCAAGACTCTGGCCAACCTCTTGAGCACGTCTGGTCGTGACGTCACCCTAGGTGCTAATGGTCACACATCTTTAAGCATAGACTAAGAGATAATGAACCTCTTCAAATGAGTATAGTTTAAATTCATATACGTTCATGTATTTTAATCTTTCGGGTTGGACACTTATTAGCATGTTGAAAAATTTGATTCTCTACAACCTAGGTACTTTACTGAAATCTGTCCGTTCATACATTTATACTTTCCTATATACATATTCTCCTAACCAACCTTCTAAAACCGTCGTTCTAAAACCAACCAGCTACCGATAAGCCAAACTTGGCACATTCACGTCTAGTTAGCCAAAATAACATATGTTCTAGATAAGACCAAGTTTCGAGATCTCATACCTAGGTACGTGGATAAGTCATCCCGACTCGGGCTAGGGCAAACATTGGTGCAGTTGAACCTAATTGCCAACGGCTAATTAACTTGTTCAGTGCTCCTAGGCGAAACCTAAAGCACTAGACGAGACTTTGGAAAGTTTTATTGGATGTAGTAAATCAAATCGAAGTGGTTTGGTAGGTTAATACAAATATGGCTCAGTATAGTAATGTATTCTTATGTGAAATCTTAGTTAAGTATGTAAAATATTAAGTCATTTACAAAAACATTTATTTCTGCTTACCTCTGTAGGAAAAGAGACAGGGTGTGTATGTATTTAATAATATTACATATATTCATACATATTATATATACATATATTCTTATGTATGTAGCAAAAAACGGCCACTGACAGGGAGAAGTAGCGTCATTTGGGGGCGGCCTATGTCCAAAAGTGGATTCAGACAGACTGATAATGATGATGTAGCATAAGATTCAGATTTTGATAATATACCAAACTCTTTACGTCATATATAAAAGAACAGGATAAATACCAATTCGTAAACACCGCCTACTCTACATTGAAACAAACATAACCTATATTTATGTACGAATCGTTCAATAGCAAACTTTCCTTGCAACTGAACTGAAAATTAAATTCCCTTGCCATTGCATGCGCTGTACGAATAAATCAAAATAAATATTGGTTGTGCTAGTATAATTATACAATGAATTCCCGACACGTGGCTGAACTACAGATATCTGTATGAACGGATACGTAGGGGTCGGCCTAACAAGACGTATAGATGACATTGAAAAATGGCGTGGTTAGAAGTACCTAGTTATAGCTAGTGTGTATGATGTATGTCAATGTAGCGAAAGTGGTTTACCAGGATCAATTCTTACTTAAATATTTTTATTTATTATAATTAAGAATTAGCATACATAATATAACGAGTTGAAAGTCAAAATAAACGGGACACGTGAAAAGGATGACATTAGATGTACCTATGTATAATATGATAACGAGTTTATGGGGCATCTTATTAAAGGCAAAATTTATCACCTATCAGCCACTAGTTGTATGTATACATGCACTAAACGCCCTTTTTCCTACAGAGGGGTAGGCAGGGATCACGGATTTTCATTTGTCTCTTACATATAGACATGCATTATTACATTACATATAGGCTTCGTCAAACCTTCTGCAGGGAATTGTTTGTATGTACATATTATGTAAGGTAGGTTGCTAGGTTCCGTTCTATGCGAGATCTGGGATCGTATTAACGACATCTTTTGTTCGGCTAAATGAAATGCGCAAGGCATCTTCTTTGATCGCGGCTCTTGTACGGGATTTCGCTCGCTCCTTTTGTAGTGGGAGCCACGTTTACAATAATGAGAATTTCGAGGGAACATAACTTAACTTAAACCACACTAGAAGCTATAGAATAGAAAGTACAACTTAAATAAATGAATTACAATCATATCAGAAGTCAAATTATCATTGCTTTTAGTTTTCTTAAAAAAGTACACTTGAAAGCTTTTTTAGTGACTTATGACACGATGAAGTTTGTATCGACGAAGGAGGTGTATGCTAAAGTAATTCTAAGATAGATCTGCGATCTGCCTACCCCAATATCGGGTTACAGATGACTTACATACACAACCCGCTCATTTCTCTACAAAGTATAGGCAGAGATCACGAATCTCCTTTTGTCTCTATCCTTACAAACCACTTAGCTTAAGGACGCGATGTGTACATATGTAGTACGTTTATATGAGACTAGAAAAATAGCTATCATCATAGAACCTTCTAGTAATAAAACCAATATGAGTTAGAAAAGGTGACGGAACGAAACCCAATCAGCAATTCCCTCTGAGGCAATCAAAGGAAACTCCTCAAGTGTGACTAATTGCAGCAGCTCATTCCCAGATTGAGACCTTCACGATCTGTTTGTGACTAGCAGGTTAATATGTACTCAGTAGAATAGTTAGTTCAGTAGTAATAGGAAATCTATCTTAGATTCTAACTAAATCTCGATGGAGTAACTATTATATAAGTTTAATATAAGAAAGTAATTATAACACTATTAGCACCTGCTGATTAACTATTTATCAATACGATGCTGAATATACAGAAAAGTAGTCACAGTTATTTTAGTTCATTAATACCACATGCACATCAATATGTCAGCTAGCGAACAAACACTTTAGTTAGATTTGGCATGTCTTTGGGGATTAAGATTAATTAATTTTGGATATTCGGTAATGATCTGCTACCCTATAACCCAAAACTACCTAAGAAGTCATCTCATACTAAAAAATCTTATACCATGCTTCAACTTAATTACAATACTATCTATTTCCATCATAATAACACTGACTAATGGATTAGTCACGTGTCCCTTACACAACTAAAGCCCAATCATAGCAAGAGTACACATCTTCATTCCTCGCAACACCACAACAAAATGGATCGCAATATGATCACGACCCTATTACCGGGAGAAATGGCAATTATACTTTGACAAATTGTTTTGTCACTCCCGAAATTGGGGGGTGCTACGCCTTAATTTAATTAACTGAGACATCGGAGTGGAAAATGTGGACTTATATTATGTTTACATGTCTGATTCCCTGTAGAGGAGTAGCCAGAGATAACAAATCCTCATCTGTCCCGATCATGACAAACCACTTTCACGTCCTTGACACTCATACAACTCCTCATACATACTCGGTGGTTATAGGTACTCCTAACGTCACCCCTTTTTCAATATGGTCTCTATCTGACTAGCATACTGTAAGCCATTATGTTATTGTATTCTTTAGAAATACCTTAATATCTATAAAAACCCAGGTCCGTAAACTGACGATTTACAAGGAAAAAGTATTGTCAATATGGAAAAACCTTTTCTTACATTAATCTTTTAAGCATTTGACTACCTTTATAAAGTATCAAGTCATATATGTGCTTCTTAATTCACTCTATACACTATAATCATAATATTTGGAACACTATTACACTAGTTGAACTAGCCCCTTGGTTAGTTCATTCAAGACTTGTGTTCTATTTACGTATATTTAAAAAATATACTCTTATTATATATAGATAAATGCATATATAGTCAACAACTAGACTGGAAAGCAGATGAAAAGCGAAGTTCTTAACTATTTTTTAATATACTACGATAATAAACACAAAGAACCAATACCAGTACTGGCCTCATACACAATTACTCATTTAAGATAACAAACGAATGAAAGGCATTCTAATAGAACATCAAAAAACTAGCTCCCACCATGAAAAGGAAGTATTCCATCAATCCATGCTATTTGGAACATAATCAACTATTCATTGAGTAACTGACTAAAAACAGAATCGTTTCATAACACATTCCCGCATTGCTCTTTCATTCCATTATGTCATGAGGCATAAATCATTTTTCTATCAGTTACAGTTGATGGTTCGTGTGAGGAAGTGATGTTACCTGGAACAAAGAAAGGTTGGGTTAATTAGGACGAACGAAATGTTTTAATTGGTAATTGATATTTTATATTAAACAATAATGAAAATATTATAATGTTTTAAATAAAACAGTCAAGTTATATCTTGAATTCGTTTTCGAACGATTAATTAAAAAAATGTTGCACTTTGTTTACCAATTACTTTTATTCATAGCTAAATAAAAGTAATTTTACCCTTAGACCATAGCGTAAAAGAAAGATTTGTCCCATGAAGTACTAATAATCAAGTATAAAAACACTTTACATAAGTACATACACACGCCGCTACGTCCCTACGGTATAGGCAGAGACTATCGATCGCCACCTGGAACGATCCTGTAAAACACTTTCCTGCTCCTAAAGCCTAGTTCAGTGTAGAACACAAATCTCTCAATGCAAGCAAGCAATCGAATCGCACGAAATAGATCTCTGAAAAACAAACACCAACCAACGCTGCAATATCGGCGGGAGTTACACCACAGTATAACTACAACAGTAGTTCAGTTCATACAAAAGTGTTTATATGGCGTAAAACATATTCACGTCCTTTGATCTCTGTCGCGATGGACAAAATCTCAGACACGACATCACGTACGTTTTGGTATTTAAATTTAAGTTTGGATGGCATTTACATAGACAGACCATTGATGACAACTGGTCAACACGTGAGTTCGAGGAGGCCACAGAATTACTACCTCCGCCATTGCGGATATGAACATCTGATCCTCTTGACTACCCCGCAAGGGTTAATTGGTCGTGAACGCGTTTTTCTTCTTTAGGACCTTGATGACAGGGTTTTAACCCATCACCTAAAAGAATTCATTCAAACTTAATCCCTTAGTCGCTTCCTACAACATGCCAGTAAGAATAGCTACTACTTAACATTCTTTTAACATCCCAGACTACTCCATAGTACTAGCTTAATGATACTACTGTTGCATCTGCACTGTGGTTACTTAGATCGCGTCGCGTGTGACAGGGTGCGGAATTCAATTTGCCCCTCAATATTTGTAATGTCGTCCGGGAGAGGTCGTGCGATCGGAAGGCCCGAGGCTCCGGGGATATTGGGTCAAGAATTGTGATACCACGCTTAGTGAGAAAGGAATAAGGAGTTTTCAATTGGAAATTAATTTTACTTAGTTTTTACGGTGATAACGGGAGATGATTTGAAAACGAAGCACATATTGTATAGTATGGTAAGTAATTCGTTTAATATTTGAGTTTAGATTCATTTGTAAGTCTGTACATATTATTGTCCGCAAAAGCATGCAAACTAGCTGCCTTTCTTTCCCGCATGTTGTACGCGACTTAGGGACTGGGGTCACTGGAATCTGTTGAGCGATAGACTAGCAACCTGTCACCAATGTTCCATACAACATCACAACCCAAATATTCGTGCTAAAAAGTGGTCTTCGTGATTGTGCATGTATGTGTAATATTGTGATAGGAATATAATAACTAACTTCGTAATAGCTTAAAAAATAACAATAGAACCTCTGACGAACCCAATGTTTATGTCATGCAGTCTATATGGCCTATATCCAGCAGTGGACTGCTATAGGCTGATTGATCGACTAAACATAAACCGTCTATTACAAGAAGCGTGCTCCATAAAATTGCCAAATACGTCATCGTGTAACGAGTACTGTAACAGCGTTCTAAACATGCACTCCTTTGAAATAGCCTTTAATGTTTTCGTCAAACTTTATGTCGAAACTCATTGTGTTGTTTTACGCAACATGCAAAACCTGGCCTGTTTACCTATAGAAGGGTAGACAGAGATCACAGTTCTACACTTGTGTCGATCATTTCAAATAACTTTTGTTGCATAGATTACTATATTACTCCGCATACACACATATACATTTGTCACAATTCGCCGTGATTTATCTACAGGTATTCAGGGGTGATGTGTATCTATGTATGTATATATATAGTATTCAAGGAGATTTTATCCCGCTTAGGTTCTGTTCACCTTGAAAGGGATTAAGGGACGTGCAACAATGTATCTAATAATCTAAATATATTAATAGTAAAATACATAGAAATATCTGCATAATTGCTTAGAACTCAGGTTTATTGTTGGTCGTATTGTGTGCGATGTGAAGCCTGTGTCCCTAATATCTGTACACCCTTTGTGTGTATTATTCTCACACGGTTGGATGTGAGGTCTGTTGGACTCTGGTGATTTAGGAGAGTGGTTATCCGTAACTACTGGGCTTATGATGTTAATGTGTTCTTGGTATAAGGAATGTATAAATGTATGTAAAGGTATTTTATATAATGTACATACATATTATATTATATACACAATACAAACAGTCAGATAGTCGCTATATTTAAAAAAGGTGACGTTAGGAGTACCTATAACCGCCGAGTATGTATGAGAAGATGTATGAGCCGACTTAAGAAGCGGCTAGTACAATTCGTGTAATATTGTCCTAAATATATATTATAATATTTCAATGCAATAATTAACTCATTATGAACTCAAAAATATTTATCTTGAAGGCAACTGAGGATTTTATGTCGCCACAAATAAATTTGTTAATTTTTTTAAATAGATTTATTATAATTTATAAATGTAAAAGAGCAAAAAAAAAGTATATGAGAAGATGTATAATGTCAAAGAAACGAAAGTGGTCTGTCAGAATCGGGACAAATGGGGATCCGTGATCTCTGCCTACCCCTCTACAGTAATTCAGGCGTGATGTGTATGTATGTAGAATCGATGTAAGATAAACGATTCAATACAACTGTCAGGGTCTAGTAAGAAACGAACACAAGAATAAACTTATACTGGACCAAAGCGTCCTAGATTCGTATCGAAACCGGGTTAGTCGAATGCCAAATTCGGTTTTAATGTGACTGGTAATTGTTGTTTACGGAGTGACTGGGCTCGGCTCAAATTCGAATTGAGAGAGCCGTAAAAGGGAATGTTCTTTACAGTGTCATCTCAATTTCTTCGCTTTTCAATTAGAGTAAATTGGTTCGCGGTACTAGATACAGATAATCGAATTTATTCTAATTAATTTGTCCGATATATCCAAAATTCGGTAAACGTAATATTATATAAAATCTATCCTTTGACTACCTCCGTGGCGCGATCGGTTAGCCACCTGAACGCTAATCGTGAGGTACCGGGTTCGATTCCCGATGGAGGCAGAGTTAAGAACTTCGCTTTTCTTCTGGTTTACAGTGTGGTCGTTGATTATATATGTATAGCATATATGTATTTCTCTATGTATAATATGTATATATTTCTTAAATATACGTTGACTAGTGTCCTTAACACAAGTCTTAAATGAACTTACCAAGGGGCTAGTTCAATTGGTGTAATAATGTCCAAATATTATTATTATATAACATATATGTATTTCTCTATTAAATATACATTACCCTTAACACAAGTCTTAAATGTACTTAGCGAGGGGCTAGTTCAATTGATGTAACAATGTCGAAATATTATTATAATTACTATCCTTAGAGTGTATCATCAAAATTTATACATACACAATGCATTTCAAACCACTATCCTTTACCGCGTATCAATACTAAGCCAATCGGCGCTTTTGAACAAAACAAACACAAAGAGAGGCACAAAAAGGCTTCGTGGGCACCGCACGAGAGCCCTACAAAAGGAGCATAAACAAAACGTGCTCTGAAACCGGTTGTCACACTTTTGAGGCGCACGCGCCGCCTCCCGATTATGTGGAGGGCAAGAATGTAGTTTGGCCTGTTCAGATTGCACTACAGACAAACAATGGCAGGCTCTCAAA
Organism: Leucoptera coffeella; assembly: GCA_030578115.1. Lineage (NCBI taxonomy): Eukaryota > Metazoa > Arthropoda > Insecta > Lepidoptera > Lyonetiidae > Leucoptera > Leucoptera coffeella. Next base: position 211,484 of record JAMBLF010000034.1, on the reverse strand, counting down.
CTATATAAATATATACGAGATAGGTAGGCTGTTAATCGCCACCTTGAATGGGTGACAATACTCTCTTACCTCACTAAGTCAATCAAATCAATCAATCAGCCTATGACAGTCCACTGCTGGACTTAGGCCTCCGCAAGGTAACGCCACAAAACACGATCACTCGTGGCCCTCAGCCAACCACTACCAGCGAACGTTTTCAGGTCATCGGTCTATCTGGCAGGGGGGCGTCCTACACTACGTTTACCGAGACGCGGACGCCATTCGAGAACCGCTTTGCGCCACTAAGTAATATCCATCAGAGTTTCATGTTCTTCACGCTAGGCACACACGCCTTAAAAGAATAATTCCAATTTGATCTCTTATGGACATGTTATGCGGATGAATGATAGCAGTGACAAAAGGAATATATGTGAGTGAACTGGAAGGGCGGTTACGTAGGGGCCGGCCTAATAAGACGCTATTCGATTTTGAACGATATTGAAAAAGGATGACGTTAGGAGTTCCTATAACCGCCAAGTGTCTATGAGTAGATGTATTAGTGTCAACGAAGCGAAAGTGGTCTATCAGGTTCGTGACAAATGGGGTTCTGTGATCTCTGCCTACCCCTCTAAAAGGAATCAGGCGTGATGTGTATGTATGTATGTTCAATTCTCTGTTGAATGAAGTGAATTCTTTCGCGGTCTTCCTTTACCACCCAATTATAATTTATCGATCCATCCCACTGTGTCCCGTTTGCAACAAAGCATTGCTGACCGAATTGATTAAAATCACAAAGAGAACACGAGAAAGACACAGCTGGATTTCACAAGTTTACGTTAAGCAAAATGATTTAGATGGTACGGGCTTCGAATGACCCATACCTAACATGCCTTCGAAATTTCGGAGATGGGCATTCGGGCCTCTGATTACCCCGCCATAATAAAAAAGGGAGTGTGTATACACAAGTCGTGAAGCGTATGTTATGTTTGTATGTTATATGATTCAAAAGGTACGTTCAGAGACAGCGATGCTCAAGTTTGGAACCTGGGACTCGCGTAACAACGAATGCGTAAAATTGGCTCAAAGGGATGGACATAAAGTGCTTGTCAAACAACGACAGGGGTAAGCTCACTGCTTTGCTTTTAATAGGAAAAGTAAGGGTACGAAACGACTAGAGATATATTTATTACTTGTATGGAAACGTACGTTTTTAGTTTAATTTAGTTCAATAAAGCTTGTTAGAGCTTGAGATACTAAATATCTTCATAACTGCAACGCTCTTCTGAAAGCGACCTAGGCGATAGTACTATTATTTTTCACGGTTCTATCTACTCCGAAATCGCTTAAAGGTAATATATGTATGTAAGTAGTTATATCTTCAGTTATCACAAACGTTCAAATTACGAATTTTTATACAATATTTTAATCGAATAAAATTGTATTTATTCTTTTTTACGTTTAAGTTGAATACTTATCGATCATAAATAGCCTATACTATATCACACCAATCTTCATTTATTAGTATAGCAGATGGTAAATACTCAGTAATAATACAAACCCCGCTTTCATTAAATATAATCAAGAATAATCGCGTTTGAGCCCCGGCTTTTTCGCTTCATCTTTTGCATATTTAATTAAGCCGCGCAGAAATAAATTCTTGCAGACTGCAATGTTTATACCTCAGTAACGTAAATATGACAAAGCGGTTACAACGGCATTGTCCGAACCAGACTCTAGTTTCGAATAATATTCTCTACCGACGCAGGCAGGAATCGCGGAATATTTTATTTCTTACGGGCCTTGATTATTCGTTTTTATTTTCGTTCACAATTTTCCTTCTATCATTGTTTATTATCTCCAACAAGATGCCTTTACAAATTCTTGTTGGGCATTTTATTACGTTTTCCATTGCCAGATATTATTTACGTACTTACGTAAAATATCCGTATCATTTCCCATAAAAAAGATATCCCTGTTCAGTCGTCTATGGCGCATCAACAAAGTCAGCAACTCGGTGAAAGTTGAAATTACAAATAATTATTTTTGGCTGAATATTTAGTCAGTCGAGATGCAAAATTGGCTAAATACATATGTTTGCTTTGAGTTTATATTTGGATTCTCAACTGGAACGAACCGAAGAACAAGGAAGAGAAGAATTGGAGCTTCGATTTCGTTTTTCTTCAGTTGTGTAGCGGCTGGCGGTGTTGCTGTAACCATGGCGATGGAATAATAAGAAGTTCAAACGCCGTGGCATCAATGTTTGTACTTCAGCCGACATAACCTAAGTGGTGAATGGCTTAATAAAGAATTAAAAAAAAAAGATATCCCTCTGTCAAACTTATCGCGTGAAATTAGAGAGTATTTATTGAAGAGTTGAACCACAATGACACCCGGAGCACTTACGCTGTTCAAAGGCCCCGAAGCCCATGAATAATTCAGGGTTAAACTGCAGAAGGTGATTTGTGTACGTCTTGAAGCTTCAAGACTTCTGAAAATTCCTCCGCCATGCAAACTGAATTACTGCTGCCACAAAGGGTAGCGAGAAATGCCGAGGAAATATCTCGACGAACGCTCCCGTACAGCTTAATGGGTATTCCCAAATATTTAGTTCAGATAAATGGACTTGAGAATAGTTTAAATATTTTTCAACATAACAAACTATCCGCTTTAAATTAAATAGGTAACTAATGAGGCTTGTTCGTAAACGTTACAGATGAATACAGAAAATAGCACATGCTTATAAAAATGTCTTCATAAATACATACACATCACGCCTGATTCCCTGTAGAAGGGTAGGCATAGATCTTAGATCTCCATCTGTCCCGATCCAGACATACCACTTTCGCTTTATTGACACTTACACACCTCCTCACATAAAAAAATAAATTTAATGCCATTACGTATACGTATATCAAAGGCTTCATTTCAAAAGTATACCGTTTAGCTAAAACACACATCACTTCCTATATACCGAATAGCATTACAGTTACTCGCATCCAATTAAACAGCAGGAGATATGTACACAAAACTAGTATCAAAACTCTGGATATTTAATCATAACTAGGACCTAAATACCCTCACAAAGCATACCAATTTCATTGCAGCCAACTACAACCATTAGCAGTACCGTGATATCCTTCACGGCAATTAGAAGTTCAGGAACACGATAATTACCGAACGTGTTTAATATTCGTTAGCACAAACAGTGTTAAGGCACGCTGTATTAGGTTGCACATCAATTAGAGATGGGAGGTCGAACACGGCTCAATCCTAAGCGTAGCTAATCTCAGGCCTTTGGCTGGTAAACAGACCGTGAACTAATAGGGAACACTGCTACACATCTATGGGAACCTAGTGCTCTGAGATACGGGACCTATAGTCCTAGTTCAGATAGAAGTTCTCACTCAGATGATAAACAAATGAATTTTATTGCGAATAGTTCTAAGTCTCGTTTATACTGTACGTATGTATGTGTGTGAAAAAAAGATAAGAATATTTGTTTATCTATAGGTGAGGTGTTTTGGACCTCATGGTGAATATAATGATTAACATGTTTGAGTTATATTTGTATTGGACATAGACAAAAGGTATAAGATTGAATCAGAAGTGCATTTACGTCGATAATTTTACATGACGTCCAATAAAACGAATTGGTGAATTATTTTACGTCTTACGAACAAGCGGGTTATAAATTCCCTGAGCAATGATTCTTACATCCTAGGCGATTGAATAAGTGACTGTACGCTAAGAAATTATTTACTTATACTATATAACTAATTGCAAATTATATGTACATTTCTATTACTTATACACTATGTATTTCGGCTACCAACAACAATCAAATTCCTGTCTCGTTTACAAATTGGCCAATTCAAAGTAAGACAAAAACAAAACACGTATCACAGAATGTTTGCGAAACGAATTGTAAATACACAACTACAAATGTCCGTTCCCACGTATTTCCTATACGTAAGGGGAATCCCCTGCCAGCTGGGACTTTTATAATGTTATCAGCTGCCTTTTTTAACATAACCATATCATAAGAGAAATAAATATATTGGTAGATAGTCCTAATAACTTGGATAACTATCACAATCCTGATATTTATACTACAGGTAACGAAATCGATATGACATCTTCGAGGTTGCATCTACCCCATTAATTAAAAGTACATGCATGTCAAGTTATGCTGACTAAAAATAAAACCCCCTCCATTAAAAACGGTTAATAGATACGGATTAATAGAGGTAGGTACACACATACGGACACATCACGCCTGATTCCCTAAAGAGGGGTAGGCAGAGATCACGAGCCCCATCTTTCCTTATCTTGACAAACCACTTTCGCTTCATTAACACTCATACACCTCTTCATACACCCTCGGCGGTTATAGGTACTCCTAACGTCACCCTTTTTCAATATGGCGTCTATCTGACTTTCATATGTCTTATTGTGCCGTCCCCACGTAACTATTAACTATTATAGGTAGGTCTACTTGTAAGACCGTAGTGATATATTAATCCTCGTGGTCTAATAAAACAGCTCACCAAAAATGTAATGGGGTCTCCCTGGGGAGTCATTGACGCAGCGATAAACCCTATTTTTCTAGCTATCGATCGCTTAAGGTACCAGGAAATGTTGAAACAAATAAATTTTGAAAGAAACACAAAAGGAAGTGCCTTACTTTAATTAAATTTGTTCAAAATAATATTGCTTAGAAATAAACACCTACACAATGATTAGCTTTTGTAGGGTAGTGACAGGTTTACTTGTTCGTTTCAGCAATTGCCGAGTAAGTAATTCTATGAAATAATTTGCGTAGTGTTTTAACCCTCGTTCTTTTTAAAATATTATATTTGATCTATTGGATTATATTTTCTTACAATGAAATGCTAGGACTAATAACTTCGCATTTCTTAAAACACCTTTTTTTCTAGAATGTATGGATGATGTAGGAATGTATTATGTTGTATTGCCAACTTATTTTCTCGCGAAAGATTACATTTAATGCATAATTTTTGCAATGCAGCCTAACTACATTATCGCCATTAAATTGCCCAATATTATCAATAGCACTTACCACTTACCTACTTTACGATGTACTTGCACTTACTGAGTGACCTTCGCCTGAGCAAATGAAGAAATAATTGAAAACATTGCATCACTAACAAGGTAGGCAAGAGACACTGCTTCCGTGTTCGAAATACGAAATAGTATCTCTCAAAAATGTAGTTTTATATTGTGACAAATGAACGACACTTTATAATAAAATTAAATGACTATTGCAGTTGCCCTAATAGTAATAATGTCTGTACGTAGCTGGAAGAACAGAAGAGCATTTAGTTATGAAAAGGTTTATGAGTGTTAGTTAAGAAAGAGATTTGTCAGGATCGATCATAGTCGCGAACGAGTCTCTGCCTATCCTGTTAGGAAAGTATATCTAATTAGTCGTAATTATATTTATGTATGTATCTAAAAACGGGTAATTTTTTTGTGCATATCGCCAAACAGATACCATATTCACATTGTCCCTGTGAAGAAAGTCAACTAGTCAACATTCTATTCACGTCATAGCCTAGCACGGGTCTTAAAGACAAACGACTAGTATTTACAATGAACAGAAGAAACGCAATCAACTCTAAGGAAAAAGTGCATTTACCTAGACGTTCTGGGAAAACTCATTAAGTTGGTGTTTAACTGCGCGATTCTAAATTAAAAACGCAATGGACAGAATCAGTTTGTAGCTGCGAGCTATCGAAATGAAATACTGACTTCTGTACCTTGAAATATTATAGGAAATATTATGTTACGAATAAATATTGGATATTAAATATCGACGTACCTACTGGTTAAAATATATTTGTACTAAACTTGCTTTATTATATTAAGTTATCCTTTTTCATTGTATACGTATATCACAGCTATCCTAAATTTAACCTTAACTATCTTTCTAAATCATAGTTTTAAGTGATTCGCGATTTATACTCATGAACGTAATAAACGTAACGTCGCCGAAACGTTGGATTAATAAAGCTTACTTTATTATGTAAAAACTTACGCTATAAGTCCCGTTAGTTATTACTTATTAATCATCTTTCTAAATCATAATAAGTCACTTAATAATTGTATAGTTAGTTACTACTAGTATTGCAAACCATACTACAGTACCTAGAAAATTTAGTAATTTGGCATGGTATATTTATACATTGATATGGTTTTACCAATTAATTATTGCATTAAGAGAGTATACCCTGACACTTCTTTGACAAGATCAGAAGTCACGTTTCAGTCATCTGTCACGCGGTAAGGGAGTGTCACAAATTGCACCATGGCGACATTCACTTTGGGGAGGCTGGGTGATTAATTCTTTAATTAACGCAGCCCTGAGACAACTGGGGTCATCCGGACACCATAAGGACATTATTGGGGCATAAAGAGAAGGTGCTTGGTGTTTTACGTGAAAAAAGTTTAATATACAAGTATTAAATTGTTTTGTTAATGGTAAGTTAGGGTATATGTATTAGATTATATATAAAGGGAACAGGTATTCTAATCAATATGATACACGATTAACTATAAGAATAGTCGAAATTCTAGTAAAAAATCATCTTTTATTTTGTCGTTCAAAAATAGCGAACATAACACATAATGATATATTTTCTAATCAATAGAATAAAGAAAATATAATGACAAAAGTTTGTAAGTAATTCGTTTGTTTTATCTACAATATCAAATATACATATTCACCTAGTTTCACTTTTTACGAGTGACCACTAAGTATATCATACCAATCATACCATACCAATCATACCAATGCAAGTATATATACCATATAAATACATGTTCTAACTATCCATATACACATATATACCACTGAATAAGTATGAATACATCCTTTTTCCCACAAATCCACATTTACCCAGCAATACAGTGGAAAACCCGAACACATCTGGAACAAAGCGGGCGCAATGCATAAAAGCATTCAGTTACTCGCACTGAAATCTTCAGACAAGAGACTTAAAGTGTGAACGTGACATTTTCAATATAAAATTCTATCAGAGGCACTGGAACAGATTTTAATACGATGCCGAGCACGCGAGTAACCTTTTGTCGATCAATACAAAGCTTGCAAACGAAATCTAGTTTGTGAATTTCATTACCTAGGTTAGAGCTGAATTGAACGTGACCTAAGATGAAAATAAATTGCACTAAGCAACACATAGTTCATTCTTTCCGAAGTGAGTGTGATAAGATAATAAACTGTTTCAAAGCTTAATTATTTTCTTATATTTTTCAAAGTAGGTAATATTCAATGACTTTACACAATAACAAGATAGAACGGCAGTTATCACTTGGGGTGCTGACTATTACGTGATAAAATAGTTCGAAATGACCATCATTGAACTAATTTGCAATTACAAAGATAGACAGGCAAAACTGAAACATCCCCGCAAGGGCTTATAATTGCGGAGTGTATTTATCATGTATAAATTTTTGATTAACGTTCCTTTTTTTCCTACAGAGGGTGTAAGAAGACAGGCATGATGTATACGTGTATTACATATACTGTGTGAAATTCACTCTCACATAATCATGATAAAAGTTCTTTGTTAAGGGCGAGAACATTGGAAACTTAATAATAGCTCCACATTGTGTTTCGAAGCTTAAAGAGCTCAAGCCATTCTCTGAGCTCGTTAGCAAAACAAACAAAACTACGACTCATGTATCCTCTGACAAACAATTAGGAATTTGAAATCGCATAGCACACTGGCTAACGTGGCACGTACGATCATAAAACACATATTGCATTGTTCGGGATTAGGTTAATGGTTGTATTTAAACGAACATTAAATAATATGACAAAGCTTAACAAATATTCTGAATTGTATAAAAATAATACGAAATAATACAGTCCCAACCCAAAGCTAACTTTTGTGTGAACATTAGTATTTTTGATGTTCGAAAAGTACATAATAAGCGATTGCATAGGAAAAATATTCGATAACGAATCGGACGCCTAAGTACATACATTAAATATATTAATAGAATTTTTTTATCTTTCTATATTTTTAAGACAAGACAGGGAGGACACATCTATTACACTAACAGGAAAATCGCTATCTATTTAAGAACACCAGTATCTACCAACATGTCAAACCATCTATCCTATTCACTTATCATGTCTAAACCAAAGCACCACACCCTTTTCAATCTAAGTCACTACATTTTCGTCTCAGTTTCTGTTATTGATTCTATCATTTAATGTCACATTATATACATATATATGTTTAACATCCCCTCTTACATATTCTAAAATCTTACCTTCATACAACAAGAGACTTATAAGAGTATTTTATATATATCTTGACTTATAAGAGTATTTTATATGTGCGTAGACAAGATTTCAAGAATAACAAGTGAAAATGTGTACATATATTTTATAATAAAGATTCAATTTGTTCTACTCTTAAATCGCTTATCCCTACAATTATAGCCTATACCATTCCTTAAGACCTAACTTTATCTATAGACAAAACATTAGCACGAAACCTACTTAAGCAACAGCCCATAAACCAGATAGTGCGTGAACAGAACTTGATAACTTGATGTCGTACTTAGTGCCAAAACGTCCCTATCTCGAGCTTAAAGCTCAGTCGACAAAATGATAAGAAAACAGCGAAAGCTCGAAAAGAAATCCCGCTGTACAGCCAGACTATTTTGTGGAAAATTCGTGTTTATTTTTCAGTAAACAAGGTACCTAAGAGTGTACTTTGTTACGTCTAAGATAAACAAAGTGAGAGGCCAAACATCTTCAGTTTAATGAAAATAGGCTTTATATTTTGAGTGCTCACGAAAAAGTTTCATGAATATTATTTATGAATAAGATATAATGCTCATATTTTAAAGGTTATACTAAGCTAAACTAGAATATAAAAACACGCTTCTAAGATACCTCCGCAATTATATTAAGAGCCATATTTTTATGTAAACAGTTCGGTCAAAACTTTGATATTAAATACATAAAAGCTGTTATTTGTTATAGTGTACATCAAGATGTTATGATATTATTAAAACTTTCTAATCCGCTATAATTTATCCCAAACTTTGAACTTACTAAAAACTTCCTAATTACTCATAAATTTTACTAAAGAATGATTTATACAAACTTATATGTAGTAGCTACCTGAATAACAATTTATAGCATTGAACAAGTTATAAACTTCCCCCTAAAACATAAGCGATGGAAAAGTTCTTAGCATTTCATCTAATCTACTAGAAAAATGTTTTGTTGTGACGTTGCGTAGAGCAATTACAAATAAATCCTGAGGAACGACCGCCCGGCACAGTTTCCGTATAATTTATGCATCACAATTTCGTTCTACAACAATTTTTATTACATTCATACAAAAAAAGCTGAACAAAAGAGAATAAACGTCTACCGACTAATTGATTAACAACTACTATTTTCACCACCACTATTTCAACATTCCAGTGTTGTCATTCTAGATAAATTATAGTTTAAAGCTGGTTTGGATCGCACTATTAAAATATTAACTAAACACCAACACATATTTGTTCTATTGTATATCATAATCTATTTTAGACAAATAAATATACATACATCAGATACCTTTTGTCGAAAACAGAAGCTCGTATCTTTAAGCTTCTGTTAAACTCATCCATCACTCAAGAATATTAGACATACTAGTATATGTAATAGTTATTTATGACACAATCCGAATCTTTTGGTATTAAAAAATCCGCATAGTATTTTGGATTAGTATCTCTAAAGTAATAATATAGACCTAGAATATAAATTTATAAGAAAACTGTGTGATTAATTGTAAGATAACACCAAGTATCGTCCTCATATCACTTTTAAGGTGGGAATAAATGTAAATATTCTTTTTCAATTTCATTTAGGACTACACTGGTATATATCTATATTACCAACGCTTTAACATTAAGTTACCAATAACCACTAATGCCCTCTATCTTCATAAGCACACACATTGAAACATCTTCGTGCTGCCCAACCAATCGTGAACCTTCCACTGACCGATCCGATTTAATCCGAAAGCTCAGCGAGTGCCCTGAACCATAAAATGCATCCCAACAGGCCATCGATTCTCGTAACACGGAACGGGAACGGTCCGTATTTACGGACAAACTGTGCTCTGATATTCCCACCTTCTTTATAAGCTACGTAGAATCGCTCTATTGTCTTTGCTTGGTCTCAGGTTTGAGACACAATAGAATTGAGTTTTCCGGGAATAGATCTAATAAATTGTAAATAGATGCAGCTTACACTTGTCACTTTGAGTACAGAATATCAAGTGAAAAAGGGCTAAAGTGCAATATAAGAGATGGTTGACTACCTCACTAAGGATTTAAGTCACAACAATATCGCAAAATCAACAACTTCTTTACAATAAGAAGTAGTATTTTCATACTTTTTCTCTTATTTATGACTGAATTCTGAACTGACTGGAATCCTATATCCTAAACCCTGGATATAAAATTGTATAGTAAGGATTACGAACACGTTAAGTTTCAGTTTAGAGATGTAAAGAAAAAATCACGATGGAACATTACAGACAGAAAAATAAGTTTATTTTTTTATCAAGATACAGAATTCGAACGCGGCTTACTTTTTGATTCCATGATGCGGCAAATTAGTAATATTTAGAAAAAGGCTCAGTATAGTTAGTCATATCTTTATATTTCTAACCACATAAAGAAGCTTCCCTTTACAAGTATATTTTTAGTTTGGCTTTATTAACCAACCCAAATAGCAAAAGGTCATGAAATGAATTTCTATTTTCGAATATTTTTTTGGACACATTTAACTACTTAATAACTTAAAACATCATTAAGATCATATGGATAAACATTCGCACGAGTAAATATATTACAATACCTATCACTACATCAAGTAATAAATACCTATACATAACAATTTTTTTTAATAATTCGAGCTAAAAAGAATTTTTATTTTACAATTGTATTCCAAATAAGTGACAAGATATACTTTATAACACCTTTTTACGACAATCTACTAGTACCAATACTCGAAGTTAGAAAATAATATAGTAAATAAACCAGTTTAGATCATCTGACATCATAACAGCTGTTTCATGTCATGTCTCCTATACCTAATTTTACCAAGATCCGTCCTTACATTCCTGTTGGATTAAAATACAAATCTTAGCAAGCAACGTGTTGACAAACTGTTAGATTTAAATAGATTTATTACAATTGGCTCACAAACTATCGCTTTCACAACAAGTGATTAATCAAGTTTAAATTAGAAAAATAATAGTTTTACTGGACATAATCAAGATAATATTTATTACTAGTACGCATTGGAAATTAGTATAGTACATTTCATAACATAAGCTTTCACGACTTGTGTATACACACTCCCTTTTTTATTATGGCGGGCTAGTCAGAGGCTTGAATGCCCATCTCCGAAATTTCGAAGGCATGTTACGTATGGGTCATTCGAAGCCCGTGTATTGTTTTATAGACTGCACCGTGCACAAACGTGATAGGTAGTGAACCGTATCGCCGTATATAGGCACTGACTATTACCTATCCCGAGGGATAGGCAGGTTTCCTCACGATGTTTTCCCTCACCGCTATTATTATTTACATTTCATCTCCTTATATTACATAGTAATATAATAAGATTTTGGTACTAACCTACTCAAAAACAATGGATATTGAACAGTTTACTTAAAATATTGAAGCAAACCGTCTAATTAACGTTTCTACCCTTACTCATTGCAATGTTACTCGCATATTTTAGCTGCTATAACATACCGATACAGTACAAAATATGTACAGTGATGTAGCCTAGCTACATCGTACACTAAGACAGCACCTTTTGACTGCATCAACGGCGTTCTTAACATTTTTTTCCATGTTTTTGTATGTTATGTAGTGAATATAGTATTGTCTGTCTTTCTTTCCTAAATACTCTAAAACATACAGAATCACACACTTCCTAAACTCAGCTACCATTCCGGCACAGTCAACAGAAAGTTAACATTAATTAGCATAGTAACTAAACGAAACTCTCGGCAGCTATCTCACCCTAACGACCTTAATCTCTTTTAGCAGGCGCGCCTTTAATTTCCTAGAGCTGAGCCACTTTTGATAACATTATAAGCATCTCATTTATAAGTTTGAGAGGTCTAGCTTTGCTGTAGCTTTCATTATTGTTATAGGGATGAAACAGATGGTTGTTGGCTGAAGGATTATGATTTATTGTAAGGTAAAGGATAGGGAGTTTTAGTGAAGAAAATCTAACGTTGTAGATCCTATACATATATGATATCTTAAGAATTATATTTATCTCAATATGAACTCATTGCTATTTATCCAAGGCGAAATAAATAATATTATTCTTCAACTACACTCCTTTACACGTTTTCATTGGTGACATTTCTATAATGGATATTAGCCTTCAAGCTGAATACTCACTAGTTGTTAGTATAGTAATAATTAGTAATAATTAACAATTGCGTTTTCTACAAGCACATCCTATCAAAAATCAAAATAGGTAAATAATTCCAAGGACTACCATTTCCGAATGAGAAAAAAAATGTAAATTATAAAATACAAGGTTGTTTAAAAACATCCAAATACAACATACTTTTAATACCATAAAATGCCACCTTATCAACCTTGGCAACATTCGAGAGCTACTCCACATCTGAGTCTGGTATCACCAGCGGCTGGGTTGCCAGCGCTAATCACTCGTGACCTGAATCTGGCAACACTGCCCTCGGCCTATTTCCAAAGGGTTTCCGTGTTGACACTGCGCTAATCTCTTGCCGAGTACAGTTTTATACGAACGAGGCTTTGAGACTATTTTTAGACTGTTTTAAAATTTAAGAAGGTTTCATTAAATTTGGTTTGCGAACGTGCTTATGAGGGATAAAGAAATTCGTGGAATGTACTTTATTTTTACAATTGACATTTGCAATATACACACATATAATAGCTTTTCATAATAAATTCATTTTTAGTTTCAAACGATTGAAATTTTCATACCATAAAGCTGCATTTCGTTAAGGATATGTCCCAAATGCGATGTTATTTACCTGTAACAAACAAAAACAATTCATTAGGATAAAAATATTACTGAATCAATCAAATTTTTCTTGCACTGCAAATAGTAAACAAAGCAGTAGGTAACCAACAACATGTTCAACGTGGTTTAGGTATAAATACATTGAAAAGTATCGTAAAAACGTGATGAGACCAAAAGAATGTTAAGTACATTAGCACGACTGTAATAAAACTCGAATCACTTTAAATTAGAATTCAAAGGTTATTTGGGTAATCGTAATATCCGCGAGATTATTTTTATCAGGTGTAATTTCATTATGAAATAAATCTCACTAACAAGATACCCAGATTAAATTTATTTTAATTCTATGGCCAATAAATGAATGTGACATGTGGTAAGCCGTGTCGTCTTTTTTCTAATCTTGGGTATTACTTGTTCCGATGTAGGTTTCCTCACGATATTATATCTAACAACAATATCGCAAATATATGATTTTATTGCGTAAATGTACATAGAAAAACAAAAAACTCTTTCCATCGGTAAATACATGCTCCGTGATCTGAACCCTGAACCCACTACAGTCAAGCCTTAAACGTTTAAGCTACACCAAACTAAGAACTAATTATAATATTGTTTAGTGTCAATCTATCCACTGTACATACTAATTCTAATCTACCTACTCCCTACCATTTAAAAATAAGACCTTAACTAAAAAACCTAAAACTTTCATATGCCAAAACACCCTTTACCACCCATACCATATACCTAAGTACACGTTCCATTTAATATCTGCACATTCAACTAGAACAATGGGCGCCCGAGGTTGTGGCTAATTGCGCTGGAAGCAACTTTAATTAAGGTCTGCGACTCTGTACCAAAGAAGGGCATATTTTGAGATTATAGTTGACTATTAGGATTATTTTAGTGTTAGTGTCTGCGTATGTTAAATACTTTTGAGGCATTATATTTAAAGATGCCCAGCATTTCAATGTTGTGTTTAATATAAAGAGAATAAGTAGTTATTTATGAGAGTTCGGTAATAATCCCTGAATTTATTGCAGCAAATAAAACATCCCACTTGCTGAGAGGGATATGCGATCATCACCTACCCCGCAAAAGATAATTGTCGTAAAAATATTTGATGTTAACTATATAAATATTTTTTTAAAAAGAAAATGTAAGTACACATATATTTATGCGCTTGACTCATAAATATTCCATTTAATTAAGTACTTATTGATCAATTTAACACCAAACAGACCATATTAGGAATATGATATTAATTTGTTTATGTACGAGTATAACGTATAAGGTGCTTTCTATGTTTCTAGGAACCTTTTAGAGTATAACAGGATGTATAAGAGCCAGTAGTGTGCTGTGAAGTAGTTTAAGTAATTCTTGGAAATTTAGTTTCTACTCGTAGTTTGCTACCACTATTGTTCAACAGACATTAAAACGTTACACAGAATGTAAGTTTTAATTGATAATCTAATCAAAGTATCCCAAAGGTCCTGTACATCTTAGTCTTTGGCTACCCTGAAAGGGTTAACGGTAGTGGAGCATATGTATGTATATAAATACAAGAAGTATTCATAGTTTAATAGATTTTATTGATACGTGATTCTCTTTAACGATACCTATTCAAAGTAGTGAAGTAGTTCAATTGTACTATTACTATCCATCTACCTATTACATAATATACTCATTTTAATATTAAATTTATATTTAGTGCTTGTTTTTATTACACTCAAAAATTAAACTTATTTACATTGAAGATGGATGCTCCAATTGATTGGATAAATATATGATACTCATAAAAACAAGGTATTACCTATATTAAGCTACTATTACCGACATCTATGAACGATTTTTTTCTTTTCAGTATAACGCAAATTAATACTGATTATTATGTATGATAACTGATTATGTGCGTCGCAACGCCTTCTTTTTAAGACCACTAAGAGCTGCATATTTACTGTTATTACAATGATAGTAAAGAGATATTCTTATGTAAAGTCTGCCTGTAATTTTATCAGCTTGCACACTTATTTATTAGTCTATCACGTTTATAAATATACCATTTCACGTTAAATGTGCATCTCTATACTGCATGTTCGTACTTAGGAATTTCGTATAATGTCTTACCCGTTCTAGTCTGGACGTAAATAGAATTCTAACTATATGACGTTCTTTCCAGCATGTTGTAGAAAATGACTAATGTCAATGGAATATCATCAATGTGTCACCAAAGTGCCATATTAAAGCCATAGACACTACGAGAGTACCGTTCTTATATCTTCGAGATTCTGTCCATACTGCTAACGTGCTAACATTTTTTTACATGCGAAATTGTGTTATTTAATAATAATATTTGGACATTATTACACCAGTTATATACATATTATGTAGAATCAGAAAAAAGGCACAGCTGCACATTTTTTTTTAGAATTTTATCTTCAAGAAATTCGGAGATACCATAGCCATACAATAGGTTTCCACACTATGAAGCAAAATAGTTATATAATCTCAGTTAGACCAAAATGATAGATGTGCCCTTCTCTCATACGACGTAGCATACGAGACCATTTTAAATCTAAGCCAAGAATACATACTCGTAAGTATGTAAATCTTCGTACACGAGCACACCTCAAGGGCGTTCAATGCTAAAACAATACCAACATCCCAAAGACACTTTCCAGATATAGAATCAATAATAAACGAGCCGATACCTCTATAAATCCACCATTGACCCACATCGTCATAAATTTTGGACGGGAGCCAAGATCAACAGGAAACTAACGGATTTTGATGTAGGTACCTATAGGTGCGAATATTGAATCTAATATCTCTTTGATAACGGATATATTAAGACAAGGGTCCTACGTGCGATCGGATTGGAATTTATTAATACGTTAGGTATAACGTACATAAAATTTAGACTTTCATTGGATTTAAATACCATATCGTACTTACAGGGATTAAAAATATTGGAGATTGAGCTTAAACATTCCATTTTTCCAACTTTAACTTGTTTTATTTTACTTCTGTTAACGTCCTTTACTATATGTATGTATTTTACAAGTACTATAAGAGAACAATTAGTTAGTACTTACGTCTTTCAAAATCTTTCGGAGTAGATTGAAATTGAGAAGTTCCTAAGTAAGTCATGTTTGGCATAATAATTACTGAGATTTTGCGAGCATTGATTTGGAATTCCTATAGAATAGATTATCCCTAAGTCCCTTATTCGCCTCTTACTAAAATCCAGAATAGGCAAGTAGTTATCATTCTTTTCACACACCAGCCTAGCTTCTTGACATAACAACGTACCTATAACTTCATAGCAAGAGCAGGGCTTGAAGCAAAACTGTCTAATGCTTCTCCAATTCCCTAATACTCTTGTTCCCAGTGATTTTGTTAACAATTTCCATCCGAAACCAAAAGCCAGCTCAGCACAGGCTCTATTTGCAGCAAAATTCACCGTTTCAACAATCAACGTACAATGCTGGGTAATGTAATTGGAAAATGAAACACAGTTTATAGATGGAGCAACGAAATTTCAGAACGTTATTAAATTCCCGTTTCATTCGCCATGGCGATTATGTTATGATGAGAATTGGATGCTATTGGGTTTATAGTTTATTTATAATACAAATACCTGCCCTTATAGTATCCATATTACAGAAGGATATATAACATGATTTAACCTTGAAAGTAAAAGTAAACTTGAAAGTAAACGGAATTGATAATCTTAACATCAATTACTAACGAGTACTTACATATGTAACTTTACAAAAACGTATACGCTCTTACTTTGAATGTTTTGCAACAGCCTGACATACTTCATTTAACCTAAAACCTTCAACCAAAGTATATTAAATACATTAAATCAATCAATCAGGTACCGGACAAAACACGATTATTCGTGGCCCTCATCCAGCCACTACCAGCTACCTTCTTGAGGTCATCGGTCCACCTGGCAGGGGGGCGTCCTACACTATGTTCTTCACTCGAGAACCGCTCTACTCCAGCGGTCAATTAATTAATCATCACTACATAGTATAAAACAAAGTCGCTTTCTCTGTCCCTATGTCCCTTTGTATGCTTAAATCATTGAAACTACGCAACGGATTTTGACGCGGTTTTTTTAATATAGAGTGATTCAAGAGGAAGGTTTATACGTATAATAACATCCATTAAATAGCCAGAAGTGCGAAGCCGGAGCGGGTCGCATAAATTTCATTTACATAGGTAAAAGTATCAAAGAAAACCGTGCGAGTAAACTTAAACAGCACTCGGTACACATTTCTTCCAATCCATTAGAGTTTGAGTAGGAAATGTGTTGGTGCGTTCGCAATCGACCTAATTACCTGCTACCACCTGACTGCGTTAGAGATCTCTCGATCGATATGCATTAAAAGAGTCTCATTAGTAAGTTGCGTGGGTATTGTGAGAAAAAGGTGATTAGGGTGGTAAATTGGATGTAGTTATTATGATACTTAGTTATTATACTCATGATATTCACAGGTTTAACTGGCCAATGAGACGCGAATGAATTAGAAAAAAAATTAAATTGACCAATTGCAGACAACATTTGTCACGTCTCATTGGTCAAATCGTGGGGACTTGATGACGTCACTATTTTCTTAATACGAATATACTATAATACATAAGGCATGGCATTCACGTTATGGACCATCCTTACGCTAATAAACCACAAAAGAGTAACTAATGAAACGCATTTATTAATTCTTTTTTTTTGGTCCAATTTTCAAAAATATGCATTTATTTCAGTACATTTTCATGACAAAGCTACATTAAACAATATCTTTTAACACATTACTACACTAGTTACCGCGTCACTCTTACATCTCCAATTCGAGGAAGTTCTAGGTAATTCGAACGGAACTTATCTGTACCACAGCGTGCTCATTTGTTTGTGATGTTGAACGGGAAATAAGGCTCTTATCTAGATGCCTCCAAGTTGGGATGGCTTCGTTTGTTCCTAGTAATCTGATCTTTCTAGATTCGTTTACAGAAAGTGGTAGATTTAAGTCTTGTTCTCGAAGTATAAGTTAACAAATTTATATAGATTACCTATGATTCTCCACATCTATAACACAATATATCTAAACATAACATACATATATCATTACAGATGTTTTCGTACAGGAGGATAGGCAGATCACAAGTTCCATATCTCTAGAGCCTCAAAAACCTGTTTCGCTTCATTAATATCCACACACTTCCTCATAGACACTCAATACAAGTCAGTATACTATCATACTAGTATATACTAGTTAGTATCTTTTTTACCACCGAAATAATAACTACTCCTTTAAATCAATTTAGCAATTCTCTATTCAAATATCATCAATACACAACAAACACATACACCGTTTGTCAGAACAAAACAGCGTATTTTAGAAAAAACTCTTAACTAGTTTTCTTCACGCTAAGTTTTTTCTTGTTGGAGAATTTCGGTATACTAAATCGCCGTTTGGCCCTCGGGCTCTGCACCTATCCCTTCGAACCCTTGTCATGCTGTCAATTACAAAGTGGCGGGCTACGAAAGCCTCTGAAATCGAGGCCAACCATGTATTAAAGTACATAAGTCAAAATAGGCTTTTACTAATCTAGGGCCCAGTCCTGGTATGTAGAATCACGCGTGTAACTAACATGTGCTTGTATTTGATTAATGATTTTGTCATAAATATACATTCACGTCCTTTAATCTCTTCCGGGTAGACAGAACCTTGGAGATAGTAGGACACTTTATAGCATGAATATTGGGGTATCGTTGTAATAATGTAACATTGGATTGGATTGCTAGTCTATCGTTCAATAGTTTCTATTTACCCCTAGTCCATTAGGCACCACCTACAACATGCCGGGAAGAACGGCAGCTAGTTAGCATTCTTTTTACGTTCCAGCACGACACTAATAATTTTACCAGACGATTGTTCATTTGATTTGACTTATCAATTTTAATTATCACATCAATCAGACAGATTTTACTCATCTCGTTCCAGACTAGTTACCATAGCATAATGTAGTAGCATGTAGCATAAACTAGTTTTAGTCATCTAGTAATTTGTTTTATTATAATAAGTAGTTTATATTATTGACATATTTAAAAAAAAAATTTTTTTTTTACTTTTAATAATAATTTGTTTCTATGATCCTTATGTTGAATAAAATGATTTTCATTTCATTTCATAATATAGACCAAGCCAACCAAATAAACAGTTTGACATTATTCCTTCATCGCTGTTCTGTACATAACAATTTTATTGCAAATGACAGGTAACGGATTGGCAAAACATGAAAGAGAAATAAAAGTTCCTTGAAGTTGTGTTAATAGATATTTGAGTCTCCCATTTTGAACTGTTGTTTAATGCCTGTACTTACTAATAAGTGTCTCCTTATTCCAAGTTGCTTTTAAATAAATAGGTGTTACGTTTTGACAAAACAACAATTAAACAATCAGTCCCGCCCTCTGTTGTTCCTAATAACGAACTTCCTCTTGTAAACACAATCGTAAATCTAATCAAGTACATATTTCCAGTACCAGCGTATACCATCATCCCATCCCATTAATTCCAACCGAAACCGTTCACGGTAATGGCGGTAAAGTTCTGTATTTTGTAAAATTATTGCCCATTTGGTCGCAATAGCTGACAGATATCCAACAATCCATCACGTGTGTACGGCTTTTAATATCCCCTTTGACAGGCCAGTTGGAGTAGTGTTTAATTAAAGCCCTAGTGTGTTGGCAAGCGGATTCGATCGCCTATTCGTATGTTAACAGTTCACATAACTATTAATTAAATGTTTTATAATCGCTGTAACATTGGCAAGTATCATTATAATTATTACATACAAATTAATTATTCTATTTTGTGCAGTCAACCTTGTCGTGTTACATAACTTTTGTACAAAAGACAAAAATAAGTTACAAATAATACATATATACACATCACGTCTGATTCCATGTAGAGGGGTAGGCGGAGATCACGGATTCCCATTTGTCTCGATCCTGACAGACCACTTTCGCTTCATTGTCATTCATACATCTTCTCATACACATTTCACACTCGGTGGTTATAGGTACTCCTAACGTCACTCTTTTTCAATATAAGATACTCGTATTATAAATCATTTACGTAAAAATATAGCTTCACAGTTTTTTTTAATTAAATATTTCTATATCGGTTGTATTTACAAACATTATACATGTAGCATACTCGTTAACTAATATATTCACTAATATGTTTGTTATGTTCACTATTAATATTATTCATGTAGCATATATACCAAGGCTTCCTTCATAAAAAACACACCTACCACAAACGCACTTAGATCTGTCATCTTACAACCGCATTACTTCCTAGTGACAACGTAATAAAACAACAAAAACAAACGCATTCACGACCATTAACCTTTGCGAGGTATTCAGAGGTTCAGGTGTCCGCAATTGCGAAGGTAGTAATTCTATAAACACCTCGAAACCATGCGTTGACCAGATAGTCAATACTGAATGTGACAGATGGTAAGCCATGTCGCCATTTACAAGCACTAACTATTACAAGTTCGACGAACAGGTAGGTTCCCTCATGATGTTTAATCGTATCCCTCACCGTATAATATGATGCATTTCTTTTTGTAAAACAATATACTTTATTAATGGACACTTGTAATGTCTTCAGTCTGTACTGTAGTAATACTGGCGTTGTTTATCAGACACGTCCGGAGTATCGGGTCAACGGTCTGTGACTCATACTTTGTGGTCTCTGACAATCGTTTGAACTAACCATTGACATTACATATTTTACATACACATATATACATGTAGTAATGGCCGTAAACCCTTTTGGAATAGTCAGAAGTTAAGTGTCCATTGTCGATTAAGCATTATGATGTGTTTGGTCACTTGAAACTTCTAATAATCATTAAGTATTCAACGTGAAATATGGTAAATCATGCCATCGCGTATTTCATTACAATTCAGTACAAAGAATATACTATTGCAAACAGAAGTGTTAAGGGCAATGCATACACCTCGGCGTATATATTCATACGACTATATTACACACATTTTAATTCAAGGAACAGTCAATACGCAAAAAAATTTACTACAAAACTAAACCGGTTCGATCACTTAACAAATAAACATAACAGGAATACTTCATTAATATTACTGACTCGGTCACAACACAAAGAGACTTCCTACGAAATATTTCATTCGTTCACCAAACATTTGTATGGTAATACGTTTCCTCATTACCTTTGTTTCGCTTTTTTTCTCATGGATACGAACCTACGTATAGTATAGTCGTGTATGTCATTTAAACAGTACCGTAAGATATACTGGTTGAGTAGTTCAAGGTCACTGACATACAACACTCAAATACCGCTCTGTTTGATGTCATTAGCATGTTCCCAAATAGTACAATGACACATTATGAACCAGTTTTAGCTAATGCGGACATAGATACACTTACTTCAGTGTAATGTGTTTACAAAGGACACGTCATAGAGGGAAATGCATCTACATATTTTTGTCTCATTTGGGGTACAAACAATGTCAGTAAATTAACATCTTCACAGTCCACTTATGTAAATAATAATAATAATTACTACCTTGCTGTGGAAACCTGAACTCTGACTACCCTGCAAGGGTTAACGGTTGTTAACCCGTTTGTCTTTTTGTTAACTTATGTAATATAGCAAATATTATGTCAAAGGTTACAAGCTGATCATTGCCAGATGGATAATATGTATATAAAAAAAAATATTTTACTTCTGTATGTATCCCATTACTATTTGGTATATCAAAAATACCCATAATCATCACTATACTCATTACCACCACCTGCCACATTGGTTATTGGCGATAAAACGAATCAATCAGCCTATGTCAGTCCACTGCTGGACGTTGGACCCCCCCAAGAGTACGCCACAAAACACGATCACTCGTGACCCTCAGCCAACCACTAGTTACCAGCGACCTTTTTCAGGTCATCGATCCATCAAGCAGGGGGTTGTCCTACACTACGTTTACCTAGATGAAACGTGACTTTAAATAACATTTAGTCTATTCACCTTCTTAGTAACAACAGTCACTACGAAAAAGGCGATCAAAATCCTTTTTTACTATTTCAAATCGTAGGAGCTAGGTAGGAGACCAAACAAACACCGTTGCCACTCAACTACAAGCAAGAGGTCCATTCCCAAGTCATTTGTACCAATTTAGAGCACATTTCCGAGTGGCCGAGAGGGAATTGACTCATTAATAAAATTCAATCTCCGTCTTGGCTTCCTGAACCCCGTGTGTGCCCACGTAAGGCCACCAATTGATCACAATTACAGTGACACTTAGTGGCTGACCACCTGTAATGAAAGAAGGCGAGAGATTGCATAGACTTTTTACGCTTTGGCATAGTAGTTATACGTTTAAACTATTGAGGACCTTTTTACAAATTGACATATACTCGTACATACACATCTCGACTGATTCCCTGTGAAGGGGTAGGCGTAGATTGAAATGCTTTATACAATTTAACAAAATGCTGGTGTACTAAATTATTTTACGTTGAGCACTATCTACATTTACCCCGATAAGGTATTGCATGGTTAGGTAGATATTGCTAATGATACAAGTATTAATTAATACGAAATGTTATAAGTATACATTTTTCCTAAATTTTTAAGATCCATATATAGACTGAACAGTTTAGTATAATAACACTCACTAATAATAAGTGCACCAAAAATCTCTGTACGAATGGAGAACACACAAACGAAACTCACAGAAACTACATTAATGAACTAAATCCTCTTTTGCTGCGGTTAATAAATCCCTTGGGAATCAACTTGGCTATTGGGTCAATTTATACCTAAATACATTTAAATTGGCACTTCCTATTGACCAACGGTAAATAGTTAGTTATAATTAAACAAGATATCCAGAAATGCTATTATATAATGCTAGTTAATAATTGAAAGTTACAACATGTGGGTTCGAGGTGGCCATAGAATTAACCTTCGCATTGCGGAGATGGAAACCTGAACGTCTGTCTACCCCGCAAGGTTTAATAGTCGTGAACACGATTTTGTCTAACAATATGATAACAATAACAGTCGCTAAATAGTATCATCTTTAAAGTATACCTTGCGTGACATTACACATTCTTACTCGCCAACAAAGGATATACAAGTAACTATATTTAATTATTTTTTTTTTATTTCCTTTATTGTGGCAACAAAATTATATATATTTAATATCACTTGTAAGCTAAAGAAGGAGAGACAAGTCCCCTCAGAGGGAAGTTGGGTCGGAGTCCCGTGTTAACCTCAACTGACCCGAGACGGGAGAGGGCCATGAATTACTCATAAATGCAATTGAACTGGCTTACTATGTCATATAGATGTATGAACGTGGTTCCTTTTTGTCTACCGTTTATGTAGTTGAGTTACTGAATTAGTTTGGCTCAATTACTTGTGAAACAGAAGAATATTCGAAATGGACACGAAAATAGATGTGCTTAAACTTGTGTTAGTTAGATAGAAGAACTTGATATTTAGTTGAAATAAGATCTGTCACTTATTTACTTTGCGAAAGTTTACAAGTCTAACACATTCTCTTATTGCTGACATTAAGGTAAAGTTTGGGGATGTAATGATAGATGAAACAAGATTGAAGTATTCCAATTTAAGAATAGAATAGAAAAATAAGACACTTACTAACAAATAAAGGCTTTTTATAATACAAACATACATAATCTACTCACATATATCCCTTTTAAGGAGAAGGCTTTATCATTATTTAAAACATTCCTAGTAAACTTAATTTACATAGTCACATCCATAAACAGACTTTATCATTACAGGTGTAAACTAAGCCTCAATATCTACTCAATACTGATAAATGTCTTCACGACTATTGTACAATGACTATCAAAAATCACACCTCGAGACTTATCGGTCAAACGTTTCTTATAGATTTATCACAAATTGTGTTAAATAAAATTCATTGTAAACAAATGACGACATTATATTCTTACGTCAAATTTAATACGTAACTCTCTTATTGTTAATTTTGCCCTCTTGTTGGTTCTAACATAATATCAGCGTTGCGTTTGCCAGCAAACGTAACATACCCAGCTGAGTTAGGACCTTTTTGCTGCGACAATAACATGCACAAGCTATACCCCCTAGTTTGTAAGTTTGATTTGTATTGTGTATGTTTTTGTGGCTGTAAATAAATGCTTTATTATTATTATAACTGTCACAAAGCTCAACTTAGAGTCTCGAAACGAGTTCAATATTTAACTTAGACGTTTCATTGCCATTAAGAAGTTACACATCGTTAACTTATTTCGCATTTTCGTTGGTTTTCTTCGCTAACATGTCTAAAGCATTTCTTGAGAATTCCCTCGCTCGTGACGTTTATTTTCTTTACGAATCACCTTGTTATGGCTTTTCTCGGAAACTTTGCTAGTAAAAGCATTTATTTGGGTTTTCAACTCTAGACAGACATTGATAAAAAATAGAATAGTTACGTTCAATTTATTTGTTAACAAAGTAACATAGTATGACTATTTTTTGATACATACACATATATTACTATTGTATATGAAATAAATTTATACTACGTGAATAATAAAATAAGTATAAAGTACCTATAACCGCCGAGGAGGTATGAGGACGTGTAAATATCGAAATGAAGTGAGAGCACTTTGTCAATATAGAGATAAATTTGCATTAATATACAGAATCTAGATAAATATGGACAGAATCTTGGAGATAATTTTAGGTCACTTTTTTACATGAACATTAGGGCTCTGATATCATACCCTTGCACGTTGCTCGCCCATCGTCCAACAGATTCCATTCACCCCTAGTCCCTTAGCCGCCTTCTACGACATGCCGGGAAGAACAGCAGCCAGTTACCTTTCATTTTACATGGGACTCTGAATAAATAAACCCTAGACGCAAAGCCTCTACCTCTGTACCCACATGCACTGGGTAACGCGGGGCACTCGATCGTGGCAAACTTAGTCTGCTCGTCCTGGTGAATCGAGATGTGAAATACTTACCGCCCCACCACCCCCTTTATTCGCGGCGTCTCTCACAAAAGGGGGTGCGATTCTCCTACTAGTGTCAGTTTCTAACATTTGGTTTCATTATTACATAAGTTTTTCATACCTAAGTGTACTTGATTACATAGCTATATTTTATTTTATATCTACTGAAAAGTTGAGTAACAGAAAAATTTATCTTCAATACTCAATTTCAAAACATTACAATGAGCTTCATATGTGTATTCATTTCTTTGATGTCATTTGTTTCATTTGCAACACTAGCTATTTCTTGAAATGAACATCTAGATAAGCCTATCTAAAAACGGCAAGACAAACTTATGAAATCGGTGCAAACCAGAGAATACTTCTCAATTCAAGGAAATATTAGGTGTAACATTATAACATTGTGTACTTATGTTTTGTATACTGTTACTTATTACTCTGTGTTAGTAGCAAAGTAGTTTTGTTATTTTTATGTATACCGTAGGTTTAAATAAGAATTAATATTATGTCTAGTCTAAGTTCTATTATGTAACTGTTAGTATCCTAAATAAATTAAAAATAAAAGTGATTTCTTAACCTAGGACCTAACCCAGTATAGGAGAATCAAGCCCCAATCCTGCACTAGGGTATGTCGGGAATGGTCCGTTGTCAGCACTATCTTGCCCATTGAGTGGGAATCAAATGAATGCTTCGTCGGGGACAACGAACCGCCATCGCCACTCAGATTCTAACTGCGCACCAACGGATATCGTCCTGTTTACAACTACATTTCAAAGACCGGGGACGATAATATATGTTTAGATTTTGGATAGGCACTAAGTATGTTTGATAAGGTATGAAGTGGAAGGGCGGTTACGTAGGGGCCGGCCCAATAGGACATGTGATAGGCAGATAGATGCTATAATGAAAAAGGTGACGTTAGAAGAACCTATAACAGCGAAGTGTGTATGAGTAGATGTATGAGTGTCAATGAAGCGAAAGTGGTTTGTTAGGATCGGGACAAATAGGGATCCGTGGTCTTTGCCTACTCTTCTACAGGGAATCAAGTGGTATGTATATGTATGTATGAAGATGTTAATAATTGAAAATAGAGGTTTACCTAGGTGAGCTAAATACTTTAATAGTATTAGTTTCTCAACACTCAAGAAAATAAACAGCTCTATGATAATAATGTTTTCAGTATCCTAATTACATATAGTGCATATAAAATAACAAACTTAGTTAACTCCTATTCATCCAAACATTTTCTAATAAATCAATCTAAACTCTTACTCTAAGTAGCCTTACGAACGATCCTATTAATCAAAGAAGCTTCAATTATTTCGCAAATCAATTACAATCGAAGCAAGAGTATCGATGCTACAATCGATATCTAATTGAAATGTATACGTCATAGTTTGCCCAGGTCAAACCAGACCCCAAACCCGATAATCCCTGAGCGCGATTAAACTGACAGAATACAGGGCGACCGCATTGTGAATTTAATTATGTACCTGACCGGCCATAAATCGCGTTGACTGTACACGTTATCGCAGAGTCCGGATGCTATAATACCGGTTACCACGCCGATAGCAGACGGCATAGCTCCGAGAAATACTAGTAAACTATTAAGATTATACTACATTTATATATAGCTAATCCGGGTACATAAAACTCTAGATTTAGACTACCTAATGACTTCTAAAGTCACGCCTTTTGTAAAATACTGTACAATTGCCTTGAGTAAAGTTTTATAACTCTTTTTTGCTATGTTAGCTTAGTGTGCTTTCTGATGAAATTTCTTGCCCATAAGGCATTCAATGTAGTATAAACTATTAAGTTTGTGATGTTACAATCTAAAACATAGCCAAGGCACGCCAAGGTTAGGTCACATTGTGAAATCTAAACTAACATTTATGTTTTTTTTTTAGTCAGAGCTCTAACGAATCGTGAAGTACCTCTTCAGTGTAAAAGTAGACAGGCTTTATATATTATTGTCAAGCCCATAACAAACGGTTAGGCAAGAGGTAAGAGCTAAGTTTCTCGTGAAGTATGAAGGAACTAGGAGCGTAGTGTTTAAGACAAGTGGCACGGGCCTTCCTTGGAGGATATTAAAACGATCGTTCACACTAGAGTCTTTTAAATAGAACTGGGATGTGATGAGGTTCCTTATGTTGTCTGGTTACGGTTTTCTTGTGTATAACGTTGGTAGTAATAATAACTTTATATACATAGGAGACACCTAGTGAATAGTTATTTTCGATAGATTAGTGAGTTGCATCAATATGGTTTCACCCACTACATTAGCGTGATTGTGATCGCTATCAATCTATCTCAATACTGCGTTGGATATTCATTAATCAATAATATACGTATTTAATCGTATATTGATATTATCTATTAACATGTTAATCATATTACAATAAGTATAATAATATTTAAAGCAAACTATCCGTTCTATTACAAACGATCACAATCCAACAAACATTTAATCCACATCTGTGAACCAAAGTGGAGCGTAGACTAGAGTCACGTTTTTCACTTGAAAGTCCTCCAGAGCCTTCGCGAAGCTTATCCCTCCGTTGTGAGATAAAAAGTGAATATCGTAATCAACCGAGCGTTTAAAGAGCTTGTAAAGTACTACAATCAGTGAACAAAACAAAGGAATTTGAGGCGAAAAATCTATTAGAACTTAGTTTTATTGTGTATACTGGATTGCTAAGTAAGGAAAATTAATAATACAAAATAAATGAAAATATATAACTATATTGAATATAGTTTGAGTCTAGCAAAAACTTAAGACTGTATTTAGGTTTAAGGATCTACGTAGGATTAAGAAAGAAAGAAAGAAAACACTTTATTCACAGCATTAAATAATATTAACAAACATTAAACATCAAGCATTAAAACTTTGATGCAGTGTTAAGGTAAATTACTAAAGTACCTCTCAGTAATAGTAGTAGTTAGGGTAGTCCCTTATTACATTCCATTTATGTATTCAAAACTGACATAATACAAATAACAACATAACTATTACGAGCATAACAGCACACTCACTCGTGACCAAAGAACCACACTTAACTGAAAGTCGTGCCTCATTTAATTGCTTCCCATACAAAGGGATAAAAACTTTACAAAATCACGTTCAAGCATTTTGCTAAATAATAGTGAAACTAAAAGGAGTGCATTATCATTTGGTACACGCGCAGAGCTAAGCAAGACGGACAAGTAAAGCACAAAACGTGCTTGCAAATATAATATGCATACGAGTACAATCATACATACACATCACGCCTGATTCCCTGTAGAGGGGTAAGCAGAGATCACGGATCCCCATTTGTCCCGATCCTGATAGACCACTTTCGCTTCATGACATTCATACATCCTCTCATACACTCTCGGCGGTTATAGGTACTCCTAACGTCACCTTTTTTCAATATAGCGTCTATCTGACTGTTATATGTCTTATTAGGCCGGCCCCTATGTAACCGCCCTTCCATTTCACTCATATATATTCCTTTTGTCAATCTGCTATCATTCATCCAATTGCATTACAGAGGTATGCTTGGAAATGATTTATTCGGAGGTACGAGTAGTATAAAGTATTGAAAAAGGTACATTTATGGGTATATTATTACAGCTATGTTAAAGATTGCTTTATAACACAGAAAATGCATAATGATAGATCGATACTAGATAGCGTACTTAGCTAGATGTCAAATCATTTATTTAAATCCAGTTACGTAGATCTACGTTACCTTTCGATGACAACAGTAAATAAAATACATATAAAATTTACTGGAGGTCTATACTAGGTTATTAGGTTATAAAACCGCGTGAATTTCACAAATAATCATTGTACACACATAATTTGGACGGTTATTTAACACCCGTAATTCGTGACACTAAAGTAACACATTCTCAAACTGTGTGTGACTACATACATAAAGTCATTGCCCCCATTAAAAGGACAACACAGCAGTTACCGATCCCGAATCCTTAATGACTCCTAAGCATGGTTACATGGAGCCAAGAATAAAGAGGAACATAAAAAGCTCTGATAACAATCTAAACGCGACTTCCAAGTAATTTAAATGTGTGCACATAATGCCGAACGAAGTTATTCTTATGGGAACGTAAATCACTTTTAACGTCTCTAAGTAAAATTAGAGAATTACGAAACTATATACTTGTAAACTGTATAGATCACATACATACATACATACATATATAGACAGGTCATTTCATCCCTTTTAGAGTAAACAGATTCTCATAGATACAGAATCTCTTTGGTGTCTTGTAACTTATATTAAGCTTGTGCTTTTCCTTTTCATGGATCAACTTAATTTAGATACCATTACATTAGCAAACTAAATTCATAGGTACCAAAATTATCTTAACACCAGATCGGGTTGATACAAAATCAGAATAAGCTAATACATTAGAAGGCATTTAAACAAATGGAGCATGCGCCTTGGCAGAGAAGCAATTTAAATTCCTCACGTAATTTATGAGTGGACGCCTCGCGCGGAACTGTCCAAAATAGGAGGAGCAATTATCAACTATGTTGCCGTCAAAGCCTTTGGAACTTAGATGAAAGTATCAAAAGAATCTCTCATATAAAGCTGTGAACATAAAACATGGTCACCCTACATTGCCAATAGGCAATTTAGGAGAAAGATGTTTTGTCTGTGATTTATTAGATTATATTTGGACTCTTGTTTTACAGATACCGTTTAAGTCAAGCATTTTGTTTAAACCCACAGTTTTGTAACAGAAGTGTCAATAATTTGGAAGTTATTTATAGAAAAAGCTTTGAATGATCCAACATAA
Source organism: Leucoptera coffeella (assembly GCA_030578115.1). NCBI lineage: Eukaryota > Metazoa > Arthropoda > Insecta > Lepidoptera > Lyonetiidae > Leucoptera > Leucoptera coffeella. The sequence goes on along the minus strand of JAMBLF010000034.1, from coordinate 181,523 downwards.
TAAACCACAAACGCAGTTCTATTAAAAAATAAAGGAAGAAAGCAAAACATTCACTGCTTAGTTATATATTTATATTTACAACATTAAGGAGTAGGTACTCGATGCAGTAAAAAGGTTGTTTCCGTAGTTACGTTTTCGACCAAAAGTTACTCATCGATTTTACCCTATAACTTATTCAAGATAGACACAGCTCTATAATGACCTTTTTTAGGCAATTTCGACACACTTCAATACCCACGTAGATGACCGCATTGCACATGTCAGCTCATCGCTACACAAACACCTGAGATTCGAAACCTTGACACGTTATGATTCAGATCTATACTCGAAATCAATGGCATTATAGACTCTTTTTACATATTGAGTCAATGTATCGTGTTTGATGAAGCCTGATTCATACACACACATCACATACACATCACGCCTGATTCCCTGTAGAGGAGTAGGCAGAGATCACGGATCCCCATTTAACCCATTAACAGAACCATTTTCGCTTCATTGCACTCATGCGTCTTCTCATACACACACAGCGGTTATAGGTACTCCTAACGTCACCGTTTTTCAATATAGCGTTTGATAAACTAATTGTTAAAAATTACGACAAAGTACATTATTAACTACTTAATATACGTTTGACGATTACTAAACCCTATCAGGGCAGTCAAAAGCCTCAATGACTACCGTTGTGTTAACTAAGACAATCAAAATCCACATATCACGTGATAATCATCACCTAACTCATATAATATTGAAAGATAGACAAAGATTCACTCATATTTCCCCTCACCTTAGACGGACTGTGTTTCTTAGTTACATTTACATTATGATACGAGCCATAATAAAACGTTTTTAGTAAAATAATAGGTCCCGCTTCGCAGTAAGTTCCGTTGAGGTAACAAAGGGAACGAGTTAAATAAGCAAGTCTACATTAGCAGAGTTATTCTAAATTGCACTCTCCTTTATGAAACACGAAACTCACACCAAGACACTAACGAAAGCTAGGTACAGTTTTACTTAGGAAAAGCACGACTTGTACATATTAAAAATGTCGTGCATGGTTACGGTAGAAGCGAATTCAACCGCACCTGAATAACAAAATATAATAAAAACATATGTATTTAGCTATTGTAATTTTAAGGGTTTATATGTAGCTAATAAGAAAAGTTAAATTCACAATCAATTTATTGATGCACCATGTCTGTCGCTAATTAAAATGGACTAGTTAAAATTAACTCTGCTCTTTGATTTATGAAGAGCAGTTAAAAATATTAAGAGTAGTTAATACTGCTACATGTACATAGTTATCCACATAATTTGATTTTATTAAGTAGTTACTTTTTTTTTTTTAATTCTTTATTAAGCCATTCACCACTTAGGTTATGTCGGCTGAAGTACAAACACTGATGCCACGGCGTTTGAACTTCTTGTTATTTCATCGCCATGGTTACATCAACGCCGTCAGCCGCTACAACCGAAGAAAAACGAAATCGATGCTCCAATTTCTTGGTCTCTTCCTTGTTCTTCGGTTCGTTCCAGTTGAGGATCCAAAGCTTATGCCAAAGCGAACATATTTAGCCAGTTTGGCATCACAATTGACTAAATATTCAGCCGAAAATAATTATTTGTTTTTTCAACTTTCACTGAGCTGCTGACTTTGTTGACGCACCATAGACGACTGAAGTAGTTAGTTACTTATTTCGATAAATTCTAATGGCTATGACAAACAACGTAATATGTTTTGTTCATATGACTCTCTTTCTGTATACGACAGTTTCAAAATCACGTAACGACAAGCAGAACCTAGCTTTCGTATTTAAAATAAATGCATTTTGTCTCGCCTAGTCGTCCCGTTGTTGAACGCACGTTGAAAGCATGAAGTTCCATTAACTTTAACCCTAGAAAGATAACCTACGTCGCAAAGGCGCCCCCGCGATGAATATCGTGCTGTCTTTTTCGACTGACAATACGTATCGAGTTGTGCTTTTCAACCAACTCCGTCGTCGATCTACTCTTCCACGTAATGACCATATTTTCGCAGTAAGTACCATAGTTTAGACAATACAGCAAACTCATGCGCTCTTTAGGCGTATGGTTATCTTTTATGTAACTTTCAGCGATTTTTTGCTGTCGTACTATTGAACATAAAGTGATGTTTATGTGTTTTATTTCAGTTGAGATCATTTAGTATATTAATATGACAAGCAAAATAAGATTGGCAGATGATCAAATGCAACAGAATCTTGGGGAATTAAAAAATACACGATCTTGACCAGTTTGTAGCTGTAAATTACTATGGACCTTTGACGCTAGTTTCGTACAAACCCAAACCATCAAAAATGGTTTATTTCTTATCATCATGCGACGAAGAACGTGTCCTCAACTCAACTACCGGCAAGTCGGATATAATAATGTATTATAATCAAACTAAAGAGGGGTTGACTTTCGATCAGATGTGTTTTGCTATGTTTTGTTCAAGGAAAACTAATAGATGGCCTATGGCAATGTTTTATGGTATTTTGAACATTACTTTCGTGAATTCGTATATCATATATTATCATAATGTTTTGTCTGAAAATGAAAAGTTATTAAACCGACGAGAACACATGAAGAAACTTAGTACTCGGCTAACTGCCACTTTGATGTCGGAAAGATTAGATGCTCCCACTTTGCCAAGATATTTTCGGAGTAATATTGAAAATATTCTCCCAAGCTCCATGGCCAAGCTTCTGCAGATAACGAAGAGCCTCCAGCAAAAAAAGGCGTTACTGTAACTACTGCACTCGTCTAAAAAAAGGAATGCCGAAAACTACTTCCGCCAAATGTCGAAAGACACTGTGTGGTGAACACAGAATTGAAGTTTGTCATGCCTGCTTATAAAGTGCCCTTTTTGATGTAATAATAGATTTTTGAGATTGATTATTTAATAGTCAAACTAGTTTATACGAAAAAATTGCATTATTTTTGTGATTTCTCATAATTTAGTCAATTTACATAGAAGACTGTTAAGTTTTGTAAATTTTTGAAGAAGATAATTTGTTTTTGTTAAAAAATATTAAAAATAAATAATTATGTACGATAATCATTTTTATTTCTAAATAATAGTCTAAACCCCTAAAATAATACATTTATTGGCCAAAATATTACTTATTACCATTACATAATCACATTTGAAAATCGTGCGCCTTTAAGGCGTATGGTTATCTTTTACGTAAGTCGTGGGATGGTTATCTTGCTAGGGTTAAAGTCATTTACAAATGGAATAAGTAGGAAATGTAAACGATATTGTGAATAGACTTTAAAGGACTTTCGTTCTGTATTCTTTACACTAGTACATGTTTACATTGTATAAGTTTTGCAAAACAAAAAGAGAAATATTCCGTTCATTGTAAATGATAAGAAATCCAAATTGGTACCTATTTAGGAGATGTTAAGTTCACTTGTTTTATATCTTAGTAGTGGAAATAATTACTATACGTAAGTAAATAAAAGAAAACTTGAATAAGGATATAAAATAGTACTTCTAGAGAAAGACCAACAAAAATAATATTTCCTTGTTTATAAAAATCTCGTACGCTTGTTTACGATGCATCTTTAAACACTCGCCATTCAATTCTTGACTATTATACTACACAAACAATTGATGACTATTACGCACACAGACAATAAGCATATTTACAAACACTCGAGCCTCACTCGAATGGCGAGTATTATGCACATACAACATCCTATGTCGACTTCCTAGTGAAAATACCAAACAAAAAGAAATGTTGCTAAAGTTATTGTTAACTAAAAACGAATAACAATAAGAAAAAACATTATTTATTTTTATATTCTTTGATACAAACATACAAAAATTCACGTCATTTTATCAGGTCATTAATCAGTCAGTCACGTCATTAACATCAGTCAGGTCACTCCTTAGCTTTAAATGGGCTTGTATGGGTCATACGGAACATTGTTTACAGGTTGCTAGCCTATCACCCATTACATGACACATATTACGACACCGATTAACTAACCAACGGATGTTTGAGTGATCTATCACAGTTACATAAGTCAAGGCGAAATATGAGAAACATCTTTGACTCGTTAGTTATATATGTGTCACGAGCTATTCTGAGAAAATATTACTACTACTACTGATTTGATTTTCATATTCATATATGTTAGGAATGTTTTACGGAACATATTTTCTTAGGAACTTTACTGGACTCTATACAGTGATTGGTTTGTAACCTGCTTAGTTATTGTAAATTATCACTTTCTACATTTATGTTTACTTTCACAATAGTTATGCTAATTATAAAAAGATATTAAGTCTCCAAAGTTCTATTCACTCTACATAACAAGCAGACGAGAATATAATATGCACGAGTACAGTAATACTTACTTAAACTTTCAAGTCTTTCCCAGAAGGACTCAAAATTTTTAAGACCCTTGAAGTTCTTACGAGGGCTCATATTACTGTTTAGAATGGCTGGCTTTTTATTTCATATTGATAAATAATCTTAAATAACGACTCTTTATATTACAGAAAATCACTTAACAAACATCGCGAATCACTTAAAATCATATTTGAAGAACAATTTCGACTTTCTAACTTTTATTTTTGTACAAACAATTCCGATCTTTTACCCTACAATGTAACATAATTACGCCGAGAAAATCCACCGAAAAACCCGTTCAAAAAACGATGAGAAAATTCTCTCTATTACAAGTTTTTCACGAGCGACCGTTTAAAGGACAGAGCAATTAAATTAAAAATCGGGTACAATGTCTTCGGTCGCAATTAAAAAACTTACCCGCATCATTTAGCAACAATTGGGGAGTGTCGGGTACATAGCACAGCTGAGAAGCGACTATTATAACTCATACAGAACATATAACTTTACATACATAAAAATATATTGAATACTACGGTGAGGGAAAACATCGTCAGGAAACCTACCTGTTCCCCGAACAGGTAATAGTGCTTGTAAATAGCGAAATGGCTTCACACCTATCACATTGAGTACAGACTATCGGGTTAACACGTGGGTTCGAGGTGGCCATAGAATTACTACCTTCGCAATTGCGAAGATGGACACCTGAACCTCTGACTACCCCGGAAGGGTTAATGGTTGTGAACACGTTTGTCTTTTTGTTTGACATAAACATATATCAACGTCATATAACCCTTAGGTGTAAATAACCTTGAAGACATGATAATACACGTATATCCCAGATCAATATTATCATAAATATTATGGCAAATAGAACACATGTCACAGGTTGCTAGAACACCGCCCAAGATTCCATTTACCCCTAAAATACTATACTACAACATGCAGCATGCACCCTAATATACTACAACATGCAGGTAAGAACGGCAGCTATTTAACATTCTTTTTACGTCCCAAGATTAAATAAAACTTAACTTTAGACATTGGTTTTCGATCATAACTCATACCATGTTGACAGAGGTACAGGAAAGGGTAATTTAAACATCAAATGCGGACGTTTATGTTAAATTTGAATGCATACAAACGAGTAATAGATTGAATGGATATTGACTGGAACTGACTATTATCTAAAGCATATTTAGGCTTCTATTCAACTATGTTCACATTTTAAGCTCATATAACTAATGAGCTTTTGGCATAACATTTAAATAATAATAATAATAAAGCATTTATTTACGGCAACAAAAACATACACAATAACATACAAATATTTTACAAATCAAATTTACAAAATAGGAGGTATAGCTTGTGCATGTTATTATCGCAGCAAAAAGGTAATCATACACTCACATGCCATTCTCTGTAGTAAGTAGATATCACGGAATGCCTATAGATTATTGACGCCTATTCAATAATACTTTAATTCATACATACATACGCATCACGTCTGTTTCCCTATTCCAGATAGGCAGAGATATTCGACCTAAACTACTTCCTCTTCATTGGCAAACACACCTCACACCCACTCGGCGAATATATAGTTATATACATATATAGTATATAGGATTGGTGGAAGGGCATTAACTAACGTAGGGATTGGAACCTATTAAATAATACCTTAATACAATATTTTCAATACCTCTAGGAGTAATATTAAAATTATTAATATCTTGTGTATATTGCAATACTTCCAGGAATATTAATACCTTTATCGAACACGTGGGTTCGAGGTGGCCGTTGAATTACTACCTTCGCAATTGCGAAAATGGACACCTGAACTTTTGACTACTCTGCAAGGGTTAGTGGTCGCGAACACGTTTATCTTTTGTCTTGTTTGTGTAGTGTTGTTATCAGGAATCCAGGATTACATACCTGAAACAATATGAAAAATATCGATTAACAATCGAGAACATTTCCAATAACATTGTAAAACGCAATTTTCACAGAACAAAAGAATTTTCAAATGGCACAAGCAATAACCGCAATACATTTCGATTGTTCCTAACGTGTTGTGTTGTTGTTCTACATAACACTGTTTGTATTATGAAATGTGTATCAATAAACACCATGTTAAGTAACTAGTAGATATCAATATATCAAGTAGTAAACCATACTTTTGTTACAATTTCTGTCCCTAAAACTTCGGAAGATATGATATTTCAATTATTATAGTTACACACAGAATCATTAAAACGGTAAATAGTATACATACGCTTCACGACTTGTTCTCTCTCTCTCTCTTGAAATTAAAATAATCTAAGTATTAACTTTATATCATCATATACTTAACTATAACCATTTCAATATTAAGGCCATATAATATAATCAAAACCTCCTGTAAGATTCCAAACAAAACTTGTATTAAAATCCACAATCTCTCCTTTCCTTGTTACGCAACTTTGGCCTTTGGAGGTCAAATAACAAACGAACCGAATCTCTCCAAATCTCTCTCATGATCGAGCTCCGAGTAAACAATCCATCAGTGAATTAGATAGACGAAAGCAATCAAAACTATGTGGGGATACCAATTCGGATTCGATAGTTCGAATCGAGTTTTGCAGTGGAAGCGCCCCTGGCAACCAATAGTCGTCCTTGTAATTTCCGTTTACCAACAACAATTGCCGTTTGCTCGTGTTGCTGTGGCGTTGGACATTTTTATTGACACATTTTGTGGTGGCTGTGACACTAACGGGCGGTATAGAGTATTGAGTTCTAGCTGGGTCGTAGAGATTTAAAAGGAATGTCAAAGTAAGAAGGGTGAATTGTACAAATAAGGTTAGAACTGGCGTTTTGTTCAATTATAAGAGTACCAGCAAGATATACGATGGGTATAAGATATGCAACATACATATATTTATACGCCTTTTCTTCTAAAAAAACGAGCAAGATATTTATGTATATATACGTATATAAGATACTATTGTTTCTTTCAGGCGCGTTTCAAATCGCTGTAAAATCAGTGAACGTCAGCGGAACATTATTAATAAAAATTAAAGATTCCCTTGAACATTTAGGTCAACCGTAAAACTGTTCAGCACGTTCCAGTAGTTAATGTGAGTGGCTCACTACACTCCAAGTTCTATCGCCATCTCAAGAGATTGCTTGGATGCTGGAAAGTTATGAGAAAACTTTAAAATTAACCCTTGCTTTGCATAATGCTGAATAACGTTCGGGCGTACAAGTTTCGGAACAGCCAACTTCTTACATGCATAATTCACAGAATTACAGAAAGCGTTACGAGAAAATCAAACTAGAACACACTTAAATCTGAGTTATTCCGACTTTCAGAAATAAAACTCAGCAAAATCGCGCACTCTGTTTGTTTAACCATCTTTACTTACATCTCTTACTTATTTCTACAAAACGGACGTTAGTTAACGAAATGAAACATAAACTTAAATTAAGTTAAGTTAAATTTCTTTAAGAAACAGTCATACAAGAAGACCGTAATTTATCTATGAATATTTACTTTCATCTTTCACTTACACATATCTAAAAATGACCCAACTTATTTACTTATCCAACCAGCATAATGAAACTTAATTCAATTCCACCCAAAACTAACGCAGCTGAAAACCAACGTCGACAAATCGGGGAACAAATCGAGCATCTTGTGCCGAGTCGGGCGATCGATCGGGGGACCGGAGCAAAGCCTGCAAGCGGGTCGCCGACTGACCCAATTCCGTTACTGGGTATAATGCCAGCCGGGTACTGGCTACAGTCGCCTTACATCTGCCGCTGAGGGCATCAATATGTAATACGGACGCATTCCCCAAGAGATTCAGTGTTGCCATTATTCGGATGAGGTCTTGTAGGTTGAGGAGGTATTCTTTATTTAAGTCCAAATAAATGTTTTCTTTTCTTTCCATTTTCAAAATTTATATTTCTTTTTTAATCCTATGGTTACTTGGTTACCGTATGTGACGTAAACATCAAACAAAAAGAATATTACTTCCATATCCATGGATGCCAGTATACATAGTATATTCACGCTATTACATACCCAACGAGAAAGGCAGAGACTATTGATCGCCACCTGGAACGATCCTGACAAATCTTTCTTGCTTCACTCACACCCATTAACCTTCTCATACATGCTCTTCTGTTCTTCACACTACGTACACCTTGAGAAATGATAAATGCCTGTGTATGGTTTGACACAATTCATCGTACCTTTACAAAACGATATATACACAATTCCATTCGCTAAATAACATCATTATAACATTACGACGATGACGCTAAAAATAAATCCAACTTTCCATACCCGTTACGAATAAATTGACAAGCGAATCCAAAGAATCTGCCTCATCACGAAACGTAGACAGGCGTACAAATGTCACAAAGACAGACCTTCGACCTTGCTCTTTCATCAGCATTCCACATCAATCAACGTTCAGATTCATTACATCCATCATTCGTTCGCAAAGTGATTCGCGGAGCGGTCGGGCAAAAAATCTGATATTGTTTACCGACGCGCATCGGATCGAGAATAATTTTATTATATGTTAGGTTCATTATACACCTCCTCATATACACTTGAAGGTTATATGTACTTCTAACGTCAACCTCTTTCAATTGGTCATCTAGTTGACAGACAAAAGTATGAAAAGTGTATATAGGAGAAACATGAGTGTCAATGAAGCGAAAGTAGTTTGTCAGGATCGGGACAGAAGAGGATCCGTGATCTATGATCCTAAACCTCTACAGGGAATCAGGCGTGATGTATGAATACATTTTTATAAGCGTGTGCTATAATTTCCTCTGTAACATTAACCAGGTAGTTTGTCAGGATCGGGAAAGACAGGGGAACGCGATCTCTGCCTACTCCATATATGCATGTATTAGGTTCATCGCGTCATAGGTAGAGCGAACGACCACTGACATTGGGCGACCTTGCTGGGCCGATCCGATCGATACTCCACGTCTGTCAGCTAGTTCGATAATTAAAAATTCACAATCACAAACAACACCACTAAAGGCGGGTTGAAACAAGCATTTGGTTTAAACTCATTTATCCCTTGCTACGTTGGTATAATGCTAACTAGCCTTCTCTTAGATCGGTATATCTCGAAAGGAACTATGTATGGTTGAATAGTTTTTATTGGGCGATAACAATAATCGTAACATGTTGCCAATGTTTCTATAGATATTATTACCTTCATGACCCTGATATTAACACTACAACTGCCCAATAAGATGTTAAATCCACGCGTTCCGGTTGTCCTATGATGAAAGTACGTCAATGTACTTTTATATGTATGTTTGACGACCTCCGTGGCACGATTGGTTAACCACCTGAACGCTTATCGGTAAAGGTACCGGGTTTAATTCTCGGTGGACGCAGAGTTTAGAACTACGCTTTTCTTCTACATTCCAGTCTGGTCGTTGATGATATATGCTATATATGTATTTATTCATGTATAATGATTATATATTTCTTAAATACATGTGGACTAAGTTAAGGGTTAATACAAGTCCAAAATGTACTTAGCAAGGGACTTATTCAATTGGTCTATTAGTGTCCTCCAATATTATTATTATGTATGTACACTCATATTTCATCATAATCTAACGTATTATAACGTATGTATACTCATATTTAATCATAAACTAACCTAATACATAGCTTATGCAGTTCGGAAATGGATGCACAGAAATAGCCGCGCAATAATGTCAAGGGCGCGCCACAACCGCAGTGGTACACTTAGAACTGCCAACTTTTTTGGCATAAGTCGCTCGAGACCATTTAAAATTAATAGCCGCTTCCTATATTACTTGGAGGAAATGCAAGGAAACTTTACTACATTAGAAACTTCGCTTTAGTTAGCCTTCTTGGCTTGATGACAGAAACGGTTCTTAAAAACTAAGGTTCACATATTCATTTCACATTTGGAACATCTATCTGATATCAATAAAAGTCCTCACTAACTATATAGTTACTAAATAATAATCTAGCTGACAGTTTCCTATCATTTGTAAAGTTTGTATTGATTAGTTCAATTAGCAAAGCTGTCAGTGTCAGTTATTCTCATCTATAACTATAATCAAAGCGATTACACACAAACACATCACGCCTGATTCCCGGTAGAGGAGTAGGTAGAGATCACAGAGAGCAGAGATCACGGATCAACATTTGTCCAGATCCTGACAGACTTTTGTTTCATTGACACTCAATCTTCTCATACACACTCGGCGGTTATAGATACTACTACAAAGGGATTACCATTGTGACATTTGATTTCTAAACACAAAGTTAACAGTTTTCTTAGCAAATTCAGATGCTAGACAATGAAGCAATTACTTTAAGAACTTTACGTACCAGATACACGTTCTAGACAAATTCATCTCTGCAACTGATGACCCACATAAGAGCTACCACATGGGGATTGCCCATCAGTCTCAGTTAAGTTGAGAAATTCTCTTTACGACCCCCCATAGAGTGGGGCACGTTGAAAAATGTTTGCACAACCGCAATTTACCCGCAAACGACCCGCGCACTGTTCCTTGTAGACTTATTAATATCCTTAATGCAAGTAGCTTATCTTACATAGTTACTCCAATTTATTACAGGTGGACAGAACTTCGGAGACATAGCTCATTAGTTTTACAAGAAGTATATTGGGGGTTAACTATGATCGCATTATAATATCATTAACTCCTAGTGTCTTGGTTTCCTTAAACATCATTATCACTATTTACTCCTTATATATACTACTTTTGCCTTGTCCCTTACTAGTTCCTTGGCTTCCTACTTTTGCGAAAGAAGAAGGATAGAGAGTAAGCCTTATAGTTAACCTTATATCTTAATTCAGCATAAGACAGAACTTTTTTTATTATTTAGTTTCGTTTAGTATTTATAAACCTATGTATCGATCCTCTACCGTTCAATACATATAAAATAGCTCTGTTATACTAACTGTCGCTTTACTCCATCACTACGCCAGCTAAGAGCTGTGTCAACAAAGCGAGCTCCAAATATAATGAGGCGGAGCCAGGTTAAGGCTTTCAAAACAACGTCACAGCGGAACGAGACTGAATTAGTAATGCCTTAGCAATTAGGTCAATCTGCGGCCGAATGAAAGAAGTGCGGTCGAAATATTGCTTCATATAGCTTGCAATAGGGGGAAGAAGAATTTAATTATGTTATGGAAAATTGTTACGCAGAGAATGTACGTTTTTATATTGTAAATTAGACCTACATATATCCCTGCGTAAATAATAATTATTTAAGGCCATATCGAAGTAACTTCACTATGTAGACGGCCAACGTGAACGGTGGTCTTTCAAATAATCATAATAATACATAATATCAGCGTTGCGTTTGTCACCAAACGTAACATACCCAGCTGAGTTAGAACCTTTTTGCTGCGACAATAACATGCACAAGCTATAGCCCCTAGTTTGTAAGTTTGATTTGTAAAATATTTGTAGTGTGTATGTTTTTGTGGCTGTAAATAAATGCTTTATTATTATTATTATTATTAAATCGACTAAATTATAATGGACATATCCCAAAGCAATATTGGATAAATTTAGATAGGCATGTATTAGAAAGGTAATTGGCAATGGTTAATACACGTTACAAAATAACAATTGTTATCTCCAGGCAAAATAGTTCAAGTGTAATTATTTGCACACAGCTTTACCAAAAACGTATCACTTCTATCAACTACCCCAACCTAAAACCACGTAGTACTCACACGAACCCCTCATTAGCAAGAAAGAAATATTATCCCTCAGACCTACAGCCCAATCTTGACCCTCCCTCCATTAATTCCTCTTGAGAGAGGACATCGTCGACTCAGCTGATCGCCACTCACTAGTGTGTTAGTGTAATGGTTTACAGGCCTCTCATGAATACTAAATGCTGGGCTATTTGATCAGGGTATACTTAGGGACATAGTATCCTTAGAGACGGTGGCAGAAATAAGGGAATAAAGCCTAAATCGTTTGCTATACTGCCTACTTCATTTTTATATATACAAATGGAGTAAAACAGTTATATCTAATCATGTGAACTGTTTTGGGTAGATATAAACTCTGTTCCATATTGGTTGGTTGGTATCTTTATAATACCGGTGTTAGGATACGTTTAATGTAGAATACTGGGGAGATGTTACTACTAACCTATCGCTTAAATTATTATGTTAACCCCTAGTTCCTTCGACGCCTCGAATAATATTTCGGAAAAGAATGACAACTTACTTATATTTAGATATATATATAAAGCTCGAAATTTCAATATCTATGAAAAACAGAAGACTGCTTTGTCGCCGTCGTCAATAATTTAGGGGTCTGTTCTCAATGACATAATCAGCTCATTTAGCCAGACCTTCGTATCGGTGGAGGTTACACAATTTTTCGAAAGCGCTGACAGCACTGGCATACTAATGTGGGCACCGAAGCGCCATCTGACGCTTGCTCCACGCAGAATTCATTAGAGAAGGAGTCGTTTGGACTCGAGCCAGAAAACGCTATCGAACGATCTTCAAATTAATTGTATGGAGACCCGAAGAGGATCGTGTTACGTGGATAATTAATTGGATTTATTTGAGACAACATTTTTTATGTATCCTTCAATGGAGTACTGTAAATGAGTACATTTAATCAATATTATTGCGAAATATACCTTAGTTATGTCTCTTAAAGTTTTGACACACATTCGTCTCCTTTAGCTTCTTATTAGAAAAAAAGATGTGAGAAATTAGGGATTAATTACGATGTTAGAAAGTCTATAGTCCAAAAGAACTGAAGATCCTTAAGTCTTCTCTCAAGCCACAAAAAACTCAGCTAAATACATTCTATTCAAATCCCAGAGCATGTGACATCTAACTGTTGAAACATACATCTGTAAGTCAACATTTAGTACCGTTTCCAATAGCAAACAGTTACCAACATTGCCTTATTAATGGCAGCGGTAAAACTTAGCAAATGGGCGTGCGTGCCGCCGCATCTAATTAAGAGCACAGATCAATAAAACAACTACAAGTGTCCGCTTGGGTTCATTATCATCACGAACCGCTGTACAATGTTGCTAATGGACCCTAACTGGTAGAACAGTTCGAGTTTATTTCGCTATTAAATACACGTTGGAATAGAATACAGTAGAGTCGTAAATTTTAGAGTCAACAAGTTTAGGATAATTTTAGTGACCTCCAATGAATGTGCAATAAGTGTAAGTATTAGAATATTGGATCTAAACATTTTGAAATTGAGTTTATTTATAACTAGCGACCCGCTCCGGCTTCGCACGGGTATAAAATATATAGCCCACTCCACTATTTAAGGGATGTTATTATACATATAAACCTTCCTCTTGAATCACTCTATCTATTAAAAAAACCGCATCAAAATCCGTTGCGTACTTTCAAAGATTTAAGCTACTTTGTTTTATACTATGTAGTGATTTATGATAGATTCTGGCATAAATAGAGTGGAAAAAAACTAAATTCAGAGAGGCATCATACGTATTATGTGTATAGCCTCCGACTGCCTTAGGACCTTCGTAAATAATTATTTAATTAATAACAATAACTTTACTACTACACATAATAATTATATGCAAAATAACGTAAGTTCTGTAATCACTGCAATTAATAATCGTCGTTTCTTAATAACATTGAAATTAAGTTTCACAACCACGTTTAAATTCAAGAGCACACACTTGAGTCTAACACATCTCTTACCAAATTATTACCCAACCATTCCATCGGTAATTACTCAAATAATGCCTAAGTCATACATACATACACATCACATCCAATCCCTAGGAGTAAACAGAGATCACGAATAACTTCTGCCTTTTAACATCCATACATCTCATGATTAATAATTAACGGGACTTATCGCGTAAGTTTATATATAATAAAATTACCTTTATTATTCCATACATCTCATAATCAACTTCTGAATTACCATTAAAGAATTACCGAATATAACTACCTATTGGGAAATTTCTTTCAAAACATTCTTAAAATAAACATAAACCCCAATTTATTCACCAGTCGTTACCAAAGACTCATTTAAACACTTCCAAATTACTCATCCTTCGGATTAACATCTCGTTGCGGCGTTCCATCGCCTTAAAAGCAGTATCGTGTCATCGTCAGCTCGGATTACGCTCTCGCCAAACTCGCATCAATATTCATGAGCCAGATCAGCTGACTGGATCGGTCGGAGATTCATGAATCAAGCGGACACGTATAAACAAGTATACATATGTATGTATTCATCTCCTTATAAAGATTATTATTAAGATTGAAAAGAGCATGCTTCGATGGTTCGGACATGTTATGCGAATGAATGATAGCAGATTGACAAAATGTATATGTACGTATATGAGTGAAATGGAGGGGCGGTTACGTAGGAGTCGGCCTAATAAGACATACAACAGTCAGATAGACGCTATATTGAAAAAAGGTGACGTTAGGTGTACTTATAACCGCCAAGAGTGTATGAGAAGATGTATGAATGTCCATGCAGCGAAAGTGGTCTGTCAGGATCGGGACAAATGGGGATCCGTGATCTCTGCATACCCCTCTACAAGGAATCAGGCGTGATGTGTATGCATGTATTTATCTTCTTAAATCCATTTAAGGGTGGACAGAACCGCCTCGGAGATACGATAATATCTCCTAGGTCCTTTTTTGCAGGATAAAGACAAACGCGTTCATTAACAGTAACCCTTGCGTGATAGTCAGAGGTTCAGGTATACAACTCTGCAATTGTGAAGTTAGTAATTCTATGGCTACTTCGAACCTACGTGTTGACCAGATAGTCAGTACTCAATGTGATAGGTGGAAAGCCATGTCATTTACAAGAACTGACTATTACTGATTCATGTCTTTTAATCCCTTTCGGGTTGAACAGAACTTGGAGAAACGATAATATCTTCTAGGTCACTTTTTAGCAGTATAAATGGAATTGTGATTTCATATAGCCATTACAGCCCATAGTCCAATATATTTCATTTACCCCTAGTCTCTTAGTCACCTCCTACGACATGCCAGGAAGCTTTTTACATCCCAGCTAGCAAGGTTGTTTTGATATAGAAGTTATAACTTTCTATAATTTGTTTTGTAAGTTATTCCGTTTTGATTTAACTTGCAGTAATTGAGTCGAGATTGATTGATTGGCTTGATTGATTCTATTATAATTAGCGTGAAGGCTACAATTTCTTTTGAAATATTCTCTAAGTTAACGAATCTTATAACTAGATAACTAATCAATTAATACCTTTTAGAGGAACTAATCGAAACACACGTGACATGTATACGAACGTATGTTGCCATTAATACAAATAGAAAGCTTACTTAAATATACATACTAATTATCTAGTCTATCTTTACTATACTCATGATTAATAATTAACGGGACTTATCGCGTAAGTTTTTATATAATAAAGTTACCTTTATTATTAACCCGACGTTTCGGCTACGTTGCAGCAGCCTTGGTCACGGGCAGAATGAACTCTCTAAAAACTACCTTTACTATACTGTTTGCTTACTGTGTTTATCCTAGCTTACACTAGTTACAAACATCAAAATCATCAAAGCATACAATCGTTTTAACTATCAATAAATAGGCAATATTTTTCAGAGACTGGCCATTTTATTCATTTATCAGACGATAAGTCCCGTTTTCTTGTAAAATGAACACGTAGACACATTTCAATATAATTAGCTTTTAACCCAACTTAAACCATCTAGCTTCAACTTCCTTTAAAAAACACAATTCTAAACACATAACCCTAAAAGAAAATCCCACATCACTACCATACAAGTTTAATTAGTTAATCGAATGCGGCGGAGGGCCTTTTGCGATGTAAATTCTCATCCCACACCCGTTTGAAACGTGAACCAAATTAAAGCAGCTTCAACTACCCTCAAAAAACGGTTGCCCCTTCGCTGTATGCAAATTAGCCCAGCGCCGATAGAGGGCGGGTTACACTGGGTATATTAAGGGCTGAGTTATAGAGACTTGTTGTTTCGTTGCTTATAAGGGAAATACATAACATAGGCTTTACTTGTGTATACACACTACTTTTTTTATTTTGGCGGTGTTGTCAGAGGCTTGAGAGTGACCATCGAAATTTCGATGGAAAATGTAGTACGATATATTTTCCTGTATACTATATAGTTATAGGGCAAACATATTTACTTGTAACTAATAAAGTAATGCGGTATAACTATGGGGTAAATATTAATACACATCACTCCCATCTCTACCCACATATGGGTAGGTAGATAATACGGATCACGAATGCGATATTAAATAAAGTTTACACTTTAGTGTACTGAATATTCAAAGTTTCAACAAAGGAGTAACTAAAATCATTAGTGTTATATAGAAATTAATCAATCTTACTCTTAGTGTCCGTTATAGATCTTTATGCGTAGGAAGACAATAGAACTTGATTGAAACTAGTTACTTATATTTTACATTATTTTATACAAGTAAAAGCACTCAGACTACTTAAACTAGTTACTGATGATTTATACACCTAAATTAAAGAACACCGTGATTTATAATATTTTTATAAGTTTATTTTTTTTTAGAGATTTAGACGTTCAATTAGTGATTTTAATATTCTTATGTTGAATAAAAATATTTTCATTTATAACATAACCCTGTCTATACTGCTAATCACTAGAGCAACAAATATGCTAAACTAATCCCTGAATTTTGTTTCACAACTGAAAGGGAGATCAGACAAAGCTTCTATCGTGGGGCACCAGCCTTACAACAGAAACTAAAGCAATTAATCTGCAATGCGTGACACAATCATAAATATGGATTTGAATAAGCTTCATCACTTAATGACTGGGGACTTTATACGGTCCGACTGTTTTAGTATTGATAAAAAGCGTTCGAAAGGATTTTAGGGCGTTTTGAATCATGAATATTGTATGTGGGAGTTTGGTAGGTAAAAATGAGAGTTTAGTGGGTAATCAACCTATTTTAAAAATATAGATATTAGATATGGGAATAAGATGTTACACAGCAGAAAATGTTCGAATATTATTAAACATCAAATTATTATTTGTTTTACTTTCTAAGTTACGTTTTTGAATGGCTCTACAGCATACTTGATTAGCATTCAAAGTCAAATTTTGATGCTAAGTTTTGTAAGAATACAAAAGACTATTCAATTTCATTGTAGAACACTATGTTGCTATAATTAGCTAACTAAAATCATAAACATAACATAAAAATCTGGATCACAAATTTCCCCGGAACATATTCGAGAGTTCACTTCTTAGAACTGCCGTGACCTTAATACCATAACGTCCAGCTGACACGACAGACGGAGTAATTACACGAAACACGAGTTGCCGTGACAGGTCACAAACAAAACTGTACCTAATAAACGTACTTAAGCCTCATCATATTATGATGACAGCAAATAAACGTGGCCGTGGCAGGGAGAAGTGGCGTCATTTGGTGGAGGCTTATGTTCAACAGTAGATGCATACAGGCTGATGATGATGAAATAAGTGTGAAGTAAATTCTGTTTAGAAACACACAGTTACTTATAGCTTAAATATCAGCATAGTATAGATGACTTAATATACATATTCCTAACACGTCTCATTACAGATTGTTAAGATATCTATAAAATCATCTGAACACATCTTGTTCGATCCTATCGTATAGTTCCGTCCCTGGTGACAAATCCTCTTTAGTAGCGTAGTCTGTTCTAACAATACATTTAATACTTTAGTTAGCTTCCTACAATATACCATTAAAAAGTATGTAACTATATAAGCATTGTATTAAACTCAAACTCAAATGAAACTCAATATAAGTACAAGTACAGTACACTCATTAAAAGTCAAAACATTTGTCTCACACTGGTTGTCTCTTAATAATAAAATTCTACCGCTAAAGGCCCAGCTATCACGAGACAAAAGTGTCACATAAATTTCAATTTGGCTAAAAATCAGTATATGGGTCAAGGGAACCAGTGATGAGGTAAAACCTATGCGTAAACCCTGCGACCCCATTCCGGGCAAACTGATACGAGGGACAAGAAAATGGCGACAGGGCAAAAGAAAATTCAATTTGATAGTTAGTTGAGGCTTATCATTTACGTTATTTAGGATTAAGTATTTAAGATGCTTTATTCTAAATTTTAAATATCGAAATTTCGGAGATAGGCATTCAAGCCTCTGACTACCCCGCCATAATAAAAAAGGGAGTGTGTATACACAAGTCGTGAAGCGTATGTATGTTATGTTATGTATTTAAGATACCTGTGACAGATACCATAGTCAAATTATACCAAAAATGTTATACTCCTATTAAAAATATCTTAAAGAATAATCACTGCAAATCTTCGTTACCTATATTATTCTAAATTTCTGTTATTTTTTTTATTGAGTGACAGAATTCGTATTAAGTACAAATTGCACGCAAGCTAAATGTGATGGCACAAGAGATTATGACCTTGAAAAACGAAAAAGGAAGTTCATTTTACAAACGCATTACAATACAGTGTTTACTTACTATCCCAAGGATAGATATACAAACATATGAAATCTAAAGCATTCCCCATTTTATTACATAAATACGACAGACAGTAGACATAATCACACAGTTATATTTGATTCAAACAAACGTTTGTGTTTATGACATCACTCTTGGTTCAAATGTAACGATAACATAACTACATAGTTAAAAATCACACCCGTTTACCTAGAGAAGGGTAAACAGAGACCGTGTCGTCTATCTGACTGCCTACCCTTATTGTATAAAGGCCCTTGCACTCCACTCACACATACAAAATTTGTGAATTTATCATTCCTCCGCATATAATATCCAAACCATCGAAGCATATGTAACCTATCTGACTATGATTAAAATTAGTCTTATTGGGTAATGACATTTTATTTAACAAAATTACATAGCTATCGATGATAGACCGACGACCTGAAAAGGGTCGCTGGTAGTGGTAGGCTGAGGGCCACGAGTGATCGTGTTTTGTGGCGTAACCTTGGGGAAGCCTACGTCCAGCAGTGCACTGACATAGGCTGATTAATTGACATTCCTATCAAACCGTTTAAGCTCATCATTGTAGGTCAGTAAGTCACAGATCTAATCTATTTAGAAAACGCACTTTTTAAGGTCGACGTGAAAGTCTTACAAAGTACGGAGTAACGTAGCGTAAAAAATTAACAGCACGACGTTAACGCGACCGCTCAGTTGGGCACCATGACGACACACAAGTCGCGTCACGGTACTTTCATTTTTAAATTGACAGGTTGGCCGAAGACAATTGGTGGTGCTTTTGAAATATTGCATGGTGTCTGGCTAGATTACTAAGTATTGGTCGAGCGCTAAGTGTCGTGGATAAGCTAGTAATTATAAATGCAGAGGTTGAGTAGTAAGTGATGAAAAAATGTGTGTGAATCACGTTGAAAACAGTAATTGAACTGTGATTAAACTACTTAGATTTGTTAAAAAAGTAGTTACAGACTTTAGGTTAAAAAAGTAGATGACAAGGAAATAAAGTTATAACTACTTTCCTAAACTAGCAAACACTTATTAACATACCAACTTAGCATAAGAATCAGGATTGTATATCCAATCAGAATTCATTAATTTATATAAACACAACAAAATACTAGAGAATAACTTTAGCAGATTACTTACTATTATTGAAACCTTGAATTTTGTTTGAAATCATAGCAACTGCAGTTTATAGCATACGTGTCCTTTTGCATTCGACACGTTGAATTAGATCCGGATTTGTATTGGAAATCTGGGTCACTTGTGCAATATGGGAACTACTGGCTTCTACGAGTCAACATCCCTCTTTTTACTACCTTAAGTACACATTCAAACTTACATACGTCAGATTAGTCTATGAGAGTAGACAGAGTCTATGTATCTCTATTTTAAGCAATCCTGGTAAACCACGTTCGCTTCATTGACATCACACCTTAAATGTTTTACTAACATTACAACTGTACAGGATTATATTTAAGGTGAACTTTGAATGAAGGCAACATCTTTATTCACTGCACATCGACGATAGATGAAAAATACAAGACAAAGGATTTTTTTATTTATTATTAGTTTAGATTAGTAGTTACTCTACAGTAAAAGAGTAAAACATCTGCTGCAGTCAGATTTATAAAATATGAATGTATAAACTACCTACTACCTATAAAGTGCCATACATTATTTTCCATTATCTTCCATCTATACATATTATAGTTCCACACAATTTCCATACGGAACCTTCCAAAGAGCTGTTCAAACCTGACACAAAATCAATTACATCCCTCACGACCAGTCACCAGCATGCCATTGGAAAACCAGCTCTATTGTCTCTGCTTAAGGTCCTAGCTTCACAGTCAGTGAATCGTTAACCCTGATTGCCATATAGCGAGTGAAGGGGAGAAGTGAACGCTTAATGTCGCGATTTAGAAATACGTGCGGCGAGTAAAAATTTAACAGCTACTTTAATGGCACGAAATGTATTCGAATAAGACTTACGGTCTAAGCTACGGTCAGTGGGACAGCGAATCGGCAGATTGTATTCAATATTGTCCGGAATTTCACGTTTTACTTTATACAGACATCTACTAATGTCTCTCTACTTTAAATCTCTTGCCTCACTTACATCCATTAACTTTCTTATATATGCTTTTCTGTTCTTCATATCCCGTAAATCCATCAGCCTTAAGAAAAAAGTGTCCAATTTGGTCTCTATAATGCTAAGACAATATTCAAATTATCAGGGTACTGTATCCACCAAAATATATTCAAACATATTCCTGTTTATTAAAACAATACTATAACAAACCAAAATCTATATTCCTTACATATTACTACAGACTCGTATACATTAAGGAAGCCCTTCAGTACATCCTAAGTAATTTCCCATCCAATTAATATGTTAAACACACCCGCATCCCATCCGTTCAAAGGGAAGTCGTCATGGCGAAGGCATGGCAACCAGCGAGCACCATTAGCCATTCATGGGACGGGACGGAGACGTGACGACGTTAATTTTATTGGAATTAGCCGACTTGTCTCTAGAGACGTCTGTTTGTTAGTACTGAGACGCGATTCTCTCGCAAACACTTGGAGAGAAAATTAGATTTCAGAATCAAGTAATTTGTAAGAGATTGTTAAAATTGTTATAATGATTTTCCTAATTTGAAGAGTAATTTCAATTATTTAAGTAACATACATACAAATGACATCTGTCTCTTTAGAGTGATAACACATAGGATATGAATCCCAGGATGTAATATATGTACTATTTAATCAATCGGAAACCTACACTTTACAGTCAACCACCCAAATTTAATTTCGTAATCCCAACGTTTAAATAGCATCATACACATCAACGACTTTACTGTCAAGCCTAATGTAGTATTAGCAAGTTACTATATCTTTCACTCTCCTACAACAATTCACCTATGACTCTACCTAACTCTACTCCTCTCTTACTCCGTAACCTGGAAAACCAATCCATCAGCAGAATCAAAACGGAGCCTCATCGCATTCCCTAAAGAGATTAAAACATGTACTCTTGTTAATCGATATGCCTCAGACGTGCATTAGTTATAGTTACTGCGATTTACTATTTTATTTACCAGAAACATTGCTAATATGTGGATAAAGAAAGAAGATACAAAACACTTTCACTACATATTACAAAAACACCAACACGGAAAAAATAAATATAATTAAAACCGTTGATGCAAAAAAAAGGTGCTGCCTCAGTATACGATGCAGCTAAGCTGTATTACTGGTCCTCCGGCAGCACCCGATTCGGAAACTGTCACAAGCTGCATATAACAAATTATATAAATGGTTAGGATGTTTAAAAATTGGGTAAAACGTTAAATTTATTGCGAATATTGATAAAGCATACAATATTACTCGTATTTCTATTCCACGAATCGATTTAATCTACCCTGTATATTTCCGTCAAGTAAATTTACAGCGAATTTTACTTTTAATTACTTACCGTCTGAAATGTGAAGGACTAATTTTGTGTTTTAATTAAAATAGTTGTTACATAACTTATTAAATGAAGGTAGAAATTTGCAGGCATGAAGAAAAACAGATGAAAAAAGATATTTACGTTCAATGTAGATTTCCTACATACTTCATACCACCATAGACCGATAAATCTCTACTAAAATTTGCAGTCTCTACTGCATTTTAAGATTACTTCTTCTTTAAACTCTACTCCAATAACCAAATAACAAACCTTTCACAACACACTTTCGGCTCTTACGCAACCATCAATGATACTCATTTCTGCTCACTATTAATTTCGAATGGCTTATTATAACACTAACCATTGCCTCTATTTAGAGTAACCTATTATTACCAGTGGCTTATAGACCATATGGTCAATTCCAATTCATAGCAACCGATTGAGATGGCCGCGTCGCATCTTGCATCACCGTTGAACTATTACGAAGCCATGACCCCTAATCGACGTAGATTGAACTAAGAATAGTTTCATTATAACGTTGCAGAAGTTGGTACTGTTAGTGTGTGTATGTAATATAAAGACAAACGCGTTCAGCACCATTAACCCTTGCGGAGTAGTCAGGGGTTCAGGTGATGGTAGGAATTCTATAGCCACCTCGAACCCACTGGTTGACCAGATAGTCGGTACTCGATGTGAAAGTGGTAAGCCATCTCGCCAATTACATGCACTGACTATTACCTGTTACGGGAACAGGTATGTTTTCTCATGATGTTTACCCTCACTGTAATATTCGATGCATTTCGTAATTGTACTTATTAATATTTACGTATAAGATACCTATAGTTAGTGTTCATATTTATCGAACTTATTGGTTACTATGTATGGAATCAGTACAAGTAGCTAGCTAGCAAGCAAGCTAGATAGACATTATAGCACGTCATAAAGTAACATGTAGACCTTTAAGGACACACAAGAACACTTCGGAGACATAAAATCTCCTTGGTCTCTTTTAGCATTTATATTGGACTCGAGATGTCATCACTTTGCCTTATGGTAACACGTACAACACTTTATAACATACCACGATACACCTTTTAGAAACAAGAAAAAAGAACTCATTCATATTACATTAACTACACAGTTGCTATCACCAATACAATACAGTATAGTAATAATAACTGTATCTCTACGACCATAATACTACTATAAAATAAAACTGTGGAAATGATGTTCACAAAACATAAAGGCGTAAACCGTGTCCGCTTATGAATTTAAAGTGAGCCATTATGTAATTTCCTATTCCGTTATTCTACTGGAGCTTATTCGAGTAGAAATGGACGAAACATACCGTTATCGGAGGCATAAACTAACACGGAAGTATATTATAACTATTCAGAATAAAACATTCTATTTAGGACGTGAGATCGGGTGTAAATTTTGCATGATATGCACTATCTAATACCTCTAAAATGTTGGCTTACACTCCCGTGTACTTAATGAAACTATTTTAGATAACGCATAATATATATGTAAATGATTAAAGCACGAAAAGAAAATTTTGAAGGGGAAAACATTGAGAAGAAACTATTATTCTATATGGAAACCTACCAAACGTAAACAATCTAACTAAGTTCTACCTTTACGAAGTTAGTTACTAATAAACACTATAGTTTTACCATTGCTAATAGTAAGTTCTATTTATTTTATCATCTCTAACTCTTATCGTTCATAAAGACACTGGAAATCCTAATAACATTTCGCAAATTACCTTGATAACTGTCGAATATCACAGCAGACAAACATACCTGAAACAAACAACACAAACATCGTTAGAAGTGCAAAACATTTAGTAATAACATAATTAATATTAATTATCACGTTCCCAAGGCCGACCAATCAGTGCGTTGCGTACGAAAAGTGTAAAATGGAATAGAGAATGATAATGTAGTTATCTAGATGTTTTTGAGATGTAATTTTATATATGATTGACAACTTTAATTATTATTCCTAAGTGCTCTTTGTCACTATAATAGCCCGCAATGCTGAAAGTCACTAGGCCTATTTTAATGTGTACATTAATGTTTAAATTAACTGTGTGTGCTATACAAAATAAATATATAATTAAAGGTAGTGAAAGTGTTTGTTTTATATAAAAATATGTTGTTAATATAAATTAGACGTCTTAAGTGTTAAGTACTAAAAGACTAGCCCGCAGAGATGAAAATTTCGTGAAAATGTTTCTTTATAACTAGTAAGTAAATTTATATTATAAACTAGAAGGTTTAATAGTTAAGTGTATTTCGGTGCGAAAGGCCTCATAATTATCATTTAAAACATACACTGATACCCTTAATGCAATAACTATGAAATAGTTTACAAACCAAAATTACATGTTATTTATTACCTAGCTAAGTTCATTGCTAATTAAATTCTACACGAACATGTTTAGTTTTAAAAACCAGTAATAGTTAGTAAACATGGCTATCAAAATGAAACATTGCATACAACATGCGTCGGAGAAACATGATATGATATTATAAATTTTACTAAATGCATCGTAAACACAAAATGATTAAAAATTATGGAGAGATTAAATAACATAAATTCACAATCCTTTCGGAGGTGACAGAACCTACGAGTATAAGATATAATCGCATTCACATAATATCTCGTTGGTTCTTTAAGCTCTAATCAAAACTATCTAACTAGTTATGTCGGTCACAACGTAAACTTTTAAACCGATTTAACTTCTTTAACTCACATTCTTACAAGGAAAAGAAAATTAATGCCTTTAGTTACTAAAAATAAAATCACACAACCAGTTTGTTATTCCAATTACAAGACACTGTTACTAATGAACTAGCATGAACCAGCTAGGATGTTATCTCTCAAAATACATGGTCATAAAGCCCCCAAAAGCGTGGGCAGCCTCTGACAGCGAATGTAACAAAAGACTATTTATTAATCCACTTACGTTTTATATCACAATGAAAACAGCGTAAGATATTCATGAAAACAAAATTTTATGTTGAGGAAATGGTAGAGTTTAGTTGGTAGTTAGAGAAATTTTTGTCGTAATTTTATCATACACTTTATCATAGTTAGTGACACATAGATTTTTTACTAATCTTTCTTTGACTAACCTTACATTCAAAAAGTTTTTAGTAAATCACTAAGTGAAACCTAGATGCAGTCAAACAGATCATCTAATTGACGAATAATTGCAAAAAGAGCTGGAAATTCAAAACGTTATAGTTATTGAATAATACTTTCCTTTATTAGAGTATTCTTTATAATGGGCATTTTTTACATTACGAAAAAATATTCACTTATATCAGTCATGCCTTTAGGTGTACATAAGACACAATAAGCTATCATAAAATAGATTAATCAACGTATCATCTCTTAAAGCATAATAAGAAGATTAATGAAGTCCCTGTTTATACTTCATTGACCATAAATAGTAGAGATTAACTAATATATCTTTGCTATTCTTATAGCTTATATGTTTCTTTAATGTATGGTTTATATGGTAGAAGAAAATAATTAATCATTGTTTAATCATCATATTAAAAATGACAAAAGAGTTCAAGGCAATAAAATCCTATTGAGAAAAATGGCGGAAACAATAATTATTATTAGGTTATAGCTGATCTACCTAAGCCAGTGGTTTAGTAGTTAAGTTACAGCTTTAAATTGTAAGTATTCGATATTAAGTGTATGATTTAAACGTCACGGAATTGAAACAATAAATTTGTATAATGCTATCAACAGTGTCGACACTTTCCTTTTACTTACTATGTAGCCTTTCACAGTAAAAACATAAGTACTATATAGATACTATATACTATATAGATCACCTACAGAGTGGTAGGCAGAGTTCTCTGTTTTATGATTTCCGATCCTGACAAATTACTTCAGCTTTTATAACCTTTTAGGGATGAAACATTTGAAAAATATATAAATATTTATTCGGTTCGAATTAATGCCCTTATGTTTAGGAACAGAACACAATAGACGGCGTCCAACAGATCGCGAGGCGGTCTGTGTACCATTTTCTATACTCGAAAAGGTCGGCCATTGAAAGTCCGTAAACCAAAGCGATTGCCAATGAACAATCGGCGACCTTAGCCGATATATTCGCCGGGCAAACAACAAAAGATTTAAGTGAGGAAACGGCCCCATTATGTGCAGCGCTCAACTGGAGGTAGATGCTAAACTTGCGCTCAAAGATAAAGTGGCAGGACGTTACAAAACACGAAATAAAAACCACTCGGCATAACATGCTTCTGAGCATAATTTAACTCTGGCCTCCAAGGTCTGTGTTGCACAAAACTCGGACGAAATCGAAACGAGATCGGCCTATAAACTTATATGCCGTGGGCAGACAGATAACAAGTCATTCAAATGTGCTTCAATTTATGAGATAGTTAGTTTTAATCTAATGCATAAACAAACAATGTTACGTTACAGTTCAATATAGCGTAGAATGAAAATGTTTATTTAAATTTAACATGGTAATAAAAACTATATGACCAAATATGTTAAGATAAAATACGTCGCATCAAAATGAAAGCCCGAGAGAAACGTTTTTAAATGAATTTAAATACATAGGTACCGTTGATTGAGTGTAATATAATATACGAGTATTAATACATACAAAAATAATGTATTCATATAACTTATACAGATCAAATTGGAAATATTCTTCTCAAGGCGGGTGTACGTAGCGTGAAGAACATAAGAGCATGTGTGAGAAGGCTAATGGATGTGAGTAAAGCAAAAGAG
Organism: Leucoptera coffeella; assembly: GCA_030578115.1. NCBI lineage: Eukaryota > Metazoa > Arthropoda > Insecta > Lepidoptera > Lyonetiidae > Leucoptera > Leucoptera coffeella. The sequence continues at coordinate 154,325 of JAMBLF010000034.1, read as the reverse complement.
ATTTGTCAGAATCGTTCCAGGTGGCGATCGATAGTCTTTGCCTATCGTAAAGACGTAACGTGTATGTATGTCATCCAAAATTATTATCTAAGTTGTTATGTACTTATAATAGAAACCTAACAGTATCAAAGCTATACCCTCATCAATAAACAGATAAAGCAGGAAACGTAAAATGCACGTTTGTCCCAAAAATATCTCGACCGTTTACGCCTACGCCCAAAATAACTTACGAACACAACACATTAGGTCTAACGAATAGTTTCTAACACGTGAATAGGGAACTAGTTTCAATAGGCGTCTTAATCACTACATAGTATAAAACAAAGTCGCTTTCTCTGTCCTTATATCCCTTTGTATGCTTAAATCTTTGAAACTACGCAACGGATTTTGATGCGGTTTTTTTAATAGATAGTGATTCAAGAGGAAGGTTTATATGTATAATAACATCCATTAAATAGTAGAGTAGGCTATATATTTTGTACCCGTGCGAAGCCGGAGCGGGTCGCTAGTTACTTAATAAGAGTTTCTATTCCACCGCTTCATACAAAAACACTTCCTTGACAATGGACTAGATTGAGTTTCGCTCATGAAAGTTGTTAGATAACTTCCAGTTTTTTTGCGGCAAGATTGCGTAGCTAATCTAATAGAATTATTGCATATGCTTCTACTTTAATATGAGGATAGACAGACTATCGAGTGTCACCTTGAATGGTTTTAACAAATCATTTTTGCCTCACTCATGTTCAATTAACCATTACATGGTCTTTTGTTCTATTCTCTACGTGTTAATTATTATTATTGGTAAAGTATTTTTACAAGTATCTGCAGAAATATAAGTTATAGATTTAGTTGACAGAGTTTCCTACATCCCTATACAGTAAAGTTACATTATGTACAAATATCGTTACTAAATTAATGGTTATAAATTGATTTCTTTTTAGGTATAGTTTCTAACAGCATATTATAATAATTCATTTCAAAATAACCATGTAACTAATTTCTCACATAAATCCTGCAACAATCTTCTACATAGCAAAAAAGCATCTCATCAACGCTAAATACAATTTCCAACACACGAAGCCAACAAAACTGTGAGAATGCACCGCAATCGTAGATTTAAGATATTTCGGTACCGTGACGTTCAACACGAAAATAGCGCCGAGATGTACAAAGTCACCTAAGAGTAATGACATCGTAAACCCCGCATGTCATAATAGAGGGCCTATATAATTTAAAAAAAAGACAAATGCGTTCACAACCATTAACCCTTGCGGGGATAGTCAAGAGGTTCAGGTGTCCATCTCCACAATTGCGAAGGTAGCAATTCTATGATCACCTCGAACTCACGTGTTGACCAGATAGCCAGTACCCAATGTGACAGGTAGGCCATATCGTCATTTACAAGCACTGACTATTACCTGATCGGGGAACAGGTAGGTTTCGTCACGATGTTTTCACTCATCGTAATATTCGATGCATTTCGTAAATGTATTTTTATTACGAAAATGTAACTACATACTTACATAGAAATTCATTAAACTTCATTTCCATTGTTACATGCTCAAGTGTGTTTTGAACCCTGTACCAATTGATACAGAGTCATGCCCCAAACGACTGAGTTACGTCGAATTATTTAACATTGCATTAAACGCCGTTACAGTATACAGCTCGACGCGGCCATAAAACTATCAGTTGACAATCACGGTACGTCATAAAAAACCATAAACCACTCTACTCTACATCACAAACGTTTTTATATTGATGGATAATAACTAACACATGTGGGCAGAGGGTTAGTGACATGAGAAAGCGAGGGGACGGAGACATGTTGAGAATTTCGGGATATATGGGCTTTACTGAAATAGATACCGTAAGAAGCTAATAAGGTATTACGTAGTTTAAGATAAGATCTAAAGGTTTCAATATTATGTTCTAACAGTTCTATGTAGAAAAACAAAAAATGAAGAAGCATAAGAGATAAGAATTAACACATAATAGTTAGTAAAATAATAGTTAGTTAATGGAATTTAATGAACACGAAACAAACTGTGATCTACATAGTCTTCGCACCACATTCATAGTTCGTCATAAGTAAATCATAAATTTCTACTTTAAGTAAACTGCAACCAAATCCAGGAACAATACAAGGTCCTGCGAACCTATGACTTCACCTCAACGCATAATAGGTCATGAAACGTTGTTATGTTATGTATTGCACGTCTATCTTCGCCTCAACTGCAAAATTGAATATCTGAAAGCCTTGAACTGCTCTGTGAGTGTAAAACTAAATATTAAATGGCTCGATGTGGAGGCAAATGCGACAGAAACGGAGAATATACGCCTTTGCTCAGCTCATTCCATTTGGCAAATGCTGCTTGAGTCACAACGCGAGACGAAACTGAATTTGCTCAATACAAGTTGAGCGAGGCAATTTCCTTGCGAGCGAAGTGGTGACGATGTACCTACAAAGATAGTTTAGAGATATACCTGTTAAGGTTAGGGGTGCTTTGCTAAGACATTATCTTGTTTTTAGACAAATATTTGATTTAAAGTTTTTATCTAACTAGTTATTATAGAAATATAGACAGCAAGGTTATGACTGCTTGCTGACAGAATACATAGGTAAAATATAAACCTATGATTTAAGTTGTAGTTGGAATTCTAGCACTAATCGATAAAAATCTTTAATGTAATAAAAGACCACTATAGAGCACTAACAACAATCGTTTAATTACCTTAAATCATGACCTTCATATAACTAATCCAAATAAACAACCAACATCAACAACCTTACATAACTTATTTCATAACATAAGTATCATTAGAAAACCGTATCGCAAAAAAAAAACCCTTAAAATGGATGAGAAATGGATGTTTCATAAAAACCTCGTCAAACACAGGTGTCACCCACACTTCGGGAAGGGAGGGCTTCAACTTATCGTGGAACTATCACAAAAAGTGACTATGACTTCTCATGGACCCTATACATACATATATTCACACCTCTAGGGATAAGCAGACTATAGATCGCCACCTTTAACTATGACAAATCTCTCCCGCCACATTCACACCCATTAACCATCTCATACACGCTCTTCTGTTCTTCACGCTACGTACATCCACCTTGAGTAGAAAGTTTCCAATGTCAACCTATTCTACCCTATACATCCTTTATAACCATATGGGATACATCATTACTAATACACAAACGTACTTCACTGACTCAAAGCTTCACAAACCAAGACTTTATTTGTATAAAAGTTATTTTAGAATTGTCAGATGGTTGAAGTGTTCCATAACATTTATGACACTCATTTGGAGAAAGGATTAAGAATGTAATAATCCTTTGTTTTAGCAATAAATTATATTAATTATTTATTTCTACAGATGCCATACACCTTATGACTAACTAAGTCGGATCGGTCTAATTATATTAAAAATAAAAATGTCACGTAACACCAACTAATTATTATATAAAGTATCAACCGTAAATAAAACGAGTACCAATGTTATAAAATAAGTTAATTTAAAAGTGAAATCAAACTCAAAACAGTTGACCAACTTCTTAGTTAGTTACTTTTAATGATAAAAATCAATAACTAGTTTCAATGATCAATTAGGTGACAATTAGATCAGCAGCTGATTACATAATGGCTTAATTAAACTAGCTGCTGATAAATTATATGGCACTAACTATCACGCTATGGCTAATTTTACAGGAAAATAATTAAATTCACAACATCACAAATACTGAAATTATGCAGAATAGCTATGTATCTACGAACGTACAACAAAGATTTGATAGTCGTACGTAACTATTTTCATGTACCATTTTTTATATAGTTAATCATTGATATGCCAAATAATAAGCAATATCCATTTAACATGACTCTCACACATACCCTCATCATTGCTAATATTACTTAGGTACCCTAGGTTAGGTACACTAGGTACAGTTTCGTAATCATAAAACAATGTCATATCACCCAAACAACGCTCAAAATTCATACCAACGTACGTAAAGGAACTCACTGAATTTCACAGAGCATATTCAGTGTCAACAGAGATTTATCTGAACCGCATGCGATCTATCACAGAGTAACACTACACTACAGCAGGGAAGGTCCCCTAAAAACTGATTTCACATATCACGCTTCCCAGAAACGTAGGGTGATTTTAAACTTAATTAAGTGACATTCTGGCGAAGCAACGTGTGGCCGCAGTAAATAATTAAGATTTTAGTGGAACTGGGTTGAATTTCGGATGGGGAAATATGTTGTAAACATTTCCATATAGGCCATTCGACGAAGTAGAATTAAGGGTGTAGAGTAAAAATAGCACCGGTTTTTTACAGTTTTTTGTATTTATTTAGTTACATTATCCTCTTTTTATTATTAGCTTTTTGATTTCTCATTAACTATAACCAATGTATCCAACAATAAAGTTAACTTGTGTAGCTATTAAGTTAAGTAATAATAATAATAGTTTACATACAATACATTAAATTTAAAAGGCATGTTGCAATCCTAGTTAAAAATTTATTCCAATAAAAATATCGGCACTCTCATCTCATTCAAAAACTTAATACCGCGCGGACTTCCCTAAGAATAAGTAGGAGCGCTCTTTATTAAGCGAAGAAAGATTCCCAATAAACATTTCCATAATCTTATTAGGGCAAAAATCAAAGACCCTCCTCCAACATTGTTTAAGCCTTATTTGAAATTCTAGCCATACCGACCCTCGGGGATTCTCTTAATTTTCTACGTGTTTCGGATCATGACTTATGTATTTACACACACATACATTCACGTTCTTTAACCCCTGTCGAAGTGGACAGAACCTGGAAAAACGATAATATCTCCTAGTATGTACTCTTATTAGCATCTATATTCATGTTATATGGAACATTGATGAAAGGTTTGAAGCCTAACGCTAACTAATAGATTCCATTCACCCCTAGTTAATAATTCGCCTTCTACGACATGGCGGGAAGAACGGCAGCTAGTTAGCTTTCTCACGTCCCAGACTAGCACGGGATTTAATGACTTATGTCGGCCATATAACTCAGATTTATTCGTAAGGGCTCCTCTTACCTTATCATTCGTTACGCTAATTACTACATTAGGGTCGTATTTACGTCGTATCTTCCTTTAAGAGATATTAATGCACGAATTTAGGGTAACTTTAATGAAGTACCTGCCGTTAAATTTGACCCTTATTAAAAATTATTAAGCCTTATGTTTATATGTAAAATTTAACTTGTATACTTATACGAACAGACTAAGTTGATTTAGTATACCTAGTTAGTGTAGTAGAATCTCATGAAACCTGTGTAATATGTAGCGTAAAATATAGTTACATATATCGATATACGATAATTAATGAAGGTTTAATAGGTCACATTTATATCTAGGTATCTCCACCTGATCTCCACCCACCTTTTTGTGATTGGTACGTATGTATTATAAAGATCACTATCAAGCGTAAATAAAGAAAGCTATCTTCACCAAAATAATAATCTTACTCACTCTAAACATAACAGGGTTATTTATACCACTTACAAGAAGAAATTACAAACAAGCGATTCGTTACCTCGAATCACAGCCCAAAATATCTTTCGATTCATTCATATTCCAACAATGTTGTACTTACGAGAGGTTTATGTTTCTCTTCCGCTCGTTTTCCCATCGAAGCCTTTAATGACTAGCAATCAGCGTGCTTACTTCCTGTCCTAAGAATTGTTACCGAGAAGGTTTTTTATTCGAATACTACGTGAGGCAACGACGAAGGCGATTAATCTATACCGAACTGACTATAGATAGACTATAGCTAATTTGTATACAAATTGAGACTAGAGATACCTTAACTAGTATATATTTATAGATAGAGTTTAGAGGGGTAGGTGCTGTAGTGCGGTAGGCAGAAATCATATGTCTATACTGCCACTATATTATCTATCTAATTCTACAGATAAAAATATTCATATTATTCAGGCTTGTAGAATCAATACAAATGACATTAGAGATAATAGTGCAAAATCACTATTACTAGTTAGTTATATTGATAGCAAACGATCACGAAACTAATTTTAAATGTCTTTTTACTATTGTGAAAATAGCATTATAAAGTACCTAATTCATATTCAGAAATCGAATGTATTTAACGATGAGGAAGTATGTAAAATTTATTATGTGCACAGTACATTAAACGAGTACTCGTAAGTAATGAGTAATAAAGAACACAGTTTTAAAATCACACTTCCATATTACTCACAATTTATTATAACGTGCATTAGCTAGTATGAAATAAAAACACTATTATACCATTCGTCCTCAATTGAAAATAGCACTGCAATACTCATTTATAATAGAGATAATACGTTGCTCATTTCATATAGTCAGCTACTGGGATATTGTTATAAATATTAGTTGAAATAGTCTTTTCTTTTTTCACATCCAAAGCTTTTGTTTTGAATTTTAATTGAACATTCGTTTGAAATTCATTAGGTGATTCTCGCGACTGAAGACATATTTATGCAAGCTAGCCAAAGGGATTGGAACACTCAGACATCATAAATCGAAACTACAAACAAAGATTCTATTTTGGAATAGACGATCGTGTTTTATTATATTCTGAGTAGTGTTTGGGAAATGCCTATACATTTTATGCGTGTTTTGTACCAAGATTATTAAAAAGCGGCAGTAGCCCAGTGGGTAAGAACTCGGAGTTTTTGTGGGTAAGGTTCTAGGTTCGAATCCCGGCTCTGGCATGTATCAATGAATGAAATTTAAATATGTGTATTTTGTTTACGTAGATAATTTATAGTCGCTAACGGTGAGGAAACCTGCCTATCCACCGGGATAGGTAATAGTCAGTGCCTATATACGGCGATACGGTTCACTACCTATCACGTTGGGTGCTGTCTATCAAGTGAAACGTGGGCTTCGAGTGACCCATACCTAACATGCCTTCGAAATTTTTGGAGATGGGCAAGCCTCTGACTACCCCGCCATAATAAAAAAGGGAGTGTATATATACACAAGTTATGAAGCGTATGTATGTATTAGTAACAACATATGTGTCTACTTTTGTAATGATATTCTAGATTAAGTACACATGGCATCCAACATGAATACACGGATATGTTTTGTATACTTTCTCATAAGAGTGTAAACTGTATGTCCGGGAAGTGCTGCTACAACGTTTATAAACAAAATGTGAGTAAACTATACTATACTAGCGACCCGCTCCGGCTTCGCACGGGTATAAAATATATAGCCTACTCCACTATTTAATGGATGTTATTATACATATAAACCTTCCTCTCGAATCATTCTATCTATTAAAAAAAATCCGTTGCGTAGTTTCAAAGATTTAAGCATACAAAGGGACATAGGGACAAAGAAAGCGTCTTTGTTTTATACTATGTAGTTAGTGATATAGAACAAACATTAGTAACTACTACATATACAGTAACTAGTTAGGGTAGTTAGGCTAGTTAAATAATAAAACATACGCTTCACGACTTGTACACATTCCCTTTTTTATTATGGCGGGGTAGTCAGATGCCTGAGTGCCAATCTCCGAAATTTCGAAGGCATGTTACGAGTAGTATGGGTCACTCGAAGCTCGCGTTTCACTAGGCAGGTTTCCTCACCATGTTTTCCCTCACCGTTAGCGACTGTAAATTATGTACGTAAATAAAAAACCATAGCATTCATTGGTACATGCCAGAGTCGGTATTCGAACCTAGGATCTTTCTCATAAGAAATCCAAGGTCTTACACACTGGGCTACAGCCGATACTCCCTACTACGTCACAAACATTTCTAAACAGGCACAAGTATCGAGAATCCTTAAACCACAAAACTGCCAAATTATTCCTCTTTCGATCATTGTTCCCTCCCCAAATAACTCAGAGGAAACATTGGGGGGGAAACTGGAGCGTGTCTAATGTCCGCCTTGACATTTGCACTGCCTTACTACAACTCTTACTGAAATAGACATTATAAGCATGAACATTCAACGTTTACACTTGTAAACTATTCAATCAAGTGTCTATTGCCAAAACTGCGGAGTTAGTGTAGTTATAGTCACAACGGTCAAAAACGTGTTAACCAAATGGTCAGCACGTAACATGAGTTGTTTAGATATTACCTGTTATTATAAGATAACTATTGTTTATTAATTACAAAATAACAGTTGCGAATATACAGGAACAAGAATTGTGAAAATCTCTTATTTCTTCAATGTTGGTCCCTAAAACCGCAATTTAGATAGCTATACCAGAGAGAGAAAGTTTTAATTGTTTTGCTAAAACGTGTTGTGTGACCAATTTGAATTATGAAACAGGCAATGGATAAAATAAGTAATTAATAAGAATAAGCTGAGCATTTCGTCATTTTCATTTAGTCTCGGTATTTATTATTACATTTGACTAACTTAATATCTTCTTAACTTATTTATTTTATAATCCTATTGCAAGATAAATAAGTGTTTATTTCAGAGACTTTATGTCTAAAATTACTTAACTTATAAAACTAAAGCCTTAAAGTTTACGACAGTTATGCAAAGTGACCATAAACATCAACATTATTTGCCATTTTTAACATTAGTCATAGTTAAATATACTCGTACATTTAAAAGCTTCTTAAAGCACTAGTTGTAAATCAATCTCATCTACCACAAATCTATCTATAACCTTACTGTCAATTGAAAAACCAACTTTTCAAATAGGTAAGTAAATCTTTTAACCAATTCACATACATATACATAACGCCTGAATCCCTGTAGAGGGGTAGGCAGAGATCACGGATCCCCATTTGTCCCGATCCTGACAGAACACTTTCTCTTCACTCATACATCTTCTCTTACACACTCGGCGGTTATAGGTACTGCTAACGTCACCCTTTTTCAATATACCGTCTATCTGACTATCATATGTCTTACTGGGCCGTCCCCTACGTATCCGCCCTTCCACTTCACTCATATATAACCAATTTACAAGCACTAACTGCAAAAACTCTCGAATACAACGTCGACTATAGATAATAACATACAACAGACAATCGAATTACACGGTCGATTTCGTCTTCGCATAGCCCGCACCGAAAGTAAACGTCTCGCTAGAATACACCAACTAAAGCACCTCTTCCTATTCGTTTCCTGGCTTGCGATCCGTCTGGCATCAATACTGCAATTTTACACTTTCACCATCATTTAATTTAGCCATGAAACGCATTGGTACACAGACATACAGACACAGAAAGTTGCTATTTCAATAGACAACGAATGTAAATATTCATGTCATTCCAACCTCGATATTAATGCTAAAAGTGACTAAAAGGAGATAGTACTCGTATGTCTTTTAGATTCTGTCTGAAAGGGATGGAAGAACGTGAATCTATATATTACATTAGATGTGCAACACATTTTCAGTTTCTCTTGCATACTTAGGAGTAAATATTGTTGTTTTTACCCAGCTCTAAATATACTGAGTGATTAAATTTATCATACAATTAATGAATCTTTCAGTAGAAGAAAATGTAACTAACTACTAAGTGATTGAATTAATATATTAAGAAAAATAATTTCAGTAATTAGAAAATATTATGAAAAAAGGTGTTAGAACCATACACATAAAGGTTTTAATCAGTAATTCAGACATTAGCACAAAAAGACCGCATTGGCATAGACTAGTGCATTAAAAGGATACAGGTACCGTTTCTCACCGTTGCTAAGCCCTAGTCTCCGAGAGACAGTGAAAAACTCAAAGGATTTACTGAGAAAAGGCTCTGATTTAATGCAGCCTACGGCGATAGCGGTATCTCGCTACCGGTCCACTCCATAAAACTACAACTGGGCAGCGTTTATCACCGTTAACGATCTTACACCTTTGGCCACAGGAATAATGTGCCCGTTTCGATTTAGTATGTTTGACGATAATAAATAACTAGTAAATGTTTTTACAAAAAAAGCTTAACGAAATAAAGTTTAATGATTTTAATAAAAATAAATAAACATTACTAGTTACTTAGTTTATAACCCTACCAATCCATAGGGATGGAAGAATCCAATAAAACATAGATATTTCAAAGATTATAAACTATAGCTCGTAGTAAGTCAATTTATTCAAGATAGTTACATTTATTTATAATGTAGAGAAAAAAAATAGCAGTGAAATATTTAGATATGTACTTATTAAGTAAGCCAAGAACCTACGAACTAATAACAAAAAACATAGGCGACACAAACTATCCAATCAATAATAGTTATATTAACAATTGAACGTTCTTATGAGAAACCAATCTCATTTGCAGATGCACAATGCACATGTGCAACGCGAAGCTATAAAACAAAATGGCATCTTTCCTCCAGAGGGTTCGCTTACACGGGGGGATTATTGCCCTCACACTTAAGAATGCACCCCATTCCTATGGGCGCTGCACCAATCGGCACACATTGGCTGCGGGCGACAACCCTGGGCATTAGTCAGGATTATTGGGATATCTCTTCACAGGGCATTCGCGACGCCCGATAAGGCGACTTTTATCTTTACACGCTTTGTCTGCGACAAAACGCTGGCCGTTCCCCTTATCGCGGCTTAATACAATACAGCTCTTGGAACTGATATTTATTGTCTTTCCAGATTGTGTGATACAGACAAAAGAATTATGACTCCCCGTGTGTTACGGCCGTAATGGAAATCGTCCATTGTGTGTGTGAAATGAAACACCGTGCGTGACATTATAATCTCCGGTTAAAGGTAAACGACGACCTTTGGTTTTATCGAACAATTAAGTGTGAACGATCTCAGATCGTGTTCCAAGTGAGGATCAATGCCCATTGTTTCCAATTTAATCAAAAGACAAGCCTGGTAATCTGATAAGATGAAACAAGTATAAGAGAACAATATGAGAAAGACGAGTCAAATCAATCCATAATAGAGATAAGTTTACATCTTTCCAGTTATTTAAACATCAATATTTATCTTTAATACAATCGTACAAGCTCCTACAGGCTGTAATCTGATAATACATTTTCAACCCATGGTATTCAGCAATTGATTGCTATTACTTAATCACTTCTTATAATGTCACGAAGCATGACAAACAAACTTAGAAAACCTAAAGATACTAAAATATATAGGCACCTTTTCCTGACATTCGTTGATACTGTTTGCCTGCACGTGTCGCATCAAAGCGTGGAGACAAGCCCTCATCCGACACATTTCGTGTGAAGCGAGAGCATCAACATTGAAAGCTTATTTCTGTGATGGCCTAATCCCCGGAAGCGTTCTCAACGGTAACCATGATTGAGAGTAAGCCGATTACGTGCCCGAGAAGAAAATTGATCGGATTCACAGAAAACTATCCACGAGGCTCTATGTGAGTTTGCGTCATTCAAATAACGAATTGAATTGATGGGATCAATGTGTATTGATAGCACGAAGCTTAAGTGGTTGTTACATTAATCAGGAAGATCTCGCCGTAATTAAATCACGCTGAGACCATAACAAAATTATATTACGCGGAAATAATTAAAAGTATAAAGCTGCTCTCTAATTTCATTACGAAACGAAGTTGGCTGCACGAATTTTATAATCTAAGAGTGACAGATTTATTGAATAACCTACTTAGAGAAGTTTAACTTACAATTTGTTGGAAAACAAGAAATGAATCAGAGAAATTCAAAACAGCTGAGCCCCGAGACGGAGGCGGGTCGTTAAAACAAAAGCATAAAAGCGCCATAACTCCACAGAAATTAATAGGAATAAACAAAACATTCGGAAGACAAAGACGTCTACCTAGATACTCTTTCGAATTTCCTAAGGACACATTTTCATACAAATGCTGCAAGAGTGGCAGTAATAAATAATAACTTCGCCTCACTGTTCTTTGTCTGGAGATGTCTTGGCCGGAGTTATTTTTAATAAATACGCCGCTGAGGGAAATTCCTGCAACATCAGCCGCGCTAGCAATATTCTAAGCTGAACTTTTCTAGAATTTTGTATTCACCTCGGGGAAGATTTGCTTACTAGTATTTTGTACAGGTTGATTAGTTTATGGCTTTCCACTTTAAAACAACGAATATAAACTATGTTTAAAAGAATTTAACCATCTCATATATCAATAAAACACTAATAACTAATAGAATAGGATTCAATAACTCAATAACTATTTGTTAAACAATTCTTAACTAAAAATCTCAATCTCTACCTACGTAACTATTCTTTTAAAACGCTGAATAATAAAGTCCAAAATTTATATTTAAACTTTCATTCATAAACACGGGACTAATGAATCCTTTAGCACTTGCTCGCTCCGACTAATAAACACAATCCCTAGGGCTTCAATCACGACGAAGGTGACTGTTGACACCAAACAGTTCACGGTCATCAAGGTGAGACAGTTAATTTTAACTCATCATCAAAGTTTCAGGTCTGAACGACCTGTCCCAGTGCCAAAGTCAAGAGAAACTTTATTGTCGGTGATTGATGCTATCGCGTTTTCTTTATTTACGCCCTTTCAACATTTAGTGCTCGAACGAAAAGCTAGCACAAAAGGCAATTTCGTACCAAGTTCACTTAAGTATATTTAATTAAAAATAACTTTGTAATTGATATGATAAAACCCGTAATGGACTTTAACTCTATACATAGTATACTTTACGGTAGGCATCTAACAAAGCTAGGGGTCGTGGTATCATTACAAAATAAGCTGTAAGCCAATGACATTATCCCCTAAATCCCGTTTGAATTATGTTGTATTGAACACAACAATATATTCTCGGGTTTTATTTCTGTCTGTGACTCAGCCATTACATTATAAAATGTGTCACTAATGCTCTTAATAGTCAGTAATCTCTTCCAATGTATTCCAGATGTACTGCATTATATAAAGCTAGAAGATTCCTATAAATAAATAGACCGTCATGTACAGTCAGCGCTAAAAACACAGTCCCAGCAATTTTTTATAAGCTTTAAGTTCATAAGAACAAAAGACGATTTTACATTTTAAAACTGGCGCCACTATGCATTGTCATGGTCACTATACGTTCGTGAGCTTCGAAATGAAAAAATATTGTCTTTTGTTCTTATAAACGTAAACCTTATAAAAAGTTACTAGGACTGCACTTTTAGCTTTGACTGTACCTCGATCTGCATTTTGATTCCAGAGATATCATGATGAGAACCAATCAGAAAATGATATTCACAGAGCAATAAAACTGTGCATGGTTTACGAAATTAGGTTAACACGCCGCGAAGCTATAAAAACGGAGCAAGAGCTTTAAGTAACCAGTTACTATTTCAAAAGAGGAAGCCAACAATTAATTGCCTAAATGCAATAACTCACACGAAACCTACCTCTTAACTAGAGCCGAAATTAGAGGACATAAATTACAAAGAAAATGACGTGACGTGACAGGCCACGAAATGAATTTCAAAATTAAGCTTCCCCAAAACGAAAACAAGTTGAACTGAAGCAGGAATGAAACAGGACGAACATACTATAGTAAATTCGCTTTAAGAAAATAGTGACGTCATCAGGTCCCCATGATTTAACCAATGAGATTTTATAGGGGTTGTCTGTTATTGGTCAATGTGACTTCTTTTCTCATTTACTCACGTCTCATTGGTCAGTTTAACCTCTGAATATCATGACGTCACTATTTACTTAACGCGAATAGACTATAGGCGATTTGTAGGCACGGAAGGCTCCCAACAAAGCCAGTTGACCTATTTCCACCGGGTGATATTTTACAAATATTTACGGCACTGCCTTTGGGCTCCATTTTATTCCCTGTTACAACCGTACCTATAATACACAATTTAGAAGTTATAGTTATTGAAACCAAGTGTCAAACATTATTTAGAATACAACCGAATCTATGAGGGGTAGGCAGGGATCACGGATCCCCATTTGTCCCGATCCTGATAGAACACTTTCAGGGAATCAGGCGTGATGTGTGTGTATGTACGAATCTATTACTTCTAAAAGAGCTGATATCTTAATTAATTAAACTGTGTTTTATAAAATTCTATTTAATTAATTTTATAAAGGAAAACATACACAGAAAACCCAACCACGTAAAAAATCTTACAAAAACAGCCCTCAGCTTAACTAATCCTAGCAAACGCAAGTTCCCGAGTCACTACTCTTAATAACGCTTCAGTGCATTAACATCAACATAATTTTACGCCAGAGAGGCAACTCGAGGCTGGAGGTAAAGAACAACGGTCAATTTATTTATTGTTTATCCCCACCGGGACGGGGGGACGCCACCCTAAGGGGACTTTACTTGTCCCCTTGAGACTGCAAACATGGCCTGAGTACTGTGGTGACTTTACAATATCGCCTACACTGATGTTTGAAGGAATACATAAATATGCGTAGATACAATAATATCTTACAATTGAAATAACTGTAACTATTAACTATAATTAGTTATGAAACAAATCTCGCGTTTAAAGTTTAGTCTGCAACGTAAATATAATGCTAATTAGCTGCCGTTCTTATCTAACAACCTGTCACTAATGTACCGCACATTATAACCCCGATATTCATGGCTAGTGTCCTAGGAACTAGGAGATAGTTAATATCATTTCTTCGAGATTCTGTACAAATCAAAATGGACATAAATTTATAAGTATGTAGGTATGCATATAAATCTACATTGAACTACTGCGAATAAAAGTGGAATCGAAATGAATAAATCTAATATTAAAAAGAAGAATGCAGACTTCGAAAGGAGGTGGCGAAAATATTTATGACGGTAATTTCCAACCCCTTGTTTGATCTCACTTCGTTCACATCATAGCGAAAACAGTGGAGAATATTCACTCGAGTTTCCAGCTAAATTGAAAATAAGCAATTTAGAGCTTTGAAGTTAGAAGTATAGGAAAGTTAGTCTCGTACAAGAAATAAGATTTTCTTTCGAGGTTACTACATTATATCTACAAGATTTCTTTAATAATCGATATGTTTCATTTTATACCAGCTGTTTGGGTTGTTTGAGTGACTATTATTATTTTTTGCTACCGAACGAAGCGAAGCGTCTTTAATTCGATTCCTGATAGAGTAGCGTTGCAACTTTAAAGACACAAAGACATTTATTTTTCGGAGTTTGAGAGATTTATGAAAACCTGATACACTTTAAGCACTTATACTTAAGTACATTAAATTATTATTATTAAGAAACATCTCCAAAATTTTACAACAATATAACCCTATAAGATCAATTAAAACCAACCATAACGAGAGCGATCTCATTTAGCGTTACTGACGCTATGAGCAATCTTAAATAAAAACACATTTACGAGAGGCACCCCTATTCACTGTATACACTTACAAAGGACAACAAATGACAAGCCATCCAAGTCAGGACCAAACTGGAGTATTATTTGACAACTATAGATAGGAGGAGCAAACTAAATGTCATTTATCATCAAACATGTTCGCAGAGAAAGGCCATTCTTATTGATAATAGCTTTGGCTGAACACGGGTTTCGCTATTACATTTTCCTCATGATTTCTCGACTTAAACGTGGGTTAGACATATTGAGAGTCTTATTATCTAAGAATATATGACGCTATATTGAAAAAATGTGACGTTAGGAGTACCTATAACCGCCGAGTGTGTATGAGAACATTAATTAGTGCCAATGAAGCGAAAGTGGTCTGCCAGAATTGGAACAAATTGGGATCCGTGATCTCTGCCTACCCCTTCTACAAGGAACCCCGAGTGTTTATGGGAAGATGTATGAGTGTCAATGAAGCGAAAGTGGTCTGCCAGGATTGGAACAAATGGGGATCTGTGATACGCCTACCCCTCTACAGGGAATCGGATGTGATGTGTATGTATGTATTATCTAAGGAGTTTTAAACACTCTAAAGATAGGTAGAATAGTTACTACTTTCTGTTCAATTCTTCATTACCTTTTCTTTTCAGAATAACACGCCTCAATCATAAAAGCTCATTCAATAGTTAGTCTCGTAATGAATCTTGAGATTCAGATTCTTAGAACGGTGTGAATAGCCGTAGTCAATGAATTCTGATTATCATCATACACTGTAAATTGTAGGTCTTATCATCAAAATTATGAATAGCAGTGTAATAAGAAATAAGGCGCGAGTGGGGATAATAAATATTTAATCACGACACATATTTAACGGTGAGGGAAAACATCGTGAGGAAACCTGCCTATCCCGCAGGATAGGTAATAGTCAGTGCCTTCATATGGTGAGACGGTTCACTACCTATCACGTTGGGTGCTGTCTATCTAGTGATACGCGGGCTTCGAATGACCCATACCTAACATGCCTTTGAAATTTCGGAGATGGGCATTCAAGCCTATGACTACCCCGCCATAATAAAAAAGGGAGCGTGTATACACAAGTCGTGAAGCGTATGTATGTGTTATGACACACATCATTTATTTCACAAACAGAAGCTCACTTAAATTTTAGTTTATTGGTAAATATTTATTACACCCTTACGTCATGATGCGTCATACGAATCTCATTAATATATTTATTTACGTGCTATTGAATGGGCGGTTACGTAGGGGCCGGCCCAATAAGATATATGACAGTCAGATAGACGCTATATTGAAAGAGTGACGTTAGAAGTACCCATAACCGCCGAGTGTGTATGAGTAGTGTCAATGAAGCCAAAGTGGTCTGTCAGGCTCGGGACAAATTGGGATGCGTGATCTCTGCCTACCCCTCTAAAGGGAATTAGGCGTGATGTGTATTTATGTATGAATGAATTTTCCAGGAGTTCTTTTGTCACTCTAAACCCACTTTTTCCAAGACATTCAGTAATCAGCGTGACAGGTAGGTGGTACGCCCTGTCGCCGATACACTGTCACCTATTCCGAGAAATAGGCTAGTTTCCTCGCAACGTTTTCCCTTTGCTTAGAGCTGAATCATTTCGCAATTAACTTGAAACGTTAGGTACGTAGTACTTCTGAAAATTCCTTTCCCGTAATTGGTATCTAGTCTAGTTTAACTAACTACTAATTATAATTCATATCTATACAAAACAATTTAACACTAACTAAATAATATTCATAAAAACCTTATCAACATTCGGGTATTGCTTACTAATTTCACGTGCATTAATTGACGGCCAAATGCAAACAAACACACATATAGTATAGTTAGATCACACACTAATGAAATACCAATGACCCATAAAGATTTGCTCAGCCTATCCAACCGGTACATAAAGCACAGTTTGCTATACCGTTAATTCTATCACACGCTGCTATGGAGTGAGTAAAAAATCCGCGGAACAAGTAAACTGGATTTCATACCAGTTGGTGCCAGACTCAATATGGGACATTGAAAGTTGCTCGTTTATAACTGGACGGTTAAATTAAGACGACATTAGGGGACCACGTCATAAAGTCTGGGGCTGATCTGGGATTTAAAGAGCCGGTCATCAGCTGATTTAGTTCCTGGCTAGACTGAAAAGGCCAATAAGCCCTTACTTTATAAAACTATTACTTTGGACTAAGTTGCCAATTAAACATTAAGGTATTTTGCTCATATTAATGCAAACTATGATATAATCAGTTCATTAGTAAATGACAACACTCGGTGATAATATGTTATGTTTATAGTCTGAATATAAATCTACACTATCTGTCTATAATCAAATACTCTACCCAAAATCATAGTTATATTGATTCTTTATCAAGAATACCAGAGTCTGTTAGGCAAGTGATAGCTATTATTCCTTCAATCATGGACCAACAATAGTCTTGGCAATGGATCAATATCCTAGCAAATAGTTCAGTGGCCCTAGACTTCCTCTGGATCGGGTAACGACCTCATAACAAAGGCTCCGGTAATTTAATCTACGCACAGATTAAGGTATAAGCTAAACTATCTCTATTAAGGTATAAGCTTAACTTAGCCTCAGTAATTTCTATTAAAAATTCGGTGAATGTATGTACTTACATATAAATAGTAGGTGATATTGAAAGCTAAGCATTTATAAAATACTTGCCATTGATCAAATAATTATATGTGAAGTTTGAATCGTAAATGAAAATATTACAAGAGAATTTTGAGTGGAATCGATAATTTAAATATTTTAGTAACGATACAGCAGTAGTATTATATTAACACATGACAGTCATATCATATCATTCCCGTGATTACATACTAAGTATGATGATAAAAATAAATGTATATTCGTTCCAATTCCCTCTCAAATTACATGGATAACTATTCTCATAACAAACCATTCCCTAGTAACTAGATTGTCTGATTATCTACTCGGTACAATCTAACCTAGTTTAAAAACTATAGTCCAATTCACTGAGCACCTCATCTCTGCATTACCCAAGAAACTCCGAGTAAGGCTCAGCACAATAGCGACGTTCCCTTGGGTTCCTTCCAACGAATGCACACGTCAAAGTTTCCCAATAACTTAGAGACCACTGACAAACTTCAGTCCTTCAGGGCGACAGCTGGGAGAGACTACATTATATCTTGATTGAAAACAACTTGGGACTTTGCCCATATAGCAGCGGAGTATTGGTTACTAATTTGTATAGTACCTGTACGGGAGATATGAGAATACTATACTAAGTTGCCTTTACCATAAACAGATCGAATTGGATACATTCTTTTCAAGGCTGGTGTAGCGTTAAGAAGATGAGCATGTACGAGAATGTTAACGTGTGATGGTGAAGTAAGAGAGATCTTAGGATCGTTCAAGGGGGCGATCGATAGTTTCTGCCTGGCTCTTTAGGAAAGTAGAGGTGTGAATATATGTATGTAGAATACCGTTCATTAGAGGTTTTGGTAACTATGTATGACATGGTGATGATGTGTTAATAAGGACTTATTTTACAATACGGTATTTCGTTATTTGAAACTTAATCGACGTCAGCAATTCGAAATTAATTAACCAAAATAAACGTTAACCTTCAACACGAGGATTATTTTAGCTGTCGAACTAGTGAACTATGAAAAATCAATAGGTCACCGCCACCTTTGTAAATGAAACCTAGAAAAAGTTTTAATAAAAAGGTTGGAGATGTTACGGACGATTAAACTTCACGAGCCTATAAATCTGAACTAACCTCGCCGAACCCCAAGTTTTGACCACACAAATCAGTGTTACATGCACATAAATACATATACAATCACTACCTAATAACCTAACTTACGGGATAGACAGATGTTAAGCATTTCGAAACGTAAATATTAACCTGATAATCAAAATCCTGTGATAGGTGGTAGCCCAAATCACCGTTTACAAAATTACTACTAACTATTATCTATTTCGAAAAAACAGAGAGGTTTCCACACCTTAATCATTGATTAAAACCATAACGACAATAGTAGGCAACCAAGATCAATCTTGCGTCTTAGCAACGTCGTGAGATTACAATCAACTGTTGAATTTGGGTCGGACAAATGAAGTTGTTGGACACAGTTTTACGGCGTTACTAAATATAGTATTCGCCATGGTTACGCGACAATAACTGTCTCGGCCGACCGAAGATCTCAAGG
This sequence comes from Leucoptera coffeella, assembly GCA_030578115.1. NCBI lineage: Eukaryota > Metazoa > Arthropoda > Insecta > Lepidoptera > Lyonetiidae > Leucoptera > Leucoptera coffeella. The sequence goes on along the minus strand of JAMBLF010000034.1, from coordinate 134,791 downwards.
AGAACGTAATGGCCAAACAATTGTAGAATACCGTTCTACGGATTTACGTGACAAATCCGTTGTAATTAGCAATTAGAATAGGTACCTCATTTATTGTTTCAAAACACGGTATTGTGAAAAGTTAAAACGGCTAATTTCTCAATATTTCTATTACGACAAACTATTTTGATAATTAGGTCGCTGTACATTTAGGTAATGCATAACTTACAAGTACTTATTTATAGAAATGTGATCTTCATAGTTCGCTTAATAGGAGTGTAATCAGTAGGTACCTAATATTAAATTAATCGATTAAGTAACTTTATTATTAGGAGCTTGTTTAGATAATATTATTAGCAAGATATCATGTTGCTTTATTCGATGAGTAATCAATTGAGACTATGGTTTCATTTAATTAAGCACCTAATGAATATTAACTGGAAATAATTGTCTAGTTTGTCTACAGTGTGTTAGGCTATTTATTTATTATGTTTAGGAACTAATATCTAAGTTACATATTATTTTAAATATTTAATTAGATAAAGTATCAGAAATATAATAAAATGAAAATTCTGTCACGCAAGGTATTCAATTCGGAATAGGTATCATTAACAGTAAATCAAAGGATACGAAGATACCCTATCTTCAAACCGAGAGCCCAAAAGGGGTTACCCTCCGTACACCGGATATTACGATCATAAATTCGAAAATAATGCCTTACTTCAGCAACAATGACGTTTAGGCAATTTTCCTTCTGAACATGATTTCAAAACATAGTTAAATCTACTTTTCGTAATGCCACCAGCGAATTTCAACACAAAATTTCATTATGCAATCTAAAGGCAACAATTGGTTTATTGCAAAAAAAGAATAGGCTATAGGTATTTAGGCACTTCAAAACATACCTACTTTTTACATTGCACAAATCAAATTACAGAATTATAACTAGGTACAAAGCGCCTATCTAGTTACATTGCTACGTACATATACTTTCACGTCTTTTAATCCCTTTCAGGGTGGACAGAACCTCGGAAATATAATATCTCAATAAGGTCACTTTTTAGAATTTGTATTGGGGTTGTGATGTCATATAAAACATTGGTTGCAATCCCATCGCCTAACGAATTCTATTTACCCTTATTCGCCTCCAACGACATGTCAGTAAGAACGGCAGCTAGTTAGCATTTTTTACGTCTAACGGCAAAACATTACTACGTAGTAGGTAATAAAACACAACCACGAGCACAGCGCACAATTCAGAGACAAGACAGTAAAGTTGGAGCAAAAATGTTTTTTCGGCCACCGAAAAATGTTGCGAGTTTCGCGAAGCGTACATGCACATTCATTGTGAGGCAAACGTAAAAGGTACAAAAGACAGAGGACGAAAAATTACGCGAAAAAGCTAATGTTTTGAATGCCCATAGTACTTTTGTTATAAGGTTCAAACAATAGCTTTTGAGAACTAAGCGTCAACATGACACCATTCAGAGAGAAATTGAAGTGAACATTATTAAGTTCACTACATACATGTACATTCATGTCCTTTAATCCCATTCAGGGGGACAGAACCTCGGAGACATGTAAGCATCAACTTGATCAATTTTTACCATGAATATTGGGGTGTGATATCATAATGAACAATGTAAACAGGTTATTAGCCCACTGCTTACTGGTTCCTTTGACACCTTCTATAACAAGCCGGGAAGAATGGCAACTAGTCAGCATTTTTTTACTTCGCAAACTAGCATATATGTATAAAAGCACAAGCATATGGGAAGAAATCAATAAATTAGTTGGTAGTTATCATTCACACACATAATGCTTGTTTCACCAATGCGTTATACTGTTTCATGCTCATACACACAATGTAGAAAGGAACTGTGAGTACCTATAGCCACCCAGTAAAAATCCAGCAAAGTAAAAAGCCTGTGCTTCAGTAAGGAATGTAAAAATTCAGTTAAATAGTTTTTATCTAACCATAACTACACAAAAGTTGCTGTGGTTTAGACTGGACATGCATAAAACATTACATTTCCTCTTACCCACAGTTTATTGTTAAAGTTCTATAAAAAAAGTGAGTCATGACATAGTGAATCATAATTCAGGTCAACACACAGCTTTGTGTACTCTTTATGGCCTAGATTTTGGTATAACATCTAGACTTTATGAATTGAACCTTTAACAGAACTAAATAATGTAACTTGGTTATTTTGTAATGAGATCTATAATTAAAATAATCATTTAATGAAGAGAGCCACTGATATTTTACCTAACCTATTTAATAGTGTGACACAGCAAGCTGAACTTCTGTTAAATGTAACTAATCGGGTACACCTATTATAGTAGAACTTTTCAAGTAATAATTTTATATTGCATAACAACTAATAGCATAAACCTCTTTTCGCAGAATATCGTTTGGCATTAACTCATTTAGCATACATTGAAACCCATAATTCTGTAAGTCAGAATTATCTGTACGCATAATTTTGGTATCCATAATAATCACAATGTATAATCATCACATCGCAGAAAGTTCAAAACCAGATTCATCTTTTGGCATATATTTCTTATCCATAACTATTTAAAAGTAGAACCATCATTTCGCATAATGCTTACAGCAAGAATCATCTTTTATGATTATTGCAACACTTTTCTAATCAGGCGTTATCATTTTTACTATTGCTATTTGTTGGAGGTAGTAATCACATGAATCATTATTAGTTGTCGGGTACCCTTAGTATAATGTATAATATAATGTATAAGTATAATGTATAAGTATAATGTATTAGTATAATGTATAATATAATGTATAATTTAGTATAATTTTATTTTCTGATTAATTTAATTGTTTTTTTTTAGTAATTGTAATAAATAAAAGTTGATTTAATGATAATTATTTGGTTTTTATATCCTTGCCCATGAGAGCATGTTCGTTTCTGGCACTCGCCCGGCCGCTGCCGCGGCACACTCGCTTCGCTTGCTCGGCTCGTGCATAAGAGGTCACGGTTCTAACCTAACCTAACCTACGCATTTTTAAAGAAGAAAAGTAACCCAATCTATATTATTCTAATTGAAATTCTATGATCTTCATAGTATGCCTAGTCAAATTATGCCAAATAATCTGTACTCTAAATGAACGTTATGCTAAATGATATTATACAAAATTTTAACTATGCCAAAGGTAAATATGCCAATAAAAATTCTACTATATTAAATGTATGCCATTCTAAATTCGGTCATAAGCACATTATGCCTAAAAATATTTATGTCAAATATTTTTTATGCCTAATAAATGATCGACTAAAGAAGTTTCTGCGAAGTCAGTTCTCCCAAATAGGTTTCGGAGTATCAAGTTTCTACCAAATAGACCGCACCCTAACTAATCATCAATTATTATCTCTGTTCTAAGCAAAAATAGATGTTGATAAAATCAAAAGCTTTGCTTTACAAATACCTCAACATTAGCGCTCCAAACAAACTGCCTTCAAAGTCATCTAACTACTGCCCTTGTTAGTAAGAACTGAGCAAGAGGTTAAAAGGATTAAGAGATTTCTTGTCCCAAGTCCTAGTAAATTATTATAAAAGCATATCTCAAAGTGTTTTTATGCAGAGTGGTAGCCGAGATATATTACTCATGATCCTGGATAAATCACTATTGCTTGATTCATTCAATTAAGTAAACAAATTTACACACTTTGAATAAATTTATTCATATACACATTTACACCCTCTTTTTCTGACTGGGATAGATAGAGATTAGATAGAGAAATAGATGATTGTCAGCGACCATAGAAGGTTCTTAGAAATATGTGTCACGTCACATACAAGTCACAATACAAAACTATTCTTTCTACTTTCCCTACCTCCAAACATTCCGCATCTTAAGGTTAATTTTAATTGCATTACTGCACTTTCCGAGACCCATAGTTTTGAAAATACATACATAAATTTGTGATGCATGAGAAATATGGGTTAGAAATAGGTTGGTACACATATAGATGTTTAGCATTTACAATTTCATTATACTTTTTAATCATCATCAACAGAGACTTAGATCAAGTTAAAGGCAACAGTTAAACTTAACTCAAACAATATGAAAGTTAGAGAGGCGAGAATAACTAGCTCTGAGGATGTAACTAACTGCAAATTTAGTTAGCAAAGTTCCCTTGAATGTTTCATTAATAGTTCCTGGTACATAGCTACACTGGATTATGTCAAAGACATTCAACATTAACTCAAAGATATTTACAACATCTGTGAAATGGATACTGATCGTACCCTTTGTGCTGCAGTACAACAGAGAATGGTTATTTTTTTAGAATGTGTAGTACATTATAAAAATATGTTTAAAATTATGTTCTTATTATCCACACAGCTAGATAAACATAGCAGACCTAAAAAAATTTATTTATAAAATTAATGAAAGGACTATAGTCACTCAAGCCTGTGCCTCAAATTTTAAACATCTAAGGCATTATCTTATTATTTTCCAGTATTTATGAAAAAAATAAAGCTAAATTTGTAGTGTTTTGTATGTAATAGATAATAATGAATTTAAAACTGAGTTTTTAGCTTAAATTAAGGCAAATGACTGATCAATCAGAAGGTTTGTTAATAGCAATCATCATAATTTTAGCATAATACAAAATCAATGTTTGGGTTACAAAATTTACAATTGTTTATTTAGTAAAATAATGCAAGATCCCTTTTATAACAAGCTGCATAATGAAAAGAAAGCTTATAAATACGACGCACTGGAAGCCTCAAAGAGAAAGGCTCTTGGCAGGGATATAAAAAGTTTGACCTTTGTGTGTACATTCAACATAGCCAACCACTGGGTTCTGCATTCATGGCCAACTCACCTTATCAGATGGGAGGTTTTTGGCAGACATGATGTCGAATCCTGCGTCCCTTGAGCCCGTCGGAGAGACGATAGAATCCAAAGAAACGCTGCACAGCTGTCACGACTCAACCATATACACAAAACACAGCACTCACTCAGCCATTATCACTGAACACCAATTTTAAAGCCTCAAAGCCACCAACACAATAATCGTGCCATCTTTCTGTGTGCCATTGTCAACATGAATTCCGATGCAGACTCATAAGCACTGAGGATTTATCACAACACAAAATAAAACACAATGAGCCAAAAACGCGACTGACAGGCAACGGCAGCGACAAACAAACACAAACTCATTCAATTTGACAGGAGGCAAACATGGCGCACAGGGCGGTGCCTGACAAAGCGCTCTACGCAGACAGAGAGGACGGCGCCTTCCTGCTTACTCACGGGCTGCAAGCGCCAATGTTGAACTGTTACGCTGATATTACACTATCAGGTATAACTCATATAGGAAATAAGTACGAAAATTTAATAAAACTTGTGCATTACATTATAAAAAGCAATTATGTTCGTCTACAATAACATACACAATGCTATTAAAATGGTATTGTCTGGCTAACGAAAGTAGATACTGGATAATTTTGCAAACTTTTTATATGACAACACTAAAGTGTTCCTACCATCGGATATTTACCCTACAATTTGGGGTATTTCAAGTAGAAAGTACTTAGGAACAAGTACATAATTCCAAAAAGGCATTTTTAAAACAAACTCATTTTGAACATTTTATAAAATGAGTTTTAAAAATTCGTACGTCTGCTAAAATTGTGTTAATCGAAAATAAGTTTCGTATCTACGTGTTGGATCATTTCAAGAGCTACAGTAAGCCTTACGTTGGTCTAATAAATAGCTTAAGTAATTAGGTACACTATGTATTAACTAATTAGGTAGGGAAAAACTTAACAATTTTATTTAAAAAAAAATTAATTTGTGTCTATTTTCCGAAAAATTTGGTAAAATCAGAATTAGTGTATGGTATTCCTATTTCTGACGCCGAAGTTGGCGTGTTGTTGATTTTTCTTTATGGTTCTTTATGGTTGACTTGCGTAAAGTTAGGTTAGGTTGACTTGCGTAAAATGTCTTGATATTTTTTAATTTTAATTAAGTAAGTACATATTATTTGTTTAAGTTATTTTTTGTTTCTTTAATACGCTACAATTGAGTGTTGTATCCGTGTAATGTTTGGTATGGAGTTAATAAAGAGATAACAAGTTATATGAGCTACTTTTAATCACGTCATAACGCGGACAAAATTCCAAGTATCCACCAGTAAAATAAAAATAAATGTCAAAGTATCAAAGTGAGTTGTTCCGACTTTCCTTTTTATTTTAGGGTTGCAATGCTAATATACTTTAAATTTGCCGCGCTTTTTCAGTATCTACTTTCGTTAGCCAGACTATAGTATTAACGCAACTAAATTGGATTCATTTTCAGAACAATTGACAATTATTTTAAATTCAAGAATGAGGGGAAAACTTAATAGTAGACTTCGTAGAAACCAATGTAGTCTCGCAATGAATAAATACACAATAATATGTGTACATTTTCTTTGAATATCACGAGCCACTTTAAAAACAAAAAGGAAGATTAAAAATATAAACGAACGACAGCACCGTTGCGTTATAATTTAAGTAAAATTCTATAACTTTGCTTTGCTTTATGTTACATATCTATGTATTCTATTCACTTTCCGGGAGAAGTATCACAGATTTTCAAGTGCCTCTTTATATCTGATAAATTTGTCATCCTAGATACGAATCCCTTTTATTAGTTTAGATTATAAAACACGTTTTGCGACTCTATTGTCAGGAATTTGGAATGGCCATTCTAACTCAGCTGCCAGCGCATCAAATATCCAATGTCTTTATGTATATTTTATTTTAGTTCTTAAAAGCCATCTGCCACAGCACCGCACTGTAAGATGTAAATATGCTTCCCACATATCGGAACATTTGCATCTGCTTACAGCTTGGCAAAAAAGTCTAGAAACGTAAACTTTTATTTGTGATCTTAAGTTAATCCATACTCATGCAAAAGTTGATCGGCTAACTGGGCATCCTTTGAGTGACTCTCATCACTTCCCTCTTTAATGTTTATTCTAAGGTTAAACATACATCACACCTTTCCTTGTTCTGTCATAAGGATGCTTTGATACAATATAAAGATCATAGTTTTAAGAGATTCGCGATTTATAACATAATAATTAACGGGACTTATCGCGTAAGTTTTATATAATAAAATTACCTTTATTAACCCGACGTTTCGGCTACGTTGCATGACCGTTGTTACTGCAACGTAGCCGAAACGTTGGGTTAATAAAGATAATTTTATTATGTAAAAACTTACGCGATGAGTCCCGTTAATTATTAAACATGAATATAAAAATCGTCCGCACCATAAGCGCTCACATTATCAAAAACATTTTTGTAACCGCCCTTAGTCTATTCAGATTAATCAGCTTTTTGTTCTTCCGGTATTTGATGTAAATGCTCTCCATAGCACTCTGGAACATTGGAGCAAAGAGCATATACCGTCGGGTCCATGACATAGGCTTGCATTCCCCTTCCTTCCCTTGTGACGGAAAATAACTCAGACTAATCGTCATTCACAGAAAAACAATTGGTCATGTCGCTGCTGGGTAGTCGATTAATGGACTTATAAGGGCTTCCATATTTCTGCAGCACCAGCCACAAAGCTTCGCGAGGAATACTATCAAAGGCATTCTCCAAATCTACAAATAAGATAGCAGTGGCCGACCTTGCCATTACTCTTTTGATTCTTCTATTTTGCCTAATTTATGTAGGATGTATAATGTACCTTAACAAACGTCTCGTTGCTGCTTTCGCAATCAGATAAAATAAAAATATTTTCATCAATTCGTCGCAAAATGGCGGACGGAGGAGTCGGTATAGATTTGTATGCTGATGATATTGATTCTGATTTTGCTAGACCGGTGAGACTTCATGTGAATTATCATTATTTTATGTTGTGATATGTAGATTATGTATGGGAAACTAATATTGTAGGTTTCCTGGTAATGTAACAAAATTTTTGTTCGGCGTTTTACAGGAAGAATTTGGTGGTGAAAACGTGGATTTGTACGACGATGTGATTGCTGCTCCGCCTGTGAAACCTGAAGGTGATGCCCCTGGTGGTCCTCCGCATCCTCATCCCCCTGAAGAAACCAACGGTAATTCGTACCATAACAATGGGCCTCCAATGCATCACCATCATGGCGGACGCCGCTTTCAGTTATACATCGGCAATCTCACTTGGGTTTGTACATGATTTTGTCTCTGTATTAGTATAAGTTTTATGTATAATAACATGCGTTCAAGTGTAGCTCTAAGATTGCCATAATTGATGCTTGTATCACTAATTTGTATTAGTGTTGTACTCGGTATGTATGTAGGTTATAAATCAATATTCTCTACTGTTCCATACATTTTATTCAGAACCGATACTAACGGTTTAGATTAATATCGTCTTTAGGGAAATCACCTGTAAAAAAATAAGAAAATTGTCTCACTAAAATGTTGTTCAGGTTTTGTTACAACTACTTTATTTACATGTCATTGTATATTTAGGGTTAGCTAAAACCCTTTTATGAAATCGTCGATTATTACCATGCCCTTAGAATAGTAGCATATATCCAACTGAATTAGTATTGTCTTCCATTATATAGAAATGGTCTCAATGCTTGTGTTTGGTATATTTGAGTTATTCAGCGCTAAAAGTGCTTAACGTTTTGAAATTATACTGCTAGGTGTCTGTCTGAATGTAAGGTATCTGATTATTGTATGTTTTTCGTGTATTATGCGATTTGGTAAGTTCTGTTTTGTTATCCTTATTGTACTATTTAACATTATATAATTAATATTTATTATTCTAAATAATATTAATTATTAAGAGGAAATAAGATGTTTAACTTTGATCTCGATATCTGTCACCTTGGGTACTGTCTGTGAGGTTTGAGTGACATTTATAGCTATGCTAGTGATACCTCAAGCCCTTGACACCCCAAAATGGGTAATGGTATTAATGTACAAGTAAATATTGACCCTGATATGTCCTTCCAAAATATAATGTTATTAATGTTCAATCATGAACTATGTGCTGTTAATGGAAACAACATTTTGATGTAAGTATTGTGCATAAGTTGATAAATATTAGTCTTTTTGTATCTTATGTGAGTTCTATAAAAGAGTTAGAATTTGGGTTCTTTCAGTGCTTTGAAAAATATTTATAGTAGCAAAATATATTGAAACTGCATGTGTTTTTATCAAATCTATGGTACTTCAAACAGTAATGAACTGCCATTCTGAACATTGGCAAGTATAACAGTGTATTTACAATGTTTTTTGTGTCAGGTAAAGGATTTGATTTTTATTGAAGTAACTATTGTTAGGAGCAGGCTCAATATGGCAATCTTGGTAATGGCAAAATAATCTGAAACTCACTGAATTATATAATGCTTTATGTCAATTAACATACTCTTGGAGAAAGTATGAAATCATAAGCTTAAAGCTCTCATAAGCATAATAATAAAGTATCTCTGTTAATAATAAACATACATTTTTTTAAATATTACATATACAAGTTAATTTGTCAATTTCTGTCAATTTAATATCAGTTTCAGATTAGTTTTGTCCAGTAATTGAATTTGATAAAGTTATAGATGAGCAGAGGTTTTCCAACGTAAACTCATCTTAGCTTTGGTTTTAAATTAGTGCTACAGAGATCTTTGTTTAAATTGTACTTCAGCTACCAAGTATTTATCTCCAAGCTCTATGCTTGATATTAATATCTCAGACTATAAATTGTTATAGTTATTTAATGACTATTATATTTAATACATTTAGTTAAATTTAAACTTACTTTGTATTGTCCAAATTAGGTTTGATGTGTTTAATAAGACCTCTTGTAGCATTAATTATTTTTATAAATGTTCAACACCTTGAACAGGTTTACTTTAAGTACCATAATTTATTGAATAATGAAACAAATATTTGGATATATGGCATGTTCAAAGTAAATCTGTTCATTTTTATTTATATTACTTGAGTCATTTAGGCTATATACAGTAGAATTATATCTTTTGATTGCTAATAATTGTTAATACCTATTAAAATGTATATAGCCTGCAAAGACTAAGTTGTACTTTTCAGGTATAATATGCAAGTTTAGTTATAATTTGCATATAAACATTGTTTTCCTCTTGAATAATAGTTTAAATTTATATTTGTATATTGTTAGTGAAAAAATGAATATCTAAATTTTATTGCTAATTTGTTCCATTAGAAAATTTAATTGAATAAAGTAGTATGTATCCATGTCTAATATTTGTGATTACAGTGATGCTATCAGTATACAAATATTTATTTCCGTTGCTTATTGAATATTTTCAATGATTCAATTTCTGTGCGTGATGTAAGGGGTACTTATATTATTGTTTTTACACATTTTGTTTTGCCTTTTGATTTACAAGGTGTTATGGTATAATATATTATGTTATTTATCCCTTTCTAAGTTCTAAATATTTTGTCATGATATAATTGGTTGACTTCGAGTATGAGAAGGTATACATGACAGTTAAATAAACTGCATTTTCTTATATTATTTTACATATTATTTAGTTCATAAATTATTTGTATGTATGCGTTTGGTTTGGATTGATTGTGTCCAAATGATTCTGTTAAATAAAAAGGGTGGTTGGTAATAATTATTTATTAGATAAGTAGGTGTATAATTTACATTGATATTCAAATTAATTAATTAATAGACAATAAAGATTTCTGTTTGCTACACATTATACTTTATACAAATGAAAGGTAATGCATGTCTATAAAGGTAATTTAAACAGGATAGTAAGTATTGTTTGTCATAAGCATTTTTCAATTAATCTCCATTCTTGTTTCAAGAATAATGTACATAAGCTTTCTTCACAGTGGTTTTGTTTTAAGCATTCTAGAAAATTATAGTCATTTTTTCTTGTGTTTATAAGTTTCTCCAAAATGCAATATATTAGAAGACATTAGACATAGGTTAAATACCCATAAGACAAGTGCCTAAATATAATTGCTTGTACTTATTATATGAATATTTTATGTATGTGTACTAACACAGAGTTTTGTCAATAGTTGTATTTACTTTTGATTCATGTTAGCTGTGATTTTCGTGTGGATTCCCTCCCATGTCATCATTGAAATAATATTCCCATTAGATATATCTTTTCTAATACAATATTACACTAGATTTGCTATTATTGTGTAGTGTAGACATAACCTGATTTGCGTACATAATTTATAACATATTTGTTTCATTTGTGAGTGGTTGTGAATGGTAGAAAAGTGCATATTGTGAATGAATGAATGATCTGCTGAATGTGAATTTCCATGCGTCCATTGATAAAACATACCTTTATATTTACAATTGCCTTTAATTCATGAGTAATTGTATAGTTTTTACATGGTAATAAAAGAATATTTTTTGTATATATGAAAAGTGATTATTAAAGGTCATTTTAAAGCGTTTTTGCATTATGTCTCAACTAGTAAATAGACTGTGATAAAAAATATTGAAAATTTAGTAAGCTTATTATGATACTAATGATGTCATTTATAGATTGATATAGTGCTAATGTATTTGTAATATTTTGTTTTCTCAATATCACAGATATTTGAAATAATTTATATAACATAAATTATCAAATTGTTTATCTTCATTCTGTATACAATAACGACACTAACTTAATTAGAAATGTTTTTGTTCTACTTCAAAACGTGGTTGTATATCGTATTTAAACCAGAAAATTATTGGTTTTTTAAGTGCTTGAAAATATAGGATTCATTGCACCAAATCACATTATAAATAATCTTATCGATTCTGTCAATTCTGTTAAGGCGTTTAGTAAACTTACCAGTATATTCGTTGTTCCATAGACATCTTATGTTATACATAATTAATTCTTCTTTTCTAGAATCAATCAAAATAAATATCTGAAAATAGGTCATAGAAATTTTACTATCCCAATGTTAAATAAACCTCTGGTTTTGATTACCGTCAGAAATAAATGTACTGGTTGACATGCCCACGTAAAAGGTATTGCATACTTTTATATTAGGAACAAATTAAAAGCTATTTAATTTGGAATGTGCTTAAAAGAAACGTTTTCTGCTACTGTTCTCTGCTGCTAGTTAAACTATCCCATTAAAAGTTATCATAGTATGTGAAGTATATTATTAAGTATGAATAAATTAAAAATAAACACTCAAAATTCTAATGTGATAATGGAAATAAAAGACTGGTTTCACATTAAACAATCTTTCCTTTATTCCTCGCACAAACCTTATAAAACGCTTACCACTGAGTCATGTAACAAACACTAGTATGAAAGACGATGAATGCAACATGACAAATCGGCAAAACTATCTTGAGGTACGTAAAATAATTAGAATTCTACTTCAGGTATCTAATGAATGAAGACTTATTCTGTGTATGACGATGAGTGATAGAACGATTTTTGATTTACTAATTCCAGTGGACGACAGATCAAGATATAGCAAACGCAATAGCGGAGGTCGGAGTGACAGACTTTCAAGATGTGAAGTTCTTCGATAACAGAGCGAATGGGCAATCGAAGGGGTACTGTGTAGTGTCCTTGGGATCGGATAACTCGCTCAGAATGGTACTGGACAGACTAGGGAAGAAGGAACTGCATGGGCAACATCCAGTTGTCACGCTTCCTACTAAGCAGGTAATATATAGATTACTAAGTTAGTGAAGTTAAAATAATTATGTGTTGCAATCCTAAGGCACAACGGAAGTGAAGAGGGCTTTCAAAAGGTTTGGCCATGCCTCCATGTCATTGGGTCGCTAATAATATAATTATGAATTTGATTATTATCTGATTCGTGAATCGAAAATTGAGTACTGCATAATCTGCACTCTATGGTTTATGAAAACAAATTGGTATTTTAAATAATTTGCATATTTAATGTAATTGTCCTCTTACAACATTAAATTACTGGTCAAATCAGACATCTGTGTTATTGGGGATTGACCTGTGTTGGATGAGATACTGAAGGAAGTGCTAATATTCTTTGTTATAGGATATAGCCTACGTATAAAGCTTGTAAACAGAAGTACATATATTTGGGAAGGATTTCATGTGTCATGTTACCCACCTGATCATGATATATTTAACTTATCAGCTTAGTTATCCTGCAAGTTAATACAAAACTCCCTAAAAAGACTATTCTATCATAAAATACCATTACAAATAGGCAAAATGTTTATTGAGTTTGCTGATTATTCTGGACACAAATTATACTTAAACTATAATGCAGTTTATAATAACTCCAAAGTCACAATTAAAATTAAAACAAATCATTCTTGCGGAATATTCATCATTTGTAATTTTCCAGGCATTGAACCAGTTTGAGAGCCAGTCCAAGACCCGTGCTACTCCACCCGGACTAAACAACCCAGGAATGAGAGGCCCCCACCCTGGCGGCCCACCTGGTCCTCATCCAGGAGGTAAGGTCCATAGAAACATACCTTTATATATATATATATATATATATATACTATATATATAAATACTATATATATCTTTATAAACATACCTTTGAACCCTGCGAAAATTACTTAAAGGGGTGAACTCAAACGTTTCTCATGATGGGCACCTAATTTTGAGTAAACTAAGACAGTATAATTAATAAGTTCCTTTATATCTGAAACCATGTTTCACTGTGTTGGAAAAGCATATACCATGGTGGGGTTATGGATTTCTACTGGATGCAATTAGCTACATCAACCTGGTCCATTCTCTATTTGTTCAAGAAGAGAACTACCGTGATTATTGGAAACATACATATAACTTCTGTTTATGGCACATTTTCACTAGATAGTCAATAAATACACTATATCATTTTCACTAGATAGTCAATAAATACACTATATAACTTTCTTGCATGCATGTTTATAGAAAATTACTCACTATATCCTATTATAATAATATTCTCTCTTCATTACAGACTTCTACGGTGGTCCGAACGGTCCGCCAAACGGCCCCCCTGGTCGCATGATGATGCCCGGACCTCCAGGCCACGGACCCCGGCACGGCCCTCCGCCAGGCCCTCCGCACATGCAGCCGCACCAGGGACCGCCTCCGCACCACATGCAGCATCAGGGACCACCTCCTCACCAGGGACCGCCGCAGATGAGGCCTCCTATGCAGGTGAGAACCAATTAAAACCCCCAGGAGGCAGAGGTTAAGGTGTCCATCTCCGCAATCGCGGAGGTAGTAATGCTATGGTCACCTCGAATCAACCGAAGATTGTCAGTACTCAATGTGACAGGTGGTAAGCCACGTCGACATTTACAAGCACTATTACCTGTCGGTGAACAGGGGCCTTACTCCACTAATGCATTGTAGGCACAATATTACTTCAGTATCGATACAGTAATACTTAAATACACTATGTGCCAAAGTGTCAAATGATGGTTACTGAAGTATTACAATGCATTAGTAGAGAGAGGCTCCAGGTAGTTTTCCTCTCGAATTGTCCCCCGCCGTATTCGGTATTCGGTCAATTTGTTGATCAATATGCAAACAGACAATTGACCCTGTGTCCTGTAATCCATATACTCATACATTAAACTTTTACCTCACCTTCCAGTTCCAAGGTCCCCCTCAAATGCAGCGCCCCCCTGGCCCGCAGGGGCCCCGAGGTCCGGAGTGGGGTCCGCGTGGCCCTCCGCCGCACCACATGCAGCCGCAGCCGCAGCCGCAGTACGGGGGGCCCCCGCAGCACCAGATGCCGCACCACGGCCCACCGCCCCATGCTGTGAGTTTACATATTGACTGATATTTACGTCCTTTAATTTCTTAGGGGGGTGGACAAAACCTCAGAGACATGATAATATAAAAAAAAACATTTATTCAGACATAAAGACAGCTCACAACGAAAAATAATAAATAAACACACACTTAAAGTCAAAGAGACGTCTGTATGGTACCAAAAAGGAATCGATAATAGTGTTCTTATTAGAAAGAATATTGGGGTTGTGTTGTCAAATAGAGAGTTGGTGACAGGTAGCTAGCCTATCGCCAATATCCATTTACGACCTACGACATGCTATTAAGAAGAGAGGCTAGTTAACATCCCTTGTACGTCCCAGTTAGCACAGGAAATATATAATAAAAATAAAAGAATCCCTCTTCTCTCAATCTTTATGGTTGTAAGTTCGTAAAGATATTCGTAATGTATGTTTTCAATTATTGTTACTTTCAATATTGTCTGATAACCGGCAATTTCACACGTAACCTTCAAGCTCATCCCCAATCATTGTTGTTTTTATATGCCTTAACATATATATGACATTATTACATTATATACTATTATATGACATGAATGTTTTCGTCCTTAGCAGGGTCCGCAAGGCATGCCGCCGCCCCACCACCAGATGGCGCCGCACCAGGGGCCGCCGCGGGGCCCCCCGCCGCACCCAGGTATGAACGGCTACCCAGGTACGACTCTTTCAGATCTAAGCATGACCCCACACGAGCAATACTAATGTAGATGGTTTATACGAAAGGCAAAGGATAGTGTACGTAGTTGTAGTTAATGGTTCTCGTAAAGAAATGAAATGATATGGTTATGGAAACGAATATTGGATATCAATATGCCATATAATTACAATAATACATTAATAATACATTGTTACAATATGTACATTTAACATGTAGTTTGTATGAGTAACAGAAAATTTGATTTTAATTTTAGACTTAAATTGATAAAAGTATTAGTAATTTTAATTACTAAATTAGGAGTTAATTTACATTGCCTTTAATATAAATTGTCCCAAATGCTTGAAACGAGGTGGGTGGTATATAATTTTATGTATTTATATGTTGTGCTGAATAGCACTTGTGAGTTTATTGTATGATAACTGTAACATATACAACACATTGTATATTACAGATAACATCAAGTACTTTACTGTAGTTTAAGTTAAAAGTCGGTGCTGAAAAACAGCGGAGAGATTTAGTGAAATTACTCCATACAATTTTTTAATTTATTTGTTAGTTCAGTTGCATGCTATTTTTATTATTATTATTACTGGAACTCATCTTATTCGTTAATTAGTAATTAGATTATTATGTTATATCTTTTGTCACGCACGTTAATATCACAACTAACGAAGCTTATGCATGAAAAATAGCTAATTTTTTACATCACTTTATCAAATCTTTTTTTAAAGTTATACATTATCTATTGAGTCCATTAAAATAATGTTTGCTTTATATTATATCATTCCATCTTATACCTCCTTATTTTTCGTTCTTCAAACAAGTATAACTCACAAGAGATAGAAACCATATTTTTATTAATTTAACATGCGTAAAAACAACCTTACAATAAAAACCATCATTACGCACCCAGTTTCCATTAGCCTTTTTATCAGTTTTCTTACAAACTTATTGATCATACCTACAACCACGCCCGTTTCCCTGTAGAGGGGTAGGCAGAGATCACGAATTCCCATTTGTCTTGATCCCGACAAACCACTTTCGCTTCATTAACATTCCTATACAACCACACTCGGCGGTTATATGTACTTATATTATATTTTTTGTTGATCATGCAACCACTATATAACCCGATATACAATAGAACCCATAATTAACCACCCTTCTCCATTGTCCATAGGTCCAGCCGCGCCCGCTCCGCACGTGAATCCAGCCTTCTTCAACCAGCAGCCTCCGGTGCAGCCGGCGCCAGGACCCCAGCCGGGGCCGCAACCCGGACCACCAGGTTAGTGGGATAAGTGTTGGTGGGATTGGAAACAATGTGAAAGTAAAATTGTGTAGGGTGTATGAATGAATGAATAAAGTTGGTTATTGATGGGATTTTACCGATATCTGTGTTCATATGATTAGAAATAAAGATTTATGGAATCTGTTGAATTTATAACCATTTAGTTTAGAACAACAAACCCATGGAACTTGACCATATTTAAATATTTTATTTCTATAATAGTCACCTTATTTATAGAAGCTACATTTTTAGTTATCTCAGATACTATTCGTATGTGCGTCTGAGTATGTGTAAACTTAAATCTCCTATCATCATAACTACTATAGCTAAATTGTGTACTTTATACTGTTTTCTGTCCCGAAGGTCCGTACGGGCACCCGCCTCACGGAGGCCCCCCGCCAGCGCAAGGACCGATGCCAGGCCCCAGGCAGCCCTATGGTAGACCACCACAGGTAAATAGTAATGTTACTTATTTAGCCATTTGTACGTGTGACCTCTGACTACCCTGCTAGTGTAAATGGTCATAAAAGTGTTTGTTTTATAACAATTATGTACTGTGGGATGGACACATACATACATACATACATACATACATACATACACATCACGCCTGATTCCCTGTAGAGGGGTAGGCAGAAATCACGGATCCCCATTTGTCTCGATCCTGACAGACCACTTTCGCTTCATTGACATTCATACATCCTCTCATACACTCTCGGCGGTATGGACACATAATATTTAATATAAGGTCTGTAAAGGTACAACAATTGAGTTTACGCTGTAATTGGGGGCATTAATTTTCCGTGACCATAGTTCTTAATGTATGTACATAGGGCTGTAAATAGAATGCTTTTATTATGGAATGTTATAGGAGTTGACTTTTTTATCGTTATTGGGCGACGGTCTTTTAAACTGGCACCAATATTCCATATCATCCCAATAAGTTCCATCACAATCTCAATAAGTATATTAAAAGGTATCTACGAGATATTGTGTGATACAAGGTAGAAAATATTGCGTGTCCAGATGGTGTAGTACCCTTATTTACATACTTCATTTACAAGACATCTATATTTGTCAAATAAACTTATTAACGTACATGTACAGTAGTATTTAAATGCCAAGAGACAACCAGTGTCAGGCAAATGTTTTGACTTTCAATGAATGTACTGTACTTGTACTTATGTTGAATAAAAATATTTGACTTTGACACGCTTAATACAACCCTTCTTCCTCACCAGGCGTACCCAGGAGGTCCACCCGACCCGAGTCGCGCGCCAGCCCCCATGGCTCCCCACATACAACACCCCGTCATCAGCGAGGCGGAGTTCGAGGAGGTGATGGGCAGGAACCGGACCGTCTCCTCCAGTGCCATTGCGCGCGCTGTCAGTGACGCCGCCGCCGGGGAGTACGCGTCTGCCATCGAGACTCTTGTTACGGCTATATCGCTTATCAAGCAGAGCAAGGTTTGTAGTTTTACGTAATAATAATAATATCTTTATTGAGACATCCACATCAATTACATACAATATTCAACATACAATAGAATTTATAGACAATAATGGAATTACACAATACACAACACATAAAATTACATGTCATTTCATTTAACATTATATTCTATTTTACGTACATACATATACGTGTCACATATGCATGTCCTTTAATCCCATTAGGTGGAAATAACGTAGGAGAGACGATAATATCAGTTTGGTGACTTTTTAGCATGAATATTGGGTTGTGATGTTATATAGAACAATGATAGGTTGCTAGCCCTTCGCACAATAGATTCAAGTTACCCCTGATCTCGTAGGTACCCCATATACCGCCTTTACGATATGTCGGGAATAACGGTAGGTAGTTAACATTCTTTTTAAGTCTTAGACTAGCAAGGCACAAATCTATTCATTTTTTACATACAAGCCTTAAATGGCTATGACTGTAACGATTTTATGGAACTATAATATATACACATCACACCCGTCTCGCTACAGAAGGCTAGGCAGAAAATTGTACTATGAACCCGCATGTAATGTTGCTGATATACAGATATACATCTGGACCGTTGCCCTCCAGAGCAGTAGATCACGAATCCACGTTTGTCTCGATCCTGACAAACCGCTATCGTTTCATTCAGGAGTTTAAATTGTATGTGATATGGTAATAATAGCGATTTAACTAGCAACTGTCATTTCAATCATGAACTGAACTTTGAAATCATATTCAATGTATAACTTATGTATTTAACATTATGTTTTTTTCCAGGTGGCTCATGATGACCGTTGTAAGATTTTGATCTCATCTCTTCAAGACACGTTGCACGGTGTGGAAACAAAGTCGTATGGAGTAGAAAGAGCACGTCGGGAAAGGTTAGTTTACAAAATGCATACACAATTGTAAATGATTATGAGATAAAAAAAACATTGTAACTGTGTTTCGACAGATCCTATTACTCTTACAGATGTATTTTCTATAGATCTTATGACTATAAGGGAGCTTGAATATATTTCTTTTGAACGGGTTTACAACTCATTCTAATTGAGAAAGACCAAAATAATATTTGATTTCAGTATATATACATTGTCATAAACACATTTGTATCCTAACAATGTATATTGTAAACTTATTCATTCTGTTTATAGTCTGGCTGTAGAGCATAATATATAATGTAACAAATTTAAAATATTTGTTCAATATAAGACCGATTTGCCTCTTGTAAGACATTGAATCACACTAACCCTTTCCAGGTCTCGTTCCCGCGACCGCGACAGGGACGCTCGGGCGCACCACCGCACGGCGCCCGCCAGACGCCGCGAGAGGAGCTCCAGCCGCTACAGGGACCGCAGCCGCGACAGGGAGCGGGAGCGCGAGGACAGGTGAGGGTACTTACCCAGGGGATTTGATGGGTCACGTGACTATAGTACATTCGAGTTAAGAAAATAGTGACGTCATGATGTACAGAGGTTAAACTGGCCTATGAGACGTGAGTAAATGAGGAAACAAGACACATTGACCAATCGCAGACAACCGTTGTCACGTCTCATTGGTCAAATCGTGGGGACATGATGACGTCACTATTTTCTTAAAGCGAATATACTATAGAGGGTTAATATGTCTTGCTCGATATAGTCATTAACATTGGCGAAGTTACTTAGACTAGTCTGGAGTAGTGAAAGGTTGAACGGTTCACCTGTGGAAGTGATTATGGTCACGGATACCCGCAACATTGTATGTACAGTCAACGCTAAAAGTACAGTACAGTATTGTACATTTTAAAATTGGCGCCACTATGCACTGTCATGGCTACTATACGTTCGCGTGCTTCGAAATGACATATATTGTATTTTGTTCTTATAAACGTAAACCTTATAAAAAGTTACTGGGACTGCACTTTTAGCGTTGACGATAGTTTGAAATACGCGTGTAAATTAGTGTGTCACATAAATGAATACTAACAATGACTAAACATAACACAAAAATATAGGTTTACGAGTCTAAAAACGTGATTGCATCTCTCTGTACCTTTTTGAAAATTAAATTGTTGCTCATAAATATTTATGTAGTTGAGAATATTACATATTTCTACAGAACTTGTTAAATTATTGTTGGCATTGTGACTGAGATCATTTTGTTTGATTCAGGTACAGAGAGAGGTCGAGAGATCGCGAGCGTGATCGTGATGCGTAAGTGCATTGCTACTTCTTCCCTAGTCCAGTATTAGTTGATGTTGTCAATTGGCTTAAATATGACCGTATCTAGATAATCTATGAGCATGTACACAGTATATTCTGCTTGTTATATATGTCGTAAGATAATCAGTTTATTAGAATTCAAAGATCCTAGAAACATTGAATAGATACGAATAATTAGACAGAACAAAACTTTCAAATCTAACTCATCTTAAACCTATCTTCTCTGATTCTAAACATATAGTTCGCTATTATGTATAGTCATGATATTTGATCGATTAGAATCCTTACTTACCAGTAAGATTTGAAAGAGTTTTGTTCAATGTCGAATTATCCGTAAGTATATTTCAAACGTTCGTAGGATCTTTGATCACATTATCGTAAGAAATATAAGTTTATTATTAGTATATGTAATATTTGACTATTTTATCCAACTAATGTTGTTGTATGTCTGCAGATACTACCGCGACTACCGTGAGCGCGAGCGCGAGAGGTCCCGCTCCAGGGATCGCGAGAGGGCCGAGCACTACAACAGAGGACACAGTCGGGAGGAAAGGTGAGCTTTTTACTTCAATCAGTATACGTCATCTTATAGTCGTTGTTATGCTACTATCCTAAAGCGTAACAACGTTGTACTCGCAATAATTTAATAGTTGAGTAACAACTGGTATAAGCAGTTACCTGATAACAGGAAGAGAGGACTAAAAGCTTTTATCGTGGATAGAATAAGCTAGAGTACCCGCCACATAAGGTGGCAGTAGCCAAACTTGGAACTTAATTTGACGTTTCCGCCATTGCGTGTTATTTTGTATGAAAGGTAAATTTAGTATTACCAGCGTTGTGTTTTTTGCCCACTCTTTGTAATTTTTATGTTTGTTAAGGGTGATTATAATAAATTGATTTCTGGAGTTTCTTGTTAGTTCTTCTCCAAGGGTCTCCGCTGAACTTCTTCTTCTCAATCGTTACGCTCTTATCAGAGCGGTCGTGGTCTTCATGACGTGGCATCTTGAGCAGCCGAAATGGTTGGTGAACTAACCTCGGTAAAAATATGTAAAGACAATGCTCAGTGCCATGTTTGAAATAGTTTTTTTTACATACATACATACACATCACGCCTGATTCCCTGTAGAGGGGTAGGCAGAGATCACGGATCCCCCTTTGTCCCGATCCTGACAGACCACTTTCGCTTCATTGACATTCATACATTCTCTAATACACTCTCGGCGGTTATAGGTACTCCTAACGTCACCTTTTTTTCAATATAGCGTCTATCTGACTGTTACATATATGTCTTATTAGGCCGGCCCCTACGTAACCGCCCTTCCACTTCACTCATATATATTCCTTTTGTCAATATATAGTTTTTTTAATTTGTACTTAGATCATAAAATAACTTTCAAAGAGAGCTTATGATAGGGCCTATTTTGAATAAAAATATTTTGACTTTTGACTTTGGTATATTAATTTGTTTTATTTGAGTTTATAGCTCTGCAACCAAAGATCGTTACAAATGAAACCTCAATATAATGTATCGAGCCGTATGGCACAGTGAGTGCTAGTTTTGGCGTGTTTACTGGCAACAATGGATTACGCGACCGTGGCGACGCCTCCAACTGCCACCTTATGTGGCGGGTACTCTATGTATAATTACTTACAGATACGTCTTATATGACAAACAATGACAATCACTCATTTCAGTTACTAAAATCATGAAGGAAGTTCCGGTATAATATCTTATATCAGCGTTGTAATTATCCACAAATTGTAACTCATCAATCGAGTGGTACCTTACGATCTCTTCGCATTGCTCTTATTTTGTTATTCTAATCAAAGTAAGCCATCGTTTTGTGTGTTGTACTCCCTATACAACCGAATTTACTACATACATATGCGCCCGTCTTATTTACGAGGGATAGACAAATATCACGGATTATTTAAACTCCTTCATTGACTTTGTCAGGCCTCGCGGCAAGTCCCCAACGGAGCCAGCCCCCGAGACAGGCGCCGGCGACGCCGCCACCAGCAAGAGCCGCGCGGCGCCCTACTACGAGGAGCGATACCGCGACAGGAGGGACAGAGATGCCGCGCCCACGGAGCGGGACCGGGAACATCGCTCTAGGCATTAATAGGACCTTTCACTGTATATGAAACAAGTTCACAGTCTCTGGGATTAAAGAATATTTGCTTATGGTATAAAGTAGCATTGACGCAGACATAAACTAGCTATTATTACGATAATAATAGATGAGTAAACAGAAGAAATAAGTTAGGGATATTTGAATTAAGTAGCCTTGACAATATCAAAAAAGAGTTAACTGTCGCTAAGCATTGATAAATGGAAAAGTGTTATTGGAATTTTGAATTTATTTGGTTTATTTCGCCCTAAAACTACGTTTGGTTACAGTTTAGTAAGATATTCATTTGGTTACAAAACTAAAATGTAATAAGTCACAATTATAGTTTACTTACTGGTTAGTAGTAAAGTAAAATCGAACTGGTAAAGAAAAACCGAATTAACCACCAATTATTTTGTATTTTCCTATTTTGTTAGGTAGTTTTTCGTCCTCAATTATTTAGTTCATGAATCTTGACTACCTTTCTTGTGATGTTCCAAACGGTTCAATACGTATTAAAAGCTACTCGATAAATTCCCATTAATTTGTGGTAGGAATGTCTTGATTGACCCTGGAATAACATTCCACCAAGATGAATGCACCACATGATTAGGTTAAGTTCTCTGTATGGATGACCATACTGTTAATTTCATTAATAAAGAAATTAGAATATGTGATGTTTTATTTATAAAGAACTTACTTTCAATCTAGTCTCCAACCTAAAAAGCATGCTAACTAGCTGCAGTCGTATGACGCGACTAAGGGATCAGGGGAAATTATAATAAATATTGCGATGGTTTAGAAACATGTCACCAATTTTGCATATTGTGACTTTAAACTCTAATGTACTGCTAAAATTTTACGCAGAAAATATTCTATCTCCGAGGTTCAGTCCACCCTGAAAGGGGTTAAAGGATGTGAATAAATACGTTTATATGGATTTTCTGATTATAATTTACGTATATTCACGATTCTACTTCCCTAATGGATAAACAATAATGATCACTAAACAATGTAGTCCAATTCCTTACCTCATATCCAATTAATTAAGCTAGTGTATTATCTCTGACAAGTAATATCACCATGGTTCATTTCCAGGAATATGTATATAGGTTGGTATACCGTATTATCAGTCTAGGTAAATTGGACACTAACTGTGCCTTTGTTCAATAACAATAATCTAAATTCCTCTTGATTTGCAGATATCATATTGGCCTATTGATTGGAGTAAATTATAGCTGAAAACAGTAATAAGTTTATTCTTATCTAACTAACTTGTCTATGTTTTATTATGGTAAGAGAGCCTTGAGTATTCTAAACACTCACATTAGCGAAAGTTCATTCATTCTACCTTTAAAACAAACACATGTATCCATCATCTCCCTGCTAATGACTGAACATTATATTCCCAAAATAAATCCACAACAGTGCTTATCAGTCTCGAAAAATTTATAAATGTGTTTTATGTTTTGTACACAAAAACGATTAATATCCAAGCTTAGTATGGACATATGAAAAATGGTTTCATATCGTCTAGAATATTAAACCCTTTAAGGTAAAAACTTGGTTTGGAGTTAGGTATTGAAGTTCATCGCACCCTTTTTACTTTACGATGGAATCATGACGCCGCCAAAGCCCGCGCGATCGTAAAATATCAATTTTAATGGATGCTTATTGTAAGTCTGGCAATTATTTCGGGAATTTGATAGACGCACCTATATTTCAAAGTGACGCTTTTTAATACCTCTGTTTATTTCTGTGGTGTATCGAGAACGTAAAGGGAGTTAATTATACCTCTCCCTATCGAGTAGTGCAGAATGAACTTCATCTATTCGCAATTTAAGCGAAATGTTTCAAATAAATCAGTGAAGGCATTTCTCACATTATTAAGTACCCACACCATCAAATACATCTTTTAGCATACTCATAATTACTTGATGCTATCAAGCTTCCGACACACGTTGTTGTTGTTTTCGCCAAAGATAATGGAAGAAATTAATATGGACATTGTATTTTAATCTTTTCTGTCGTATTATGTCTAAGAACTTGTTCTAGAAGTAAATGGAATCTATTAGGTGATAGGCTGCAAACCATATTTATATCATTATCAACCCCTATAGTAATGCTCAAGTTGAGGTGAATTTTGAGCCTGTGGTTCTATCCAACCGAAAGAGATGTGACATGCTATATGTAAGTATAACATTTCAAGTTTAATTATGCCTCGAACACAATGTCGGAGGTAACTGCACTGCAGTTCGCAAGTTCAAAAGAAGACGCAAAAAGCAACATTCCATTAATCAAGCGCAGAAATTGTCAGGGCCCAGCATCGTTCATGTCAATGCTCACGTTCTCAAACAGAACTCCACATTCAAACAATTAAACAAAGGCGCCTTTTAGGTCTTTGTGCCATGACAATAGGATCGCTTTCATTCAAGATACGTCGACTGAAAAAATATCAAGTAAGGAATCGATAACGCAGCCGTGCTTTTGTGTCTAGATATCATTTTTCCTCTGCTTTGTGTAAAAGAACAATTTTTCTTAAACAACCTTTTACTGTTTATACCTTTTTTTAATTTCTGATGGGTTGGGTAGATCAGACACATTTTGTTTGTTGCTGTGGACAAAGGCATGACAGTAGTTTATTTTAGGAATACTGATGATAGTGGCTACCCTATAACTTATATGAAGATATCTAAGAATACCTAATATGCTTTATTTGCTTCCCACTAGCCCAGGGCAGAACGGCATTCATTAGCGTTCTATTTAATATCCCAGTGTAGTATATGATAGACGACATATTGAAAAGGATGACATTAAAACCTAAATTGACCTATAACCGCCGAGTGCATATGAAGAGAACTGTCAATGAAGCTAAAGTGGTCTATCAGGATAGAAATCACGGATCCCCATTTGTCTTTATCCTCTACCCCTTTACATGGAAACGGGCGTGATGTATATAGATACTATATACATACATGTAGAATATGACGCAAAATGATTTAATTTTTTACCTCAAAACGAAAAGCCGAGAGCACATTGGGTATCTACTCCGATAGGATTTCAACATTTAGGTATTGGTTATTCGACCTGCCGCCCGGGATTAATTAAGGCCTCAAAGGATTGCCCCAAAAGGCTCAATATTGAGTCCAGTAGCGTACCCTGCCTAAATAGGTTCTAACTAATAGAGTGTTACGTTGGAATTAAAAGCTATTTATTGATCTTTCCATATAACAGAAGTAGAGATTGATTTTCCTTTAGACAGTAGTTCAATAGAGGTAATATACAGAAAAGCGTGTATGGGATAGTTTATGGGTGTGAGTGAAGCAAGAGAGATTTGTCAGGATTGTCCAAGGTGTTGTTCGATAGCCTATCTGCCTATCTCGTCACAAACCCAAAAAGACAAACGCGTGCCCGACCATTAACCCTTGCGGGGTACTCAAGAGGTTCAGGTGTCCATCTCCGCAATTGTGAAGGTAGTAATTCTATGACCACCTCGAACCCACGGCTTGACAAGATATGTAGTCAGTACTCAATGTGACAGGTGGTAAACCGTGTCACCATTTACAAGCACTAACTATTACCTGTTCGAGGAACAGGTAGGTTTGTTCACGACATTTTCCATCAATACCTCAATACTACTAGTATTCGACGCGTTTCGTAAATGTATTTTTATTACGAAAATGTACTTAGAAATTTATTAAACTTTATTTTCATTGGTACATGCTCAAGCGGGATTTGAACTCTGTACCCACTGATACAGAGTCTAGCCCCAAACAACTGAGCTGCGTCGAAATGGTTACCCAGATTAGTTAAACAGATTTCACACAAATAGCTGACATATTTTTGAAGTAAAGTGATCTTAAAAGTACCTTATCGACTGTCTGGGGAGTGTTTGTGAGTAGTTTACTAGAATGTAGAAAAAAGGAGATTTGTACATATGTACATATACATTAATTCACGCTTCTACCTACGTCACTATATATATACACACACACTGAAACTATCGATCGCCACCCGGAACGATCCTGACAAATTTGCCTTGCTTCATTCACACCCACTTTCATATCACAACGTTTACGAATCACATTATTCTGTACCCTATCACACATTTATAACCTTTTTGTCTATCCTGGCATTTATAAACATGTAAAATGAAAACTGAAAATATAACATATTTTTTACTGAAACCTATTACATTTTCCATGCCATGGTCAAGTCATAGGATGTCAATTGACAGAACCTTGGTCCATTGAAATAGTCAAACCAGAGGTCGCATCATTCTGTAAGGGATCTATCAAGGCATCAACTACCCACATACTAAAATAGTAAATAAATATTAGTTCACAATTTTTGCCTTTATAAAATGCGATATAGACCTTCATAAAATGTGACCTCTATACTCCAGCTTCAATGCTAAGTAAAGTTACTGATTCAAGTTAAAAGTCTATATGAAAAGTATATAATATATTCTGGATTCCGGATTGGTTATTTACATATTTATTTAGTATACATTTCTTTTAAGGGAAAACAGCTGAATAACTGTAACATGTATCAATTATTTATTGTCTTCTTAAAATAATTTTAACATGTTTTTAACAAGGGGATTATTCAGTAAAAACAGTATTAATGTTACCACAAATTATTTATCGGTCACAGGATGCATTACAATGAATTTACGGATCGAAGCAAAAGAAAGATAATCTTTGATCTACAGGCTGACCACTTTTACTAATCCTTGAACGATTCCATTTTCAACCCAATTAATATACTAAACTCGTTCGATTTGTTCCAAGACTATTGACCTTATCTTTTAATTCACATGATTATTTTCTATTACATTACAGTTCACTGACTTGCCTTGTACGAATAAGGTTTGAGTGCGTGTTAATGCTAAGTCTCTTACATAAAGATTAGCGCGTCTTTGCATACATTTATCCGAACACGGGTTATTTCTGAAAACAATGTGCTTTCACGTCTTATATGCATTAAGAAATAGTCTGCCTTGCTCTTGCATGATTCTAGACGATTGACTCTGGATTAACAAGGATTAAATACTCTATCAATAACTTTGAGTTAACTAGCTTGTCAGCATGGACGTAAAATCCTTTAAGAGTCATAGGGACAGTTTTAGCAATGAGCTGGTGACCGATTAGCAATTGGTGGTAAAATCTACCTTAATAATTTCATGCTTGTAGATATTGTCTATCTCCACCAATAAGAGTAGACTTTAAGTTGAATTATACACAAGTAGAATTTCAATCAATTAAGTCAGTAAATACTTTTTGAGAGATCCACGATTTTTATTCATTTTACAAGAAAATTGGACCTAAACATAAGTTTCGGCCATGTTGTAATGGCCATGGTCATGGGTGAAATTAATAATTGTAAAAATAAAATTGACTAAGAAATCAAATTATTGTGTATTCTAGAAAAATATAACATATTACAAAAAATTATGTATATATAACATATTGCATTGAATGGCGTTTGATGTACCTATAAAGAGTGAATATGGATGCCAATAAAGCGAAAGAAGTAGTAGTAGCCTACTCTAAGAAAACGGGCATCATATGTTGTGAGAGTAATATTTTCGATTTATTGTATTTCATATTGACATATGACAGTCAGATAGACGTCATATTACAAAAGGGTGACATTAGAAGTACATATAACCGCTAAGTGTGTATGAGAAGGTGTATATGTGTCAATCGACGACACGGCGACATCCGTGATCTCTGTCTACCTCTGTACAGGGAATCAGACGTGATGTTGTTGTAACCTATCGTTGAACTATTCAACAATAACTAGTCCACTCGTACTAGAGCATTCTCGTTTCATTTAAGTACACTTAAGGTCCAAACAGACACGTAATTTAGCATAAAAATCTCCAACGAAGCATCCAGAGACAGCACTTAGGCCCAGGACCTCCTAAAAGGTGACCTTAAGTGTCTCCTGAGTTTAGCCCTTAACATTGGAGTGTTTAGTTCAAATGGACAGGCGATAGCAAAGCCTATGGCTGTGAGAAAATAAAGAGGCCTAGTGTCGATCTAAATGGACGGTTTTGTCGGAATATTGTTTTGTCAAAAAATAAAAAGACAAACGACCATTAACTCTTGCGGTGTAGTCAGAGGTTCAGGTTTTCATCTCCGCAATCGCAGAGATAATGATTCTGCCTCGAACCCACGTGTTGACCAGATACTTAGTACTCAAAGCGACAGGTGGTAAGCCATTCCGACATTTACAAGCACTAACTGTGACCTGTTCGGTGAACAGGTAAGTTTCTTTATGACGTTTTCACTCACCGTAGTATTCGATGCATTTCGTAAATATATTTTTATATACAATAACGTATAGCATTAGTTAACCTTTGAAATCTTACTAGACTTTTCCACGTAGAAACAAATCTTAAATTCCTTTATTCTTCTAGATGGGAAATTTCCCGGAAAATCGTAACTGAATCTCACTCAAGTGTACTTAAAGCCTTCGCGGACGACCTTTCTAAGACGAGACTTTTCCGACTAAGATGTAGTTAAAGTTCAAGACCATTGTCGAATGATAAAACCTTTTTCTATGGTTGCGGAAGTGTAAAATTGAAGTGTTATGTGAATTTGATATTATTGGGTTATATGTCGAAAATAAATAGTAGAGTTTTTACAATCTTGTAAGAACAACATACGAGTACAAATAATAACAAACATACGCTTCACTTGTGTATACACACTCCCCCTGTTGCGGGTTAGTCAGAGGCATGAGTGCCCATCTCCGAAATTTTGAAGGCTTGTTAGGGTCACTCGAAGCCTGCGTTTCAATAGATAGACAGCACCCAACGTGATAGGTAGTGAACGGTATCGCCGTTTATAGGCACTGGCTATTACATATCTATAGGGATAGGTAAGTTTCCTCACGAATTTTTCTCTGTAAATCATGTATGTGACTGTAAATTATGTACGTAAATGAAAAACGCATATTTAGATTTCATTCAATGGCACATGCCAGAGCCGGGATTTGTACCTAGGACCTTTACAAATACTGTTTATATCTAATCATACAATATTGTTATATTGTAGGTTCCCAGTGAAAATACATAGTAGTACTGTACCTAATATTTATTACTTAAAATTTACTTAAAATTTAAATACTTACATACATACATAAGCACGTTCTTTTACTCCTTTCGGCAGGTAAAATTATAATATAAAAAAACCATATCTTTACTTTTAAACAAAAGCCAACATCCTTAACCACACATTACTAACCATTCCATTACATAACCCAACTTATACAGCTTACAAAAAAGCTCATGTACTTGTAAGCACAAAGCTCCTAACAAGAAAGCCCTCAAAGCCCTCGAGTGTAAACAGCGGCACGGCCACTGGGGCAGTGCATCGGACCTCTGCGAATGAACGACGCCAATGGCTGGTCGTTTGTGGACTGAGAGGGTCGTGGAGTCGACTAGGTTGTGTGATTGTAATACATAAATATGAAAGGAAAGTTGCTAGTTAGCATTTTTCTATATTTAAGGCTGTGTGTCTTAAAACATACGCTTGACGACTTGTGTATAAACAGTCCCTTTTTAGTGGCTGGGAAGTCAGAGGCTTTAGTGCCCTATTTCGAAGCCTTGTTAGGTGTGAGCCAAATAAAGCTCGCGTTTCTAATTATCTTTTAACAGAGTGGTTGTGGTCAATAAGGACTATTGTTCTTGTAGCCCCGAAATAAACAAAAAAGAAAAGAACGGTAGCTAGTTATCATTATTTTTACGTCTCAGTCCAGCAGAGCACTATATTATTTAATAATTCGCTTATTTGTATGAAGAAACTAAATAAAGGTACTTAAACCCATTAAAGACACGATTAATTCAAAATTTCGTACACTTTAATAAATAATTCATCTGACTAATGACTCGTTAAAGAGTGTGTATTAGCAGAGCTAGCTCGTTTGATGTTTAACTTTGGTTTAATATGAGCTCTTAAATGATTATGTGTTATTAACCGTCTTTAGACGCTGAAAAGCTAGATTTAGGTATAATCTGTTTATAGAAACTTAGCCTAAGTAGATAAAATGGGTTGGAACTAGGAATTTCATGTATAAATACATACATACACATTACCCCATCTCTTTATGGAATAGTAAGCATCTTGAACCCCTATTTTTCTCTATCCTTGCTGAACAGTTTCGTTTCAGTAACATGTACATACCTCACAAAATATATTTACGTTTTTAAATTTACTAATGCTTCAATCCTTGAAGAGCTAGGCATCCAGCTGCGTTTATCTGCATTGGTCCGTGGGCGCATTTTAAGCTTCTTTGGCCACATCAGTCGACGCGGGAATTGCTCCATTGAACGCCTCGTTGTGCAAGGAAAGGTGGAGGGAACAAGACCTCGTGGTAGGTCGTCGATGCGGTGGACAGACCAGATCAAGGCTGCCGTTTGTGCCCCGGTACACGAATGCACCCGCATGACGGCCAACAGGCAGAGGTGGCGGGAGGTTGTGCGGCGAACCATGTCGGCTGCTCAAGATGCCACGTCATGAAGACCACGACCGCTCTGATAAGAGCGTAACGATTGAGAAGAAGAAGAAATCCTTTCGGGGTGAACAGACCCTTAGAGTGACGATACAATCCCCTAGGTCTCTTTTAGTGGGAATATTGGGGTTGTGGGAAAAACATTAGGCACAATTAAATTAGAAACTTATATAATAACGATAGAACCAGACTATGAGCTGTCCGTATAAAATCAAACTCAAATCAAACATACGCACAGAATAAAAGTTTTTTTTTTCCAGCAGGCACGATTGGTGTCAACGGAGGTTCCGAATTCGAAATTAATTTCCAAATTAGGTTTTCCCCCTGTCACATGCAGATGCCGAGGTTTACTTGTGAAGGTCCTTGTGAGATACGTGTGAAGTTAGAGAGGAAAATAGGATTTATTAAACATTGTGTAATTTTGACTAAACACTATTTTTTTTTTATATGGTAGTAAGAATAATAAAATTTTAATTACTAAGATTGGCAAACTTCAATGATTTAGATATGCTATGCGGATAAATGGCATATGATAGATAAATACATGACCGCCACCATCGAGTATGTTTGAGTGGCAATGTGAGATGAGGATCCGTGATCTTTGTCTAAACTTATACTAAAGTCTAAAGTGATGTGTGCCATTAGCATTCCGTTTAAAAAACTGTATATTAAAAAAAAACATATATAACAGTGAAGCTTAGGTATATATTATGTATTCAGGAAAAAATACCGTTTAATTATAGGCTTTAACCTAAACCTTACTATTAATAAACTCACACAACCTTCTGATAGAAACTTATCGCATATTTTGTAAAAACACGTCTGGAGACATTCTTATCAAAGCATGTATGAAAAGGCTAAAGGGAATGTATGAGTGAAGATAGAAAAAATATGTCGTGATTATATGAATGTACAAAACGTTTTATACAATCATTCACAGGTATAAAAAAGGTAATTTTTTAACCCTTTCACCTCTCCACACCCCCGTGTACCCTATTGGCTGGCAGTCGGCCACTGAAATGAAGCTCGCAGAACAAAGGTGGTCGTTTAATGGACACCGCGATTGGCAATGTCTGATTCAACGAACTCGTAGCTCTAGTATTGCACCGTTTCGATTGACTACAACAAATAAGTGCGGAGTTAATTAAAAAGGCTTTTAAAGGTAGTATGGTGGTAGAGAGGACTGTGTATGTCTTTTGGTTCGAAAAGTAGTGAAAGGAGAAAGATTTTAAAGAAGGGTTTTTGCCTGAAACATACATTTACCGGACTAGATTTATAATCGATATGTGACATAAAAAGAATGTTTACAGGCTCCCGTTTTTGTCGTAACATATTACAATATAACAAAAAAAAAAACAAACAAACGCATTCACGACCATTAACCCTTGCGGGGTAGTCAGAGGTTCAGGTGTCCATCTCCGCAATTGCGAAGGTAGTTATTCTATGGACACCTCGAACCCACGTGTTAACCAGATAGTCAGTACTCAATGTGACAGGTGGTCAGCCATGTCGCCATTTACAAGCACTCAGTATTACCTGTTCGACGAACAGGTAGGTTTCCTCACGATGTTTTCCCTCACCGTATAATTCAACGCATTTCGTAAATTACAATATGTTACGACAAAAACAAATTACAATATGTTATGAAGGTGACTAATGGAGGGTATATGGTCTATCTATTGGGTGATAAGCTAGGTTGTCACCGATATTCCATATAACATCTAAATCCCGATATAAATGCTAATAAGTGACCAAGAAAATGTTTTCAAGTCTCCAAGCTTCTCCACCCCGAAAGTTTAATTAAAGGACGTGTATATTGATATAATATTAAGTATATGAAAGATTACTATGTATTGTAAATTGACTCTCATATAAATATGTCATTTTTATCGCTACATATTTTGATTAACAAGATTCAGTATCTTGTTTGCGCTTAAAATGTCAGCTTATTTTTCTATGTTGTTTTTAACATTTGAAAAATCTATATTTTTAGATTATTTACTAGATTACTCCTTTTCAGGACCATGTTTGTTGTAGATTAGTCCTTTTCAGGATCATGCTTTTTGTAGCTTAGTCCTTTTCAGGACCACGTTTGTTCAAGAATAGTCCTTTTCAGGACCATGTTTGTTCAAGGAAAGTCATTTTCAGGACCATGTTTGTTCAAGAATAGTCCTTTTCAGGACCATGTTTGTTGAAGAATAGTCCTTTTCAGCACCATGTTTGTTGTAGATTAGTCCTTTTCAGGAGCATGTTTGTTCAAGAATAGTCCTTTTCAGGACCATGTTAGTTCAAGAATATGCTATTTCATTGGGATAGTAATTAAATGCACGTAGCTATTAAATTCTGAAACATAATCCAAAAATATGTACTAACACTATACAGGTTGGGATAGGTTGGCGATTGTATTATTCTGGTGTTTATGCATACATGACTAGTGACGTATTTATTGACGTTCGTTTTGTGACTACGGATAATGGAATCTATTGAGCGATGGGCTAGCAAACTGCCACCAATGTTCCATAAGACAACACAACGCTAATATTCATGTACAGTCAACGCTAAAAGTGGAGTCTCAGTAACTTTTTATAAGTTTTGCGTTTATAAGAACGAAAAGACAATATTTTAAAACTGGCGCCATTAGGCATTGTCATGACCACTATACGTTCGCGTGCTTCCAAATGAAAAATATTGTCTTTTGTTCTTACAAACGTAAACCTTATAAAAAGTTACTAGGACTGTACTTTTAGCTTTGACTGTACATACATAAACTCATTAACGTCCCTTAATCCCTTTCGGGTTGGCAGAACCAGAGACATGAAAACATCAATTATAAGGGGTTGGATGTGCTAATAAGTGACCAAGTTATTTTTTCATGGCTCTAAGGTTTTGTCCACCCCTAAAAGGATTTAAGGCCATTTTTGTATATGTATACGTTAAGTGTCTTTATTCGTCATTTTCACTGTATGTACAATCAGTTGTTACGAAAGTATCAACAACTATCACAATTGTAAAGATGAGTTGACTAAAGTGAATTTAGAGAATTAGGTTTCTAAATTGCTATCAATAGCCTATAAATGAATAACACATACACATTACGCCCGATTACTGTAGAAGAGTATTCAGAGATCACGGATCCCCGTTTGTCCCGATCTGGACAAACCATTATTGCTTCTTCGACTCATGTATCTCATACACACTCAGTGGTTATAGGTACTTCTAACATAATCCTTTATCAAAAGCATTTTATAACCTTAATTCTAATAAAAAACCAAAAAAGACAAACGCTCACGACCATTAACCTTTGCGGGGTAGTCAGAGGTTCAGGTTTCCATCTCCGCAATTGCGAAGGTAGTAATTCTATGGATACCTCGAACCCACGTGTTGACCAGAAAGTCAGCACTTAATGTGACAGGTGGTCAGCCATGTCACCATTTACAAGCACTATTACCTGTTCGACGAACAGGTAGATTTCCTCAAAATGTTTTACTTCACCGTATAATTCGAGACATTTCATAAATGTGTTTTATTACGAAAATGTACATAGAAATTAATTAAACTTCATTTCCATTGGTACATGCTTAAGCGGGATTTGAACCCTGTATCTACTGATACAGAGCCAAATTCCAAACAACTGAGCTACGTCGAATTAACAATTAATTGGAATATTTCTAATAACTTTAACAAATATTGTCCAAGGTATCTGGGCTTGGGCTGCACCATTGCGTCTAGGTAGGCTCTATGTCTCGTGGCTACAAGAGCGGAGAAGGCAATCTCTCGCACCGCTGCCTCCGACGGAAATAGAGCGCTCGAGACACGTGACTGGAGACAAGGGGCCAGTGGATACAGCCTTATAGGGTGGATACAGCCTTTGAGTGAGAGGGTAGTTATTGATTCATACGTATAAATTCATGCATTTTAATCCCTTTCTAGGTTGACAGTACCTAGTAACTCCTAAGTTAGTTCTTAGATGAATTAATGGAGTTGTGATTATATGGAACATTGGTGACAGATTGATAGTACAGCACCGAATAGATTCCATTTATCTCTAGTCTTTTGGTCTTACGACATGACGGGGAAAACGGCAGCTAGGTAGCATTTTTTTAACGTCACATTTATTGTCTATCGTTAAACAAGTTATCATTCAGTTGAAAAACATAAAAAAATCCTTTAATTTCTTTTGGGACGGACAGAACCAAGCGGTCATGATAATATTTCGTAGAAAACTCAGTAAAACTATAAGAATTGTGATGGCATTAATATATATATATAAAATCTAAATGTTCTGACTACCTCTAAAGGAATTAAAAGGTATGAATATACAAAATATAGATATTTTCTTATAAGTAATTACATATAATTATAGCAGTTGTACTACTTGAATGTATCTTTCATAGAACCTCAGAACGCCTAGCAACTCTATAGCGGCTACTACGAACTATGTACTACGTGTTTGCGTTGCTACGAGCTGACCGCAGGCTTCTACTCTATTCCGTAGTGATTCGTTGGACTTATACTTTGACCTACTTACTTAGTTAATACAGTTTAATACAAAATTGAATACAGGGGCACTAATTAACATATATATGCACATATCAACATACATACACATCACGCCTGATTCCTTGTAGAGGGGTAGGGAGACTTCACGGATCTCCATTTGTCCCGATCCTGACAGACCACTTTGGCTTCATTGACATTCATACATCTCTTCATACACACTCCTATACATTTTCTTAACACATGTAACATATGTATTTGTTGAAAATATGTATAATGAAGAAGCAAGAGAACTAATAAACATGTTTATAGTTCTATAAACAATCATCTTTTATCCCAGTCTGTTACGTAGAAAGAATGCTAACTATCTACCGTTCTTCTCGACATATAGCAAGAGGCAACTAAGGTACCAAGGGGAAATGGAATCTTTTGAGCAATAGACTAGCCATCATAAACTTAATATAAGTGCTAATAGTAACGAAGGAGATAATATGTTTGTATCCAAGGTTCTGTTCACCCAGAAAGGGATTAAACGAAGTGAATATATATGTGTGTATGTTATAAATTAGGTAAACCATACACACTTATACAAAACACTTAATTTTTACCTTCTTAGTGTATAAACATTAATCCATCACTTTAATATTTACTGCAATTGTTAGCGTTGTAAAGATTTTAATATACAGTATTTCTGACAAATGTTGAAACCATCATTTTGTAGTAAATTTACCCTTATCACCTTCATAGGCATAATATCGTCTTATTGAATCCCTAGGCTAGCAAAGAGGCTGTATCCAAATAAAAGGCTAGCAAGGAGCGTATATAGGTCAAACAATGGCAGAGCACTGAACGTAGAACCTCCAACAAATGAAAATAAAAGCGAAAAGTACATTAGAAAGCTATGAAGGCACGAGTTCTAAATGGCCATGACTGTAACGGTTATATGGAAGTATAGTTACATACATATAACGCCCGACTCTCAACTGAGTTCGGTGTAGCTCAGTCGTTTGGAGCTTAAGTCTGTTTTAGTGGGTACTGGGTTCAGATCCCACCTGAGGATGTACCAAAGTTTCTATGTACATTAACTTAAACATACCTATTCTTCTAACGGGGAATAAATAGTTAATGCTTGTAAATGACTCAAGGTGGCCATAAAAATATTTTCTGAAAAACCTGTACCTCTGACTACCCCGCAAGGGCTAATAGTTGTGAACGCGTTTGTCTTTACAGAGGTATAGGGAGAAAATTCAACGATAACTACTCATATTATGTTGCTGGTACATACAAACATATACATTACGACCGTTTCCTTACTGAGGGGTTGGTATCACGTATCCTTGTTTTTCTCGATCCTCACAGACCATTTTCGCTTCATTTACATTTATACTTCCTTATATACGATATATTTTTAGTAAGTATATGTTTTTCACATATACGCCATCAAAAGATTGAAATTAAACTTACAAGGGGCTAGTTCAATTTATGTAAGTCTCTTGAATATGATAGTAACTATTTGTGACAAAAGTTTATCAAGAAATTTATAAAAAAATCTAAAATTATTTTTATTTTTATTCATTATAAGTACAGAATATTACATTCATTGAACATTTAGACATATTTTATATCACAATCCAAAAATTACGAGTAAATTAATGCATATTATGTCCCGAAATTTCAGTTAAGTGTTAAAGAACTAAGCTGCGAACACATTGCAAGTTACATTTATTTGTGTAACTTGACTCTAGCTTTCAAAGCCCTAATGCAAACATTAAGTTAATACCCGTGTAAGTTACACGCATCGAAGTCATATAATGTATGCTTGTATATCGAAGTTGAAACATTTGATATATTATTCAAAGCGTGTAACTTATCGACAGAAACATTACTCTACATCAAAGCACATGCAACTGGAGTTTAACAAGACCTAACCTGCAAGTACAAGCTTTAAGTTTAAGATTTAGAGAGCGTATATGCATGTGCACTATTGCTTTTTCTTTTATAAGACTGGTGGAAACCCTGGGTTAGTTATAGGTATTCTAGTTTGTACTTATAAGAAGATACTCGATATAATATAAATACTCGACGGTTGCAGATGCTTATTATCTCACCTTACTTAAATCAATGGTGTTGGTGCATCATTTAAATTACTAGGGCGAAACTTAAGTAACCACTATCGCTAAAATAGTAAAGTAAAAAAAGTAGTAAAGTAAATAATTTTTTTTTAATTAGAAGCTAAACGTCAGTAAATTTTTTAAAGAAATTCATCTTGTCTTCTATACATCTCCCTGACTATATAACGAAAATATGCGCTTAAAGACCATACGAATTCCATACTATACTTTAAAGCTTAATCTTTGTTCAAAAGTGTAAGCCGAAAATAATCCAGTCAAAGTGTTCAACATGCTTCTAGCAGTTGAATGCACTGGTAAGGCTTTAAAGGAATGCGGGCCTCCTGACAAGTAGAAGTTACTGTCATTACAAAGGTGCTTGTACAGTGAAAGTCTATCAAAGCCTTTGTTGAGGTCTTTAAACTTAGACATTACAGTAACCTAATATTTATGATGACATGTGAAAAAAGTTATGAAATATTTGAAATGTTAGCAACTCCAATAAAAGTATTGTAATAGAATTAAACCAGTTTGAAGTAGTAGAGTGGGTTTATTAAAGATTTTGAACATAATTATGGCACTCATTAGGCGTAATGACAATATAGTAAAAAAAAAATGACAAAATGCTTTATGTTAATGTTTTTCTAGACAAAAAATAATTATGAATATGAAATTGAGTTTCGATTTATTTCTCGCAGATCCTACTATAACATAAGTTGTGTGGAAGCTCATTACATTTATGAAAGTCCCAATCCAGCAAATAAACAGAAACGATAATAATCTTCAGTCTCATTTTTATTCCAATGAAGTCTTCGTGGTCTTAAACCGCAAGCCTCTGACTTTGTATCGTTGATTAATTTCTAGTGGTACTTAAATGGAAAATAAAATAAAGACTTTTACCAATTAAAAATATACATTAAATAAAAAGTCCTGTCTGAGACGTATGTATTTAGAAAAACCTTTTACTTTTCTTCCAAGCATGTGGTAGAACACGAATAAGAAAGCACATCTGCAACACATCTGTATTTATCTGTAAATATTTTTGACTCGTGCTAGGTGGGACTTAAAAATAATGCTAACGAGCTGCCATTCTCCCTGGTATGTTGTAGGCGGTGACTAAGGGACTAGTTAATTGATACTATTGGATGATGGGCTATTAACCAGTCATCATTCTATTATGACATCACAACGCCGAAATTTATTCTAAAAAGTGACCTAGGTGATACTAAATTAGAACATGTCTACCTCCAAACACATTGAAGGTCGTGATTGTATATTTAATTCAAATATACTTGCTATTTTCCGCTTATCTCTCCCATTTGCATTGCAAAAGCTCCGTAAAGCATTCGTACCAATGCCAAAGTTCCCATCAATAGCTTCCTTGACTTTGTTTACATCTGTAATGTATATAACATCTCTACTTACTATCCTTCATACATCTTGGGGAATACTCTAGGACAGACGATCGTACCTATATGTAAATTCACATGCATTAATACTTGGGCGTGAATAGAACCACGGAGACACGACGATCCCTTAAAGGAAAGTATTTGCATGAATGTTTTTTTTATTTCTCTAATATGCCATTCACCACTAAGGTTATGTCGGCGAAAGTACAAACACTGATGCCACGGTGTTTGGACTTCTGTTATTCCGTTGCCATGGTTATGCCAACGCCGCCACTACAACCGAAGAAAAAAAAGGTTTAAGCTCTAATTCTTCTCTTCATTGTTCTTCGGTTCGTTCCAGTTGAGGATCCAAATCTTATCCCAAAGCGAACATATTTAGCCAGTTTGGCATCACAATTGAATAAATATTCAGCCGAAAATAATTATTTGTATTTTCAACTTTCACTGAGCTGCTGACTTTGTTGACAGTCCATAGACGACTGCGCATGTATGTTTATCATGCTCCATTGATTTTGAAAACAAAAAACGGATCTTAAGTATCCTTTTTTAAGTTTCAATTGCATTCTACTATCATTGTATATAGATACATAGACCACACAAGTACCTTTATTCATTATATTCAGTATTTATATGTTAGGAGTACCTATAACCGCTGAGTGTGTATGTATGAGTGTCAATAAAGCGAAAGTAGTCTGGCAGGATCCGGACAAATGGGGATCCGTGATCTTTGCCTACCCCTCTACAGGGAACCAGGTGTGATGTTTATGTATGTATTCAGTATTTACTCGAATATATACTTTGCAACAATGTGAAGTGTTTCCATTTGCCATAATATGAACAAACCATCGAAGCATGTCCTATATCATCGAGGCCGTTACGAGCTCTACCAAACCGCAACATTTCCTTGCAAAACTAATCTTGATTCTATATTCAATGACATTACTAACAGCTTTGCTATATTAACAGTACTAGACTATTTATTTTGTTTTGCAAAGGTTTTTAATTTTGAATTACTCGTGGATTGTTGATACGATGGATAATTTTAATAGTGTACTTTTATGTTATGTTAAATGAGAAAATAGACAATAGCACTAAAACTATTCTATTATTATATATAAATTCGACGTACCTAAGTTGTTTAGGGCTTGACTTTGTCTCAGTGGGTACAGGGTTCAAATCCCGCTTGAGCATGTACCAATGGAAATGAAGTTAAATCAATTTCTAGGTACGTTTTCGTAGGAAAAATACATTTACGAAATGTATCGAATATTACGATGTGGGAAAACATCGTGAGGAAACCTACCTGTTCCCCGAACAGGTAATAGTCAGTGCTTGTAAATGGCGACATGGCTTACCACCTGTCACATTGAGTACTAACTATCTAGTCAACACGTGGGTTCGAGATGGCCATAGAATTACTACCT
Organism: Leucoptera coffeella; assembly: GCA_030578115.1. Classification (NCBI taxonomy): domain Eukaryota; kingdom Metazoa; phylum Arthropoda; class Insecta; order Lepidoptera; family Lyonetiidae; genus Leucoptera; species Leucoptera coffeella. The sequence goes on along the minus strand of JAMBLF010000034.1, from coordinate 94,317 downwards.
TCACAATTGCGGAGATGGACACCTGAACCTCTGACTACCCGTTAATGGTCGTGAAAGCGTTTGTTTTTTTTAAAACTACTAAAGCAAACTTACAACTTGTTATGAGATAAATAATAATAATCACTGTTTGCTAGTAGAGTAAAATTGTTTCGATGTGGGTACGCACTATTAAAATAGCAATATCATCGTATTGTGTGGGCCGGCCACGTCTGTCGCAGAACCGACGACCATAGAAGCGAAGTAGTTCTCGAATGGCGACCGCGTCTCGGTAAACGTAGTGTAGGACGCCCCCTGCTAGATGGACTGATGACCTGAAAAAGGTCGCTGGTAGTGGTTGGCTGAGGGCCACAAGTGATCGTGTTTTGTGGCGTACTCTTGGGGAGGCCTACGTCCAGCAGTGGATTGCAATAGACTGATTGATTTGTGTTGTGTTGAGTTAAAAATCCACCAGGAAGAGTAGGTAAGTTGAGAAACACAAATGCGATAAACATGTTAATTAAACAAAGACCTCGATATAAAAATCGATTTTAATTCAAGATCTCAATTGCATGTTCAAAATATCAAATCTCAAATGATATATACATTCACGTCCTTTAATCCCTTTTAGGTGTGGACAGAAACTTGTAGACATGAAAAATTTTATGATCACTTATTAGCATGTTTAATGAGGTTTTGATGCTATATGGTGACAGGTTGCTAGCCTATCGCCCAATAGAGTAACACCCCTAGCCGTTATTCGTCTCTTATCCAGTTTTCTTGTTAAATGACTAATTATTTTGTTTATTATCTTCGAGAAAATGTTATGTGTAATATTAGTAAACACATAATGTTTATATGTGTATTATATTTCATGTCTGCTGAAATAAACCTCCCAATAACATTCTAACACGAAAACACACACTCCGATAGTACTCGTACTACGAAAATCTACGATAGTACTAGCCTACGACTCTAGTATATTGCTACGCAACGAAATAAAGGTATCATTCGTAGCCATTCAGGTGTTAATGGGATTTATGTGACATGTTTCACCAAGAGAAGCCTAATTGTCGGAGATATTGCGTAGTATTAGCCTTAGAGGGAATATATTGTTTTTGCGTCTGAATAAAATCACGTTAGTTTGGCTTGAATATTGTTTGTTTTTGTAATGTGATATGATACGTTATACACGTGTTTTGATAGTCTACGTTGTAGAGTTGTCAAAGAGTCACGTTCTACTTATTACATAGGTGTATAGATATTATACAAGTGGTATAAGATTATATTTTAAGAATTTATAACCTGATTCATGATTAATAACAAACGGGACTTATTGCGTTAGTTTTTGTATCATAAAGTTACCTTTATTAACCCGACATAGTTACCTTTATTAACCGCGATAAGTCCCGTTTGTTATTAATCATGAGTATTAATCGCGAAACTCTTAAAACTATAATTATAACCTGATTGTCAGAACTAACGTATTAAACGTTGCACTGTTAGATATTGTATAGCCTTTCGTTGACAATAAGAAATATACTTTTTGGCACTGGGCAAAAAATCCTGAAAGCTGGAGTTTCTTGTTGGTTCTTCTCCGAGCCAGGGCTTCCGAACCAACGGTAGAATTTCAATGCTAAGAGACAACCAGTGTCAGGCAAATGTTTTGACTTTCAATGAATGTACTGTATTTGTACTTATGTTGAATAAAAACATTTGACTTTGACTTTTGATTATTTCATCATAGAATTTGGGGTGTACGATTTTGTTCTCAATCCATCCTATTAACCCTTATCTAATCACAGAAGTACTTGCTTCTAGAAAGAGTACAATTGTAAGAAGGAATATTGTAACCAAGCACTAATTATGCAAATATCCTCGGGACACATAGAATACCGTTTCTTTTTACTTACTTATAACTAGAAACTGCATTTTCCTTGGTATCTTAAAGTTTCTAGAAAGAGATTGTTTTCTTGGGATGAAATTCTCTTTTTATATTTAAAACTATTACATTAAGCTTAAGCACAAACTCGGTAAAACGTTGGTCTTCATTAAATTCTGTAGAAACTTTATTAAATTGAATTAATGAATATCGTACTTTAAACTATTTGTTTTTTTATTAATTTGAATAAGGAGGTTACAGACTAAAACAAATTTGTATGTCATATTTATCAATATATTTATCACAATATCACATAATAATATAATAATACTTTATGCAATAAACAATATTTCAGTAAAATGTAAATGCAGTCTAAGGCTATTGCAAGCTAAGCAAAGACATATATTACTAATGATAACTAAGTCTCTGCTTACACTAAAAGAGTTTTCAGTCATTATAAAAGTTGAGGCTAGTATAATATGTATTAAACTGTCATCTAACCCCTCTGTCAACCCCGTAAATCATCCCAGTCCTAATAGTTATGTAATCAAACTTTTGTTTACCCGATATCTAGTGTATACGAGGTTAGAATAATTAATCTGAGATCAAAACTCAACCCTAAGAGGTCTATCCTTTACAAACAACAAATTGTTTGTCTTCAATTTGATAAATTGAAAAGACAAGTAGGTTGTGCTTGGAGGTTCTCAAGGGTTATCTATATATCTATGGTGAAACATAACATAACTACGAGTTAGTTATTTACGTTAAGTTTTTTTTAAAATTATTTACAAAGACAAACATATCCATTAACTCTAGGGTAGTCAGAGGTTCAAGTGTCCATCTCCGCAAATGTGAAGGTAGTAATTCTATGGCCACCTCCAACCCACGTGATAATCAGATAGTGACAGGTGGTAAGCCATGTCGCCATTTACAAGCACTAACTATTACTTGTTCGGGGAACAAGTAGGTATCCTCACGATGTTTTCCGATGAATATTAACTAATTGTAATTTTTATGTGAAAATCTTCTCTTTTTACTTTAAATAAATGATTTTATTATCTTCATATTGAATAAAAAGCATTTCATTTCATTCCAGTTGTGATATAGTAATTTAGTAAACATACTGAAACACCAGACACGACAAAATTATTTAATTTTTAATACGGGTACGTTTTGTTATTTTCTGTCTCTATTTTTATGGAGTGTATGAAAAGGTGTATGAGTGTCAATGAAGCGAAAGTAGGTAATCAGGATAGATGAGGATCTGTGATCTCTGCCTATTTTTCTTTAAGGAAACGGGCATGATGTGTATGTATGGTATGTCATTGTTCAGAACTTATGTCACATATTTACAATTAGTATTATTCTCGCCTTCTACGCCATTTTGTGAAATATGGTAGTTAATTAGAAGTGTATTTACGTCCCAGATTAACACAAGACGATAAAATAATTAGGCGTTGCCAGCAAAGATTACTGTAGAGCTACATATTATTTCATTTATCTTATTAACATACATACATATATTCACGCCTCTACGTCCCCTACGGGATGGGCAGAGACTATCGATCGCCATCTGGAACGATGACAAATCTCTTTGCTTCACTCATATCCATTAACCTTCTTATTCGTTAGTTTTATCTCTAAGAAATTAAATTTCTATGTAGTTTCAAATGCGTCAATATATTCATTTTATTTTCTGTCCTAATTCAATAACTTACTAAACTTTAGCAATTGATAAATATCGAAGTAGTTTGTGAAACCAGTTAACAGAATTACTTTTTTACATTGAAGCAGTATTTATTGGAAGCATGGAAATGTACTACTAAGTCCCTTTTACTCTGTGAAAGCAAATAATGATCAGTTTCTCATTTTTCCTACCCTCCCTAAGGAGAAGGCTTTATTTGTGCTCCTAAAGGTTACGACGCGAAACAAGGAAACTAATTAAATTTAAGATGTTGTTTATACGTGCAGTAATAATTTAGTAGGGTCGAATCAATACTTATAGGTACCATGAAAGCATAAAGCCTTAATAAGACTTATAAGTGGGAAATACCTAATTACATAGGCATGTGTTTTGACTTTCAGAGAATATACTGTACTTATATTGAATAAAAACATTTGACTTTAACTTTGTTTTAATGTTAAGTCAAATAATAAAATACTGGGAGAGCTTTAGTTGCTACGATATGAGAAGCAATTCGTAGTATTATTGTAGCACGTGTATAATATGAAAATAAAAATACGTTCTATGGATATCATAAAATAACAGAATACGTAAGTCTTAAAGAAATATATAAAATGTAATTATTTTAATCTTAAAGTTCGTTTAACTATTTATTTATCTTAAATTCATAATTACTACGTATCTCATTTACTTCTAATTTATTATTAACAACTAGGTCTTTAGTATCCATGCACCCCTTTCCCCAATACCAAACTAATACATCTCCTAACATACAACCTATTACGCATTTTCTTACGAGAACAAACCTACATACTATATAAAGTACAAACCACGTTACTACGAATAAATACAACAGAAACTCTAGTTAAATTATCTCTTTTATCTTGGCATTATTTGCATGCTCATAGCCTGCAGGAACTATGCCCATTTCCCTTGCCCGGCCATCCCCACCCCAAGCTTTCTGTCTGGTTGTATTTCGCGTCATTCGCGCTCCGGCCGTCGAGAGCGATGGGTGTGCTTAGCACCGTGTCTCCGAGCGAGACTGGGCTCGAACGATCGCGGCGACCTCACCTGTTGATCGTGGAAAACAGCGAACAGGACGGGCCAGGTCAGTGACACACGGTTCTAGAACATATTCTGTACGGAGTGTGGTTGGAAGGATTTTGCAGTGTGCTGATTGGTTGGTGTTTGTTATGATGGTTGTAGTTTTAAAGTCGTTATGTTGTTGCTATGTCAAATGAAAATGTATTTAGTAGTGGATAAATGTTTTTTTTCTTTCTTTCGTATGTTTAGAGGGGTTACGTTTGATAGGTGGTGTTTTTATTGGTAATTCGTGAATTTTCTTTAATTATGTGTTATAGTTTTTATTTTTGTTTTTAGGTAATATAATTCTGAAAAAACTGTACATAAAAAAACGTTTCAGTGTGTGTTTGATATATTTTCTAATGTCTAATATAGGTTTGGTTATACTATTTAGTAATGTTTTTATTTTTCAATATAATTATTTGTGCATATACAGGTAATAAGGGTTTATTTGTTGGTAAGTGGAATGTATAAATAAATAATATAATATAATGTATAGTAAATTTCATTAAGTGAAGTAAAAACCTACGCTCTAAACGTTTAGTAAACTTGACATATTCGATTTATTTTAAAGGTTCGTTTTTTTTCTTTTTAATGAATTAATTTAAATACATCAGTGCATATTTTCTACGTATATACATTTAATATATTCAATACTCATTAATTTTCACCACGATACAGTTACAAATAAGCATTAACTGTAAATTTTACTGTGTTTTTTATACGAATCAGTGCGTCTATAATCAACTTTAAAAATGAAAATATTATGCGATTTTTAGATTGTCTATACGTATTTATCCGTGTTTCAATTATAATTTATACTATTATTAGTTCCTCAAACACGTCATTTCCAAAAATAATAAATCTCTTTGAGGTATTTAGTCATTGTTAGTTCCTAATGATACATATACGCAGTTACTCTCGAATTAATTGGGGAAATAAACACCTCTGGTTTATACATTTTGAGAGAACACACAACGACATTCATAGAATTTAATGAATGTGGCAATTACGCATTTATATACATATTTTCTTTTCATTTCTCTGTATGTTTTCGTAGCTGTTCTTTTTACGAAATTGTTGTTTTTGGTATTACTAGTTTTGGGTTTGATTTATATTAATAAATCTATACCTGAGTACCACGACCATTACTTAGCAGAGTAGTCAGAGGTTCGGGTATAATTCAGTAAACTTTACAAAAAGGTAGGCAGAGATCGTGATTCACTATCAGTAGTCACCTGACTACCTACTTTCACTCGTGAATTCGTATATATTCGGTAGTTATCGATACTTCTAGTGTAAGCCTGCAGAAGTATACAATTAGTAGTTATTATAGTTCATTCTGCTTTTTCCAGTACATAACCTAACCTAATCGACTAATTCTAATAGGAAAATAATTCAATGCACATCAAAAAAACTGTAATTTATACCAAAATATAGCTAAACGCATACCAAATATATAATAATATACAGCAAAGGCTAGATTTGGGTTGGGACTGTATTATTTTTGTGTTCGAAACAGTATTTTTTGGTAAACATAAACTATTTTAATATACTTAATTTTTGCATTAAAACCTACTTTTTCCTGCCATTTTCCTCACGATACAGTTATAGTTTTTCAATCAACCGCTCGATACTTCCCTAATCAGTTAAGTAAGCCAAAGTTGCTCCGTTAATTGTTTGCAGCGATACGAAAACTTTGCACTAACTTCCGCCTCAAGTTTCATACTTCCGCTCGGGTAAACTTCACTTGATAGTGATCGTTTATTTTGTCTACTGTGAGTCGCAAGCTGAAAATCGGTGGATTTACGGAGCCCATGCTTCGTAGATTCCCGCCGAGCTGGACGCCATTTGGGATCTCCACGGCGCGCTTTATGTGACTGACATTAAATTGTAATTTTAAATTTTATTGAAGAAATATGCATCGTCAGTCTGCCCGTGACCATGGCTGCTGCAACGTAACCGAAACGTCGGGTTATTAAAGGTAACTTTATAAAAACATACGCGATAAGTCCCGTTAGTTATTAATCATGAGTATAAATCGCGAGTCTCTTAAAATTATAATTTATTGTCATTGTTAATTTTATATCTTTTTTAAAATTTTCGTATAATATTTTTTTTGTATCTTGTGTCATTAATATTATTTTGTCAAATGTGGAATCTGAATATAGGATTATTATTACAATGACTGTAGCCGTTTTGACACGAGGTTTGTTCGATCACTGAAGTTAAGCTGGCTTGGAACAATATTTGGATGGGTGACCATTTATATTGTCTAGCCATTGACGACCTTCGTGACGTGATTGGTTGAGCACCTGAACGCTAATCGTGAGGTCCCAGGTCCGGTTCCCGGTGCAGGCAGGGATAAGAACTACGTTTTGTGTCAGAGCCGGGATTCGAATCTAAAACCTTTAATTAAAAGCCAGATTCTTGCTCATTAAAGTACATTCGTAAGGAAACCTGCTTATTTTTGGAAACAGGTAATAGTCAGTGTTGATAGGCCGACGGCCGAGCCGACTATGTTTTTAATATGTAGTAATTGACCTCTGGCTACACCGCAAAAGACAATGGTCATGATAATCATGAATTGTATGTTGATGTTAATAATCGTTTCTGATGCCATTTACTTTATCCCACAGTTGTTTTGTCAAAAAACGAAAGAAAAACGCGTTCACGACCACTAATCCTTGCGGGGTAGTTAGAGGTTCAGGTGTCAATCTCCGCAATTGCGAAGGTAGTAATTCTATGGCCACATCGAACCCACGTGTTGATCAGATAATCAGTACTCAATATGACAGGTGATAAGCCATGTCGCTATTAACGAGCACTAACTATTACCTGTTCGGGGAACAGGTAGGTTTCCTCACGATGTTTTACCTTATCGTAGTATTCGACGCATTTCGTAAATGTATTTTTATTACGAAAATGTACATAGACATTCATTAAACTTAATTTTCATAGACTCAAGCCCCAAACAACTGAGCTACGTCAATTTATATTCAATAGGTTTATTTTCAATGATTATTGAAATATTGATTGAAACTTCATTATAAATTTGTTCACACTCATTGGCTGTTAATTAAAACAAAATATATACGATTTGCTCTCACATTTTCCATTATAACCCGATCAATATTAAAATTTAATTAACCACAGCGCTTGTTCGGTAGCCTAGCCCGTCTCTACAAAACAGGGTTAATGTGCAAATAATGCCATTAATCAATGTCAACAGTTCCAACGATTTAATCCAGTTTCAAATTAGGATGACGCCTTGTTTCAAATGTCCCAAGGTGACATCTGTTGAAAAATATTAGCATGATAATTAAACTTTTATTTATTATACATACACGTACATCACAACTAAAATGTTTTGTGGGTTAGACAGGAGTTGGCGTATAACAACGCAAATGCGCTGGTTATTTAATGCCACATTGAACTTATTTTTCCAGGCTTGAGTGACAGTAACATAACATACACATATGCTTTACGACTTGTGGCGGGGTAGTCAGAGACTTGAGTGCCCATCTCCGCAATTTCAAAGCGTGTTAGGTATGGGTCACTCTAAGCCAGCGTTTCATTAGATAGTCCGCACCCAACGTCATAGGTAGTGAACCGTATCTCCCGTATCCGTACCGTAGTATATAGGCACTGGCTAATACTTATCCCTCTGGATAGGTAGGTTTCCTCCCTGACAGTTAGCGACTGTTAATTGACAGGAGTCTGACAATAGATTAAATTAACGTTTAATTTATTAAATGTGGTGACTATCTTGTTAACAATTGGTAAGTTCTTAAGAGCTATAAAATCACTAACTCCACTATTTCAGATAAAGACATTTGGTCCTCCTACTCCATAGGGCTTAATTTTAGTAAATAATTATGTACAGTCACCACTAAAAGTGCAGTCCCAGTAACTTTTTATAAGGTTTAAGTTCATAAGAACAAAACACAATATTTTACAATTTAAAACTTGCGCCACTATGCATTGTCATGGCCACTATACGTTCGCGTGCTTCGAAATGAAGAATATATTCTTTTGTTCCTATAAACATAAACCTTATAAAAAGTTACTGGGACTGCACCTTTATCGCTGACTGTACGTTAGTGGAAGTGTATGAATGTCAGTAATGAAAACGTGGTTATATTAATTTCGAGAAACTAGAAGTTTTCCTTAATAAAGTAAGTATTCACTAATTCCAGTAATACTAACACTACTTTAACTTAATCATTTATATTCGTATTTCATGAGAACTGTCGTGTACTACGATTTAATTGAAGTGGTGTTTTCATACTATTACCAGTTTGGTTTGTCTATATGTATGCTGGAATTAAGTCTTCCAACGAACATTCATTTAATGCAGAAACTTAGACAAATATAATGCAACTAATTTGATCTAGATTAACTATTATCACTTATTTTATCCAATGAGTCACTCTTCATTCGTATTATAATCTTACTTATCGATAAAAAAGCAAGCTCTGCAAATCATTGCAAGCAAACCAGATAATTTCCACCTTGAATGATCGTGACAAATCTCTATTGCTTCACTCTTACCCATTAACCTTCTATTAAATAACATAATCATAACATACGCTTCACGACCTTTTCTTTATTTTGGCTTGAATGCCCATCTCCGAAATTTCGAAGGCACGTTAGGTAAGGGCCACTCGAAGTCCGCGTTTCACTAGAATGACAGCACCTAACGAGATAGGTAGTGAACCGCATCGCCGTGTACAGGCACTGGCTAATCACCGATATACCTTTCCCGAGGGAAAGGCAGGTTTCCTCACAATAGTTTCCGTCACCATTAGCGTTAAAAATATACATCACTACATAGAATAAAACAAAGTCGCTTTCTCTGTCCCTATGTCCCTTTGTATGCTTAAATCTTTCAAACTACGCAACGGATTTTGATGAGGTTTTTTTAATAGATAGAGTGATTCAAGAAGAAGGTCTATATGTATAATAACAGCCATTAAATAGTGGAGTAGGCTATATATTTTATACCCGCGCGAAGCCGGAGCGGGTCGCTAGTTTATAATATCACAGAATTAAGCTAACGATAATTCTCTTTATAATTTAAAGTCATATTTATCTAGTTTCCTCTTATTCCTATTTATCATTACAGAACATGAACAAATGCTAAAAGTATTCTATAACCCTGACTAGGTTAGCCACTACAAACTTTTCATTGCCTACGGCTTATTGTGCCTAAAAGTTTCTATCACATTTTAACATAAATCCTGACAGGCCGAAACAAAACTATGATACCCAACTGAAATGAAACTTCTACAGAAATATAACTAGTTATTTAGCCATATTGAAAAAGGGTGACGTAAGAAGTACTTAAAACCGCCGAGTATGTATAAGGAGGTTTATGAGTGTCAATAAAGCAAAAATGGTTTGTCAGGATCGGGACAGGGATCCGTGATCTCTGCCTACCCCTCTACAGGGAATCAGGCGTGATGTGTATGTTTGTGTGTCATTATGAAATATTTATTATTCCACTATTAAATCTATACTGTTACCCCTATGTTACGGCCATGTTAGTTAAGAATACAATTGCTATGCTCATACACAGCACAGCAGCTAGTTAGCATTCTTTTTACGTCCAAGACTAGCACGGGACGGTGTATTATCTCCATTTATCCAATAATTTCACAATCCACTCATTGTTCGGACCGCAGTAGACTTTAGTACACATATTGAACGATATCGGTTAATGTGATGCCCTGCGGCAATTCATGTTGGTGTAACACCGATTATGATAATTATATGCATTGCTTTTAACCCGCGCTGATCTGGTCCTTAATGTAATAAGCTAATTTATGTCCAGTTGTTTACGTGTATTTATTAACAAGTAACTGTTTATATTATTTAAAGGGAAACTCATGGATATATAGTACCTTTATAATGACTCTTAAACATAATTATGCTCTTACTTAGCTGTGGATGGAAAAATATAATATTTTTCAATAATCTTGTAAAGGAAGAATATTGGTAGTAGTGTTTATGTCTGATTAGTTCGGAATAATAGTTCATGAAACTCTACAATATTATTATTATATAATTGTGAATTGGATATTTTTATATATGTAAAGAATTACATATGAGTTTTCAAAGATATAAAAGAAAACCCTTATATTTTTTTCGGTTCATATTTCATCTAAAATAACTCAAAAAGAGAAAACCAATAACATACCCACACAGAAACAAAAGTATGAAGTGCTTACCATAAAAACAATGTTATCACCCCCATACCCACTTGGCAACAGGGGGTGCCTTTCAATGCCACATGTAACCCTGATTGTTTGTACACCCCAACCACGTTATGGGGAAACGATATTATTTTCCAATACGTACGTATTTGTACTTATTTGGGAAAATGTTGCGTGGAAAAAAGATTTTTTCACATTAGACTTAAATGTACTACATGTAGTGAAGTTCTATTAAATTTTTTACGTCACTCATGTTAGGCGACCTTCTCAGATTGTCTTTTAAAAAAAAACTACATTATCACACACTAAAATTTATAAGAATAAGAACATAAAAGTAAATTAGAATATAGAACAATTTTCGGATTAACAAGATCCAAGGCTTTCGTTCGAATCTAACTAACTTGACAAGAATAAATTTATTGAAAAGAAAAATATTGCTGACTGCAGCATGACGCCAATAATAGGGAAAAATACTAGCACGTGGTAAAAGCGCATACGCAACAAGTAATGGGAACAGTAGGGTTGTAACAGTTTGTTTAGTAGTTCTCAGACACTTAATACAGATAGAGTTTTGGATAAAAAGTCCACAGTTTACTACATAATTTAATAGTTGGGTGAAAATTGCAACCTAAATAGAGATATCCAGATGGATTAACGCCACATATTCCACAATAATCATGACATCATTACTCACTACCTGTATATTGATGACCTCCGTGGCGCGATTGATTAACCACCTGAATGCTAAATTTAATTGAACTAGCCGCTTAGTAAGTTCATTTAAGACTTGTGTTAAGAATACTAGTCAACGTATATTTAAGAAATATGTACATATTATATATACATAAATAGCATATATAATAAACGAGCAGAATTTTTTTTATTTATTTTAAATAGATAAATACATATATAGCAAATATAATCAACGGCCAGACTGAAAAGCAGTAGAAAAACGTAGTTCTTAACTCTGCCTCCACCGAGAATCAAACCCGGGACCTCACGATTAGCGTTCAGGTGTTTAACCAATCGCGCCACGGAGCTCGTTAAATGAGGCTGATTGCTCGTTACTTGGATCTTGATAAATTTTGGGTATGATATGGCTATTTACTCACATAATTATCAATATAACGTGATAATAGTATTATCACTACGAACATTAGAACCTAGCGTATCCGCACCTAATCTTAGCGTATCTTCTATACTTTCTACATTTTTGCCCTTCCCGTAGTATATTCATGATATTAAAACATACGACAGTGTATGAATGTGCTTTTTATATCGCATAGTGCTATTGTCTCTTTATTGAGTTCCTTTTTCTTCAAACTTGTCGGGAGTGCCATTTCGTTTGGCTTGGAATTGCGTCATAAAATCTCAGATAGGTCTTTCGGAAGGTGTGAATATTTTAAGGGCGTTATCCTTTTTTGTTATTGTGTGAGTCTGGAGTTTAGGGTACCTAAGGGTTAGGATGTATATTTGGGTAACTATTTGATGGGGAATATACCCCTATTGTATTTGTTTCCTACTGGAATTTTATATGAACAATATCAATTAAAAGCGTTCTTAAAATCAATTACAGTAATGTTTATATACATAAGTAAATACCATTGAGCAATAATTACAATTTATATGTGTTTAACATAGATAATGTATATCTAGGTGTTCATACATATAAATGCGCGTCCTCTTATCCTTTTCGGGTAGATAGAACCTTGGAGACGATAATATCAATGAGGTCACTGTATAGCATGAATTTTGGGGCTATGATGTTATATGGAACATTGGTGACCGGTTGCTAGACCATCGCCTGACAGATTCTATTGATCCATAGATAGTTTGCTTTATTTTGAGTCTCAGACTAGCACGAGACAGTTTAAAAGAATTAAGTAAACCACTATTACAAAACCTTGACCTGAAAATTGTATAATATGTAATGTATAATTATATAATAAATATAATATAAGTGTTGCAAGCTGAAGTGGCAGTGGGCCGGCCTCGTCTGCCGTAGAACCGACGACTGTTAGAGCAAAGTGGTTCTCGAATGGCGGCCGCGTCTCGGTAAACAAAGTGTAGGACGCCCCTGCTAGATGGACTAGGCCTACGTTCAGCAGTGGACTGACATAGGCTGATTGATTGATTGAATATAAGCGTTCAGAACGTTCGTACAATTAAAAAAGATCTTGTGACGAGATAATTAGGCTTACGTCCTAACCATTATTCCGAGTAGAACAAAAAGTTTTGAAGCCTCATTAGTCTTTAGGCATTAGGTTTAGGTTAGCTAAAGTACGGCTATCATACAAAACCATCTTGTGTCTACGGTTATGTAAAACATTGAAGAGAAACCTACTTATTCATTGCATTAGGTAATATCTAGTTTTGCAAATGGCTACTCTGTTTATAATATGTCTCATTAGGTGTTGATTCGTATGAGGAGGTGTATGAGTGTTAATGAAGCGAAACTGGTTTGTCAGAATCGGGATGGGCATCCGTGATCTCTTTTTACCCCTCTACAGGGATGAGGCGTGATGTGTATGTATGCTTCTATAAAACGTAAGTTTTTGTACATTTGGTGACAGACATATGCACCTACGACCACCTTTAAGAGCCGTAAATGTTAATATCTTACATACATACATATATATTCACGTCTTTAAATACCTTTCGGGATGGTAAACCCTTAGATATATTTTATCTCCTAGGTCACTTTTTAGCATGAATATTATGGTTTTGAATTCATTATTATATCATGATTGCCCTTATCTCTTTTTATGATATACAGAGTACCTATTAATCATAAAGATTTCTCCATTCTTGAACTTCGACTTTTAACTCTCCGAACGTTATTAGAAAAGGTAGTTCTTTTCCGTCTCATTCCCCACAAAGAGCCTTATTCCCACTGACAAAAGAGAACCCATAATGTCCCGTTCCACTTTAATTAGACAAAGTTTCCAGCTCTAACTTAGTTCCTAGGTTTTTGCTGACTCTGGCTTAGTTAAACTTTTTATGTATTTGCTACAATGTTAATGATAATAGTTATAGATATATGCATAACGACTGTAGCCCAGTGCGTAAGACTTTTCACTTCATATGAGAAAGGTCCTAGGTAAGAATCCCGGTTCTGGCATGGACCAATTAATGAAATTTAAATATGTGTTTTTCATTTACGTTCATAATCTACAGTCACTAACGGTGAGGGAAAACATCGTGAGGAAACCTGCCTATTCTTAGGTATAGGTAATAGCCAGTGCCTATATACGGCGATACGGTCCACTAACTATCACGTTGGGTGCTGTCTATTCAGTGAAATGCGGGTTTCGAGTGACACTTACCTAACATAATAACATGCCTTCGAAAATTCGGAGATGGGCACTCAAGCCTTTGACTACCTACTACTCTACCTATGAGTAGATATATGGATGCTAATTGAACGAAAATGATTTGATCTTTACCCTTTGTAAGGTATGATAGTAAAATAGTAATAATATTTGGACGATATTACAACAATTGAACTAGCCCCTAATCAACGACCCGACTTGAAAGCAGAAGAAAAGCGTAGTTCTTAACTCTGCCTCCACCGGGAATCTTTGGGACCTCACGATTAGCGTTCAGGGGGCTATCCGATCGTGCCACGGAGGTCGAATGTCGATGATGTGTGTAAAGCATATAGATGCCAGCTGATTACTTTAAATAATCCCACACTTATCACAGTACTGTTATAACCTCTAAAAATTCCAAGGCACTGATAACGACTGTGTTCTGATTTATGAATTCAGCAAACAGGAAGCTTTTAGTGATAATGAGATTCATTTAATTTGTGCGGTCTCCGTGGCGTGTTCAATTGCTCAACTTGTGCTCTATTGATTTATTGGGATACGTTGCGGGAAGGCTGTTTGTCAGGTAGGCTTTATACATACTTATACTTATTACTGTATAGTGAATTACGATGGATAGAAATGTATTCCCTACTAGTTTGCTAATGATATAGTCTTTCTTTTGAACTTGTTTAGAAACCGACTAAGGGTTCAAAATAATTGTATGGCTATGAAATGAAATGAAATGCTTTTTATAGTGGGATACACGGATAACATTTCAACCTGGTACTAATTCATTTTTATGCTTTCTCGATCACTAATCTCATTATGATTATAACGAATTATTCTTGTTGGATGATAGTCTGGACGTAAATAGAATAATCCTTGCTTTTCCTGCTTTCATTTATGCTATTTCTTGAGCTTTTCGTTGGTACACAACTGTAGGAATTAGTCCAAAAAACTCACAAAAATTTCAACTTCTTAATTAGTTAGTTTTGGATCTATATGTATTGGGGATAGACCTGTGATACATCTATTTAACTGATCTACATATATTGTTAAGTAAATAAACTTAAAAGTCAGTTCAACGTCCTATAAGAAAAATGCGTTAAGGTACTATGCAAAAAGGCTTCTATTAATATCATTTAACAAACACATTTACAATGCAGAAATTTATTAGTAATCCGAATCCCGACTTGCACGTTAATGCGTTTCCACTTAATCCTAATAAGCACTCCTCATTCTGCTAATGAGTAAATGAGGCACCCTTTCAGGGTTGATGAGCTTTTAATAATAATCAGTGGGCACAGACACATCTCAATGGTTCAGGTAGCTTGAAGGACCGATTTGAAAACCTTTCTGCTGGGTATAGACTTAATAATACCTAGACTTAATAGAATAACATAACGCTCATTTGGTGCAACAATGGCGTAATTACACTTTTACAATTTTTAAAGGAGAGCCGATTAAAGATTTGTATACGATGCATACGATACGATACGATACGATGTACTCGCGCCGTCTCGCGGCAAATCCCCAAAAAAACATTTCGGTCGATGTTTCTCCGGGTGTAAATAGACTTTTCGAACATAATGACATAATAACTTTAATTTACAAAAAAATGTAATTACGACGTTGTTGCACCAAATGAGCGATAATATGAAATACATTCAGTTTCTTGGATTTCTATGTGTATTTTAGTTATAAAAATACATTTATGAAATGCGTCGAATACTACGGCGAGGGAAAACATCGTGAGGAAACCTACCTGTTTCCTGAACAGGTAATAGTTAGTGCTTGTAAATGGCGACATGGCTTGCCTAACTTAATCTGTCAATTTGAGTACTAACTATCTGGTCAACACGTGGGTTCGAGGTGGCCATAGAATTACTACCTCTGCTATTGCAAATGGATACTTAAACTTTTGACTACCCGGGTTAATGCTCGTGAACGCGCTTGTTTTTTGTAAATTCACGTTATTTAGGGGTGGCATAAATATTTGGGTTATGTTATCATATAGAACATTTGTTATAGATTTCTAGCCCATCGCTCAATAGATTCCATTTGCCCCTAGTCTTTTAGTCTTTTGATATCTATAAGTTATACGCGGCCTATCGCGTCCAACTCTACCTTTCACTTTATACCAAGTGTTTGTTGTTGAATAATAACAATTTCACAATATTATCATCCGAGTATTATATTATAATAGTAGCCCTGTTATCCAGTTCTAACCTTAAAATTTTATGCTCATTTTATACTTCAATAAAACGTGCAGCTATTATAAGTTCTAACGATATCAATGGGTTGGCAAACCCTTACTAATTTCCGAAATCATCACCAAAAACTCTGGATGGGGTAAAAAGGGTTCCATGTGGTCTTACCCCACTTAATCTGCGATTAGAGTGATGGCCACCCTAACCTTTACCCTTCAAGGGATAACGATCTTGTTATATGGGGAGCGCATATATGCGATTTTGGTTTAAACATACCTATTTATGAAGCGGCTGTAGCCAAGTGCGTAAGTCCTAGATTCAAATCCTGGACTTGGCATGTACCAATGAATGAAATTTAAATATGTGTTTTTTTGTACGATTTGACTACACATTCCCTCTTTTAATGTGACGGGGTAGTAAAGGGCAATAAAGGCTTCAGTGAAATCCATAGGAATTGCCGTGTACTATGAATTATGTGAAGTGGTGTTTTCATACTATTACCAGTTTGGTTTGTCTATATGTATGCTGGAATTAAGTCTTCTAACAAACATTAATTTAACGTAGAAACTTATGTAGAAATTTATATATTTCGTATTCATGTTAGGTATGGATCACTCGAAGCCCACGTTTTACTAGATAGACAGCACCCAACGTGATAGGTAGAGAACCGTGTCGCCGTATATAGTCACTGACTATTACCTATCCTGATGGATAGGCAGGTTTCCTCACGATGTTTTCCCTCACCGTTCGATTATGAAGGAATTAATAAGTAATGGTTAAGTGGTGTTACGCACTAGATGAACGGCTAGTACATTCGATTTATTCCTATACCGTATTCTTCTCCTAAGGCATACCAAAAAGAAATACAAACAGGTTACTTTTTTTTAATTCTTTATTTAGCCATTCACCACTAAGGTTATGTCGGCTGAAGTACAAACACTGATGCCACGGTGTTTGAAATTCTTGTTATTCCATCGCCATGGTTACACCAACGCCGCCAGCCGCTACAACCGAAGAAAAACGGAATCGAAGCTCCAATTCTTCTCTTCCTTGTTCTTGGGTTCGTTCCAGTTGTATATCCAAATATAATCCCAAAGCGAAGATATTTAGCCAATTTGGCATCACAACTGACTAAATATTCAGCCAAAAATAGTTATATGTATTTTCAACTTTCACTGAGCTGCTGACTTTGTTGACGCACCATAGACGACTGCAGGTTACTTTTAATCCTCACTGAATTTACAATTCTCTCTAATTCCCGTCCATTTTGCAAACTCAGCAGGGGTTGTTATTCCTAATGCGTCTACGCTATTGTTGCTACACATTTTGTTATTAAACGCATGATTGTGCTTTTACTATGAGAAAACCCAGCCTTGATTAATGTGAAAATGCACTAAGTGGCCTTAACTTAACGTTATGAGGCTACATTAGTACACGTTTATGCTCTCTTTACTCTTTGTGAATAAGTTCGTTGAACGGTCGAGTTTAGTTTTGTTTTATACGATACGTAAAAGTGAACGGGTAAATAAAATATATGAGTTATAACTTTTATTAAAACATTTTTGAATATAAGATATTACCTAGAAGTAATTTAGAAATGAGAAAACCTTTGGTCACCCGTAACTTTATTTGTAAAGTTAATTGTCAAGTAAGGTAAGGTTTAAGATAATGAACTTATATCTATACATTTACAATTAATTCGACGTAATTCAGTTGTTTAGGGCTTGACTCTAAAAAAAGTATTGGGTTCAAATCCCGCTTAAGCGAAAGTTTAATGAATATCTATGTACATTTTCGTAATAAAAATACATTTACTAAATGCATCAAATATTACGGTAAGGAAAAACATCGCGAGGAAACCAACCTAGTCCCCGAACAGCTAATAGTCAGTGCTTGTAAATGAGGACATGGGTTACCACCTGTCACATTGAGTACTGACTATCTGGTCAACACGTGGGTTCGAGGTGTCCATAGAATTTGCCTTCCTTCGCAATTGCGTATATGGCTACCTAAACTTCTGACTACCCCACAAGGGTTAATGGTCGTAAGCTCGTTTCTCTTTTGTTTTTGTTTATAATGATCAATCTAAATAAGCGAAACCATGATACATATATGTAACAAAATGGATGTAAATCCAGTTTCGCCAACACTGACCTCTAAAAAGAAACAGGATCAAATCAAATCTCATCGTAAAAACAAAACCTTGACACATATAAAATAAAACATTCAAACAAGGACAATTTTATCACCGAATTTAATTACATTTGTTCCACCAACACGCCGTTGTTTCCATTAATTAAATTCATTCGAAAACTTTTCTGATATGTTGCTTTGATTGATGTATTTATCTGGTTAACGTAAAACATTAGTTAGATTACACGTGCCACGTTGTTAATTGATGTAAGGTGAAATTACTTCTGTGTAACCGTATTTTTGATTGACTTAAGGTATATTTAATTACTTAGCTTGATATTCATTTAATGTGGATTATATAGTCCTAATGGCAGAGTGTGTAAAATCTTAATAGCAGTTTTATTCGCAATACATTTTATTGTTGTTGTTAAGGTTAGTTAAAAACATGTATATTTCTTTAAAGATTGTTGACTGGCTTATATTTCCTTAGATATATCTAACATTAACATAACAAGCATTAACATATAACATTAAGAATATTAGGTAGGTACTGGGTTAAGTGGTTTTGTATTTTTTTAATTTCATACTGTGATTTTCTAAAAGACCATTGTTATATAGGTATTCATTCTCTTATATATAAAAAGCCATAATTATTGAAAAAGGGTAACGTTGGAAGTACCTATAACCGTCGCGTATGTATGAGTGTCAATGAAGCGGACAGAGGGGGATCCGTGATCTTTGCTTTCCTCTACAGGGAATCGGGCGTGTTGTGTTTGTTTTTATGTATCCTCTTTTAGAAGATCAAATGAGGAATGATATTTTGTGGTTAGTTATTGTTCTTTTACCACAAAGCCCAATATATATTGCAAACCTTTATTAACAAGACAGGACCCTATTCAATTACCAGATTAGTTAGTAGCAGTCTATCTTAATAGCTGGAGGCTTCAATTCGGCTACCTTTGTTGACTTAGGCAGGGCTTTCAGTGGGATGTGTTTCTCCAGTTAATTGGGCCTGAACGTGTGTCAAGGTTAGTGTAATAGAGTGTTAATTCGCCTCTGAATGTTCACTGGAGCGTGTCGAGTTTCTTAAGTGAATTAAGCGGTGAATGGAACCAATTTGTTGGTTTCATATTATATAGTGCGGGTGACGAGTTAAATTAAATTGAATTTTGTCACTGATCATATATATATATATAGTCATGTCCATTTGGATTAGACAAAACCTTAGAGATATAATCTCCATGTCAATTTTTACCTTGAATATTGTGGTTGTAATGTCATAATGGAATATTGGTGACAGGTTGCAAGTCTAGTTCCTTAGTAGTCTTCTACGACAGGTCGGGAAGAATGGCAGCTAGTTAGCATTACTTTCATGTCACTAACTAGAACGGGACACCACTTGAGACAGACTATTTAATCAAATATACATAGGTAGGTATGGAAAAAGTACCTAGAATGAATGCAGGAAATCGTGAGCATGTTTGTTGAAATTTACTTCGATTGAGAACATATTTTATAACGAGAAGATATCTCGTATAAAAATGAATAGGAAATATAATCACGTTTTGTCCACTATTTCATTTTCAAGAATGAAAGGCCGTAGTATTATACACATTACGTATACTTTGTATGTTTGAATATTACAAAATTGTCTGTATGACTTAAAATATAAGACTGTATATATTGTGAATGCAATTTAAAGCACATGTTTCACAACTCAAAATTTATGTTCAAAACATAGATTAGTCTTACGACATATTAAAAAAGGGTGACATTAGAAGTACCAATAACCGCCAAGTGTGTATGAGGTATATGAGTATCAATCAAGCAAATATATAATGTCAGTATCGGGACAGATGGAGATCCGTGATCTCTGCCTACCTATGTTCTATTAATATTTCCCTTTATCAGTACCTAAACAGAAGGATATTTCAGCTATAATGTAACGTTTATTAACTAAGCCTCGTTTTCCGCCACAGCCTTTACGATTCGCTTCACTTTATGGGAGGCGTTTTATGAAAGTGATAAATTTACGGCCGATGTTATGACACTCTTGTCTCAAACGAGGGTTTGTGAGAGATATTGTAAGCCATTACTGATGGTCATTTGGTATCTTTTACTTTGAGATACTTAAAACAAAACACAATAACTTTACATACATACATATACATCAGACCTGATTCTCCGTAGACGCGGTAAGCAAAGATCACGGATATGTCATAAAAGGGTGACGTTAGAAGTTCTTATAACGACCGAGTGTGTATAAGGAGGTGTAAAAGTGTCAATGAAGCGAAAGTGGTTTGTAAGGATCGGGACTGAATTTACTTAACAGATAAGTAAATAAATGGTACTGAATGGATTTCATTTTACAAGAAAAAGCAAAGATAAATGCTTTGTTTATAAAATTAATCTGATCAATTCCGTTTTGTTGTAAAAGATCTTTATTAAATGTCCTGTACTAAGAAGGTTAAAAGAAGTAAACATTAATATCTGGAAAAAATGGCTTTGCTGTGTTTATATGTATATGAACGTTATTGCTAATATAAAATTGCTCTATGACACCATAAGGTAATTCTTCTTACGATGGTATTCTACTATTAAATTTTATGAACTGAAAGTAAGGTTTTGTAAGTTTACTTTGTAAAATGTATGTGACCTCGTAAATAGGATCCTATTATCTTTAACAATCCCTTTAAAGAGTAGATATCAAACTAAGCATTTCACAAAGAGTGTCCCATTATTCTCAACCTTGGCACAATGCTCCAATAATCCTGGATTTGTGGCAAATCCATCATTTCCAAGCATTGACAAGGGTATCACGTATCAAAGTTTAGGCAAATGGGTTACGTTTTTGACATACATATAATGTTCTAACGATCTTTGTATAATAAGTATATATTTCTCAAATTTACGTTGTCTTGTATCCTTAACACAAGTCTTGAATAGACTTAAGAAGGGACAAGTACAATTATGCAATAATTAACTCATTATGTACTCAAAAATATTTATCTTGAAAGCAACTGAGGATTTTATGTCTCCATAAATAAATTTGTTGAATTTTTAAAATACATTAATTATAACTTTAAAAATATAAAGAGGAAGAGCTTTTGCAAAAGAGATAAAGTTGATTTGACACGATATATACGTATTTAATGATTGTTTTACATCATTCATCTTAGTGCTTTTCAACTAGCTACATTTTCTAGATGAATTAACAAGTACCAAACTATATTATGCTATACAATTCACATGCAAAGCTCATCAATTTACGACCCCTAAATTAAGGGGCAAATTCTAAACCTGTGTCAATTCTAATGGAGAATAGTTAGGTAATAGTTAAGTCCAATTTTGAATGGGAGAATGTATATATATATATTCATGTTCTTTAATCCCTTTGGAGCGGACAGAACCTTGGGGATATATTATCTCTTAGGTCACTTTTGATACGCGATCTTTGCTTACCCTAGTACAAGGAAACGGGCATGATGTGTATGTATATATGTCAATATTGAGCGTCAATATTGTTGTATTCCTGTCATATGAAACATTGATGACATTTTACTAGCCCATCACCTAATATCTCCTAATCCCCTCATCTTTTAAGACACCTAATATCTCCTAGGTCACTTTTTAGCATTAATATTGGGGTTGTGATGTCATGTGTAACATTGGTGAGAGAATACTAGCCCATAGACCATTAACTTCATTAACCCCTAGTCTCTTAGTCACCTCCTACGACATGCCGGGAAGAACGGCAGCTAGTTATTATTCTTTTTACATACCAGACTAGCAGGTGATAGTAGAATGTGTATATTGAATGGCTAGGGAATGAGAATGCTAAATGGTATATATTAAAGTAAGTTTGGAGCCGCTATTAGTTGGTTTGAGGTCGTATTAGGTTAGAAGTTACGTTAATAGTTTAGGAAGTTGTGATATCATAGATTAACAGAAACTTTGTATTGCAAATTGATCTTGAATGTGATCGGTGTGAAGATTTCTTTAAATTATTACAACTCCTCATACACACTCGGGGATTATAGGTACTTCTAACATCACTCATTCCAACATGGCGTCTATCTGACTGCCGTATATTTTATTGGGCCGGCCCATACGTAACCATATAGGTTTTAGTCAATTCAAATGTTAACAATCAGTTGTAACTTACTATGATGTGACAAACTAAATAATCTACATGTTGTATGTTGAAATAAGTTATTTCGTTAAACCGGATCCTTCCATTTTCGTGTAATAAACAAAATAACCCACCTGCACAGATTCCAATAGTCTTTCTTTTTAAGCATAATGGGCATCGATGACAATAATTCTCTCTGACTACCATTGTATTGTATTCACGTGTGATTATTACGTGCTTGGCTTCTGCAATCACTAGCTCTCTGGATTCGTACGTTTACTGAATTTACATGTGACGCATGTAGGGAGACATTTTGACATTTAATAAGGAAAGAACAGACGTGTTTTGGTATGTTCAATGATTAAGTACATACTTACACATGATTACATTCACGTCCTTATTAAAGGACCTTATTAGTAGGTATTAACCTTTCGGGGTAGAGAGAATCTCGGAGATACAATAATATCTTCTAGGTCACTTATTGGCATAAATATTGGGGTTGTGATATCATAGTGGAACATCGGTGATAGGTTGCTAACCTTTCGTCCAAGAGATTCTATTAACCCTTACTCCCTTAGTCGCCTCCTACGACAAACCGGGAGGAATGGCAGCTAGTTAGCATCTTTTTTACATCCCAGCTAGCACGAGGCTTTGGAAATAATTAATTATTTGCCGAAAAAATTATTTACATAAAAGCATAATATTTAACCAAATAGTTTGTTTTACAATAAAGATCAGCTAATAGTCACAGTTCAAAATCGTAGGTAGAGTTGAGAAGTTATATTGTTTCTCCAATTCATAATAATAATAGTATTGTAGGACACTATTACACCAACTGAACTAGGCCCACTACCGTGAATCGAACCCGGGGGCCTCACGATTAGCGTTCAGGTGGTTAACCAATCACGCTACGGAGGTCATCAAATTTATTTATTCAAAGAGAGAACAATTTTTAAACTCTTTGAAATAATAAGCCTCATACTATATATTAAGTAGTAGCACTTAGTACATTTGAATATACGACTTTCTCTATTATTAACCCTCATTGGTTAGTCAGACACTTAAGTGACCTTTTCCTGCATTTAATTTCACTCAAAGCCCACGTTGCAACAAATAGCTTATACCCTTTACTGGCACTACTGAAAATAGACTAATTTTAATCACTCAAAACCAGCTAAATTAATCAGTTTATCCCATAAATTCCCTTCAACCAACTACCTTATACTAAATTAAGCTGTAACCCACACCATAGCTAAGAATAGGCTCTGTTTGTAAACATACGCCTACGCTTCGTAGTACTCAAGGCGAAATACAGCCTCCGCCTACATAAATTGGGCAGACGCGCCCACGTCAAGAATCACCAAGTTTAAGTGCGTACTTCCGTTGAGTAGAATCTTGGTAGAGACATGGAAAGTTATGGATAGTTATGTTTAGTGAGCAATTTTGAGGATATGTTAAACTTAACTTACTACTTACGGATATTGATGTATGATGAGTACTGATGTATAGTAAATGCCTTCTAAAAGCAGAGAAAAACTAACAAGACATCATATTTTATAGGTCTTTAAGGTAGATTATTTGAAATATTGTTAGTTTAATATGTTTCTAAGGCTATGATTTACCTACATGGAGTAATTAATAAGAGGAGTGGGCCTTACGCAATATTTGTATGGAAACTAGCGTGGTATTACGCGGGGTGAAACGAGGTACGCGTGATGGAGGGGGGAAATTACAACCAATCAAAACACGGCATCGGCCAATCAAATTAGGTATCTTCTTTCTACTACACATTTTTGACTCCGCACCAATTAAAACACGCCATTTCGCCTCCGCACCGCGAAACGGGAACCGCTCCTTACGCCGGGTCCTCTTTATATTTGGTTCGTGATTTACGTAGAAGTAGTGAAAATTTTAGCGGTTATTAAAGATATTATCAGAACAAATCGGTCTTTGCGATTGTTCCTTTAAGTTAGCATACATAGTATTATTGAGTATCAAGTCGTTAACAAATATGTACAACACCTGGATAAGTACAACAAAATAACAATTAGATACAACCTAGTCAAGTTAAATTCTTATTTTGTATGTTTCTCTGTAACATACTACTTACTTACTACGTCAGAAATGCGTCTTTTAAACACGAAGACAAATATTTCCCCATTTTCCGTACCTCTTCAAGCAATTTACTTCACTGACATCCGCATAAATCCACTGTTAAAAGCACTTCAAAATTAAAGGGCATTCTCAGGAGACACTGATGGTTATGGCTATTGCCCTTTGAAGGGTGACAGACGTGACTATTGCCAAGAATAAGGTCAAGGGGAAATGAGGAATAATATTGTCACGTCAAATTAGTGTTCGACCTTGATTATAGGGTAAATATTGACGAGGTTTTCTCGCGTGGAACGTGGTTACGAAAGGAATAAATGTGGGCAATTATTTACACAATTGCGTGGTAAGCAAACTGGGTTCCAATTAGATTGATACTTATAGGAATATTTGACGACCTCCGTGGCGCGATTGGTTGAGCACCTGAACGCTAATCGTGAGATCCCGGGTTCGATTCCCGGTGGAGGCAGAGTTAAGAACTACGCTTTTCTTCTGCTTTCCAGTCTGGTTGTTGATTACATATGCTATATATATTTATCTATATATAATTAAATATACGTTGACTAGTACCCTTAACACAAGTCTTAAATTAACTTACTAAAGGGGTAGTTCAATTGGTGTAATAGTGTCCTAATTATTATTATATAGGTTGCGTCCTAGCATTTTGTGATACATAAATGTATTCACGCATCTACGTTCTAAAGGGGATAGGCAGAGGCTACCGATCGCCATCTGGAATAATCCTGACAATTCGGTCTTGGTTCAATCATACCCATTAACCTTCTGATATATGCTCTTCTATTTTTCACGCTACGTACACCCGCCTTGAGAAGAATGTGATTTGTGAAGGATTTTATGATATTGAGATGTGAGATGTGAAAAATTAAGTATATCTTCTCAAGCAGAACATATATTGATTAAATTAAAGACATTCTTCTCAACGCAGAACATGTATGAGAAGGTTAATGGGTGTGATTGAGGCGAGAGGAATTTGTCAGGTTCATTTAAGGGCGATCCATTTGATTTGCCTATTCTGTTAGAAAGTTGCGGTGTGATACCTACATATTAGGTACGATGATTTCACCATATAGACTAATTAGTTTTAATTATGATATCTAATACAGTAAGTGGGTGCTGATTATTTGGTTAAAAGAGGCTTTGATTACTCCATGATATATCATGTTGGTTACCATGTTAGTTGGTATATCGAAGGTTTGACTTTCCTTCAATCCTAACGAGTTCTATTCACCATGGAATCATGGAACATCACCATCAATCACATGAATTAAATAAAACATCCTTGGAAATTATTTATAGAATGAGTTTTTTCCTCTAAATACGGAAAATGTTTGAAAGAGTTATTTTTCCCAGAACATAACATCATGATAAAAACATCGTTTTAATGTCGTTAAACAACAACGCAGATTCATTTGGTCCCAGCCCGGAATCCGGGTTAAACGAGGATAAAACGGCAAAACCACAATAAGGCTCTGCAAAAGAACATAAATAACATGCGCATGAAATAGAGCCTAATAACGGAATATGATATTTTCCTCAAAGCATTTTAGGAAAAATTCACGCGGAAGTTTTTTCTAATATGGTATGTGACTTGCATTTATTTTGATATAAAATTTGGTAAATGCTTGATATGTTTTGCATCTAATTTACGAAGTAACTAAAATATGGATATATTGGACTTCGTTTTTCAAGACATAAACTACACAAGACAGATAGTGATATATAGTCGTGTAAGGATTACTCTTGACTACCTGAAGAATTGAGCAGGTTTTCTCACAAAGTTTCCATCATCATTATCTAAAGAAAATCCCGAAAAAAAAAGACCGTGTTATTGTTGACATGATAGGCTTGTATATTTACATAGAATTAGGCAGATATCTTAATTTCGATCACACACCCATACTAATTTTACTTCTTAGACATTCAAGTATTATATATATGTATTTTTATACGTATAATTTAGGCAACTAAAGAAATCGGTATTTTTAAACCCTCGCGATTCATACTCATTTTATTTATTTACTATATGAGACCGGATAATACATTACCCCGGTATCATAGTAAATAAATAAAGAAATAGGGTCAATATAATCTATTTGACTTTGTATTTACACGGGTATTAACCCTATAATCATGCTAAAAAGTGACCTTGCAGATATTATCCTGTCTTAAGGGTCCTGTATATCACAAAAAGGATAAAAGTTCGTGAATGTATATGTATGTAATACAGACATTCAGGCTCTATATTAAAGAATTCACCTGCAGGTTTTCTCGGCTGTAGGCTCTTGAAAGGGTCTGAGGCCAAGGAATTTGTGTAATATGGTGATTTGCATAACGAAATCAATTTTCCTACACTGACTCAGCCACTATTGTTATTTGGAGGCTTTGTTCCACCCTTTTGGATATAAGGGATTTGGTAAACTAAGGTTTTGGTATAAATGTAGTAAGAGATAAATTAGGTTTGGAATTTGAGGTAAGTTAGTTATGAATAAAAAGAACCTTTCTAATTTTATTAATACAATCAATAAAGTTGGTCTTGGCTGTCTATAAAGATGGTTATTTTTATACTTATTGATTTCTATTATAAAAATCAAATCAGTATTTAATTTTGAATAAAATTTCTATCTCCAATATAGTATGTAATAATGTAGATAAAAACAAACAATGTAGTTTCAACACAGATCATACTTTAATGGTTTTACTTATAACCAACTACCCATCTATCTCTCATTTACCTACACAGTACTAACATCTCACCTAAGACCTATGTATATTATACAAGTCTACAGTATATAACCAGTAGGTAATACATTTCGTATTTCCAGTCTTATTCGGCGAAACAGCC
This sequence comes from Leucoptera coffeella, assembly GCA_030578115.1. Classification (NCBI taxonomy): domain Eukaryota; kingdom Metazoa; phylum Arthropoda; class Insecta; order Lepidoptera; family Lyonetiidae; genus Leucoptera; species Leucoptera coffeella. The sequence goes on along the minus strand of JAMBLF010000034.1, from coordinate 66,716 downwards.
AAAGAAACCGACAATCGCATGAAATATGTCCCAAAGTAGCAGGATTTATGGGCGTAATAAATCGACCTTTAGGCCCTCTTCGATCCCACATCCAATAATGAGGCTTTTACAATTCAACTAGGCTCTTTTGTTGGGGGACAAGTTATTATGGGTCGCCAAGAAACTAAACCTTAGCCAGAAATGAGGTTATTGTTTTAAGAAGCTGTTATTTGATGAAACAATTTTGTTTATTATTATTAAAATGTATATAATTTATCGTTGGGTGTTATCTATCTAGTGAAACGCAAGCTTTGAGTAGCTCATACCTAAAATACACATTCTTAATTCGCGTCCTTCAATCCTTTTCTAGGTCGACAGAACCTCAGTCATTTGGTATCTCCTAGGTCACTTTTTAACATAAATATGGGGTTGTGATGTTATATGGAGCATAGATGACAGGTTCCTAGCCCATCGCCAAATTGATCCCTTTTACTCTTTGTATTTTAATCGCCTCCTACGCTATGCCAGGGAAACGGCAGCTAATTAGCATTCTTTTTACATCTCAGCTAGCACAGAACTTAAAATGTCTTCAGAAATTTGGACAATATAAAAAAAATGTGTATGTACAAGTCGTGAAGCGTATATATGTATTTAGTATATCTGTAAGACTGTTTTGATCTTATGACTTCTATTTTTAAATTAAGACGTTAGAAGGTCGCCAAATAAGCTCAGGAGTGAGTCACTTTATTTGCATATTCAAGTTGTTGGGAGACAGCTGGGAGCCTCGATAAGGCTGGATTTGTCAACCTCCTAATTATTCAAATTGCGTAACTGCTCCTTCTGAGATCTTTGCCGTATTTTAACAACAACACGGTATGAATTTTGCTGATTCAATTGAATTTTTTGTAACGAAATTTCTAGTAAATATTTTCAGTATATTCAGTATTTTCAGTATAGTCTGGCTGTAATGTTGATTTTAATGCTAAACTTACAAAAGAACAGTTTATAGAGCACAATTTTACAATTACGTATAATATTTACGTACGTTAATTACTATTGTTTCAGTCTAATTAAAAATTAAAACAAAAAAAAACTAAAAAAATTGTAAAAATTCACAGAGATATTATGTCTTTCAATTTCTGTCCCCCCCAAAAATTTAAAGTACACGATCACTTATATATGTAAAGTAATACATAACCAAACCATAATTGTAATCAATCCATCAAATAAATAATAAAATATAACCATTCTACATTCTTATGAGAATGTGTATGCTACGAAGCACCATCTATTCGTAGTATTAAAACTGTTAAGGAAACATAAGATTACCTCATATTGGATAGGAATAAAGGTGGTTTTTACCTTAAGAGGAGAATGAAAAGGTGCTTTCGGTAACAATAGAGCCTTCTCGTCCAAGGTCTTGAGGTCCCATTTTGGTACAAGTAAGAGTTTGAGCGATAATATAGCTCTTTGTTCAAGTTCGACAGTTTTTCTCGAAGCTTTATATACTTTTAAAGTGGTATGGTATTATATTATATGAGGTACTAGTAATAGAGGTTTTAAATTACTTACATTGCTATTTTGTAATATACACATGGTTTATATATCTACGTTTATAATATGCCTACCTAAAACAAAGAATAATTATGATATCATATCGTTTCTTAGTGATTGTAGACTTATAACAAAATCTCTTTGTTTAGTTTTACAATATTATGTTAAGTTTAGCGCAATTATAATTGAGTAATAGTTTTCCCTACAATTACAATCACTTAAATTTCAATAAACTCGTAAGTAAATTATGGGTATACTTTAATACACGTTGCCCGTTTTTCTGAGGAGGGCTATGCAGAGATGACGGATCTTCATCTGTTCCAATCGTAACAAACCATTTGCGTTTCATTGATACTCATATACCTTCTCATACACCCAAAACGGTTTAAAAGTATAATTTTCTATGTAAAATTTCTAATATATTTAAAATAATTCATTAACATAATCCATATAACCTCTACATTAATAACTAGCAATTACCTCTTAACTTACTAAAATCTGCACCTCCATACCACACATTATAATAGATCCATCACATCACCTTAACCGCAAATTCTCACGTGTGTTTAATAAAGGCTCTATCACACGGGGCCAAGGTTGCACCAGACTGCTCCTGACCCAATTCCGGGTCAAGACCAGGAGACTAGGCCTCTCTGCGCATGCGAAAGCCTTATGGTGACGTCTCAATGAATGCTGGTGAACTTGACCGAGATCTAGGCTCTGAATGAATGAAGTGACAGGCTATTGATGAGGGTTTTCATTTTGAAGTAAGGGTAATGATATTGGGTTTATTACTAAATATATTTGAACTAAATATACATACACACAAACATACACATCACGCCTGATTCCCCGTAGAGGGGTAGGCAGAGATCACAGATCCCTATTTGTCCCGATCCTGACAGACCACTTTCGCTTCATTGACATTCATACATCTTCTCATACACTCTCGGCGGTTATAGGTACAGCTAACGTCACCTTTTTTCAATATAGCGTCTATCTGACTGATGTCTTATTAGGCCGGCCCCTACGTAACCGAGCTAAATATGTACAAATTAAAACATAAAAATAAACTTTCAAACTAAAAGTAAATATTTACACAGTGCCACTAGTGTCCCGAATTTAGCATCCAGAAGCAAAAGCCCCCAGCACACTAGGAGCGTTGCTAAATTGGGAAAAGGGTACTAATAACATGATAGAATTACTACCTTCACAATTGCGGAGATGGACACCTGAACCTCTGATTACCCTGCAAGGGTTAATGGTCGTGAATGCGTGCGTTTTTTTGTATTAATAATCGTTAACGATTTTGTCTTTTGACTGCAAATAAAAACAAAAACCTTTGTGCTAAAAAAACTATGCGCAAACATGTTATATTTTAAACATGGATATTTGTTTTAGTTCTTTGTTAATAAAACAAATTCTTAGTCTATATTCCATATAGAGACAATGTCAAAGATATTAATGTCATATATTTTTTAATAAAGTATAATAATTTAGAAAAGTATAACCATGTTAGTCATTACAAGTAAGCATATATAATTGGAGTAAAAATCAAATGAAAAACGTTATTATTCCCAAGTCACCTTATCCATTATCACAAACCAACCATGTTCATTAGTTTAGAATACAAAATGATGGCCCATATATTCAACTTTAACTAAGATACACTAGAGAATAATAACAGAAATTCAAAGTTATTTATTTATAAAGGAAACGTTTGTTGTTTTTCTCTGCGCACAACCTAAAAGCTTTTGTCTGCTATTGATGAAGCTTTTATATTTTCTGTTATGCAATGGTTACTATAAAATACCTTGAAAAAACACTGCTATTTGTACTGGTTTGTGCTGTTTACTTTTACATATATGTATACATATGTATGTTTATACACCTATGGATGGATAGATTACTAAAACGACATATAGGAAAAGGGTGACGTTAGAAGTACCTATGACCGCCGAGTGTGTATGAGAAGGTTTATGGATGTGAGTGAAGCAAGAGAGATTTGTCAGGTTCGTTTCAGGCGGCGATCGATAGTCTCTGCCTATCTCGTTGTGGATGTAGTTTCGTGAATATTATAATAAACGTATTTTAAGATTTCCAGTTATTCAGGAACTTTACTGTGTAATGATCTGTTTTTTTCTCACCACGTGTTAAGTAACAACTAAATATTCAAATAACTCTACGTCTAATAAGACGATGACCTAGCCACCAATCACCGTGGAGACAATCCAAATATTTACTCTAACTCTCTAACTAACTCTTGCTAAGTATAAATTACCGAATTCTGCAGTCGTAAGAAAAAAAGGCACAACTAACTTTTTTTTAATTGTATTTTATATATACATATATTTAGAATAAAAAAGGCATATCTGCAAAATTTTTTGTAGAATGTTATCTTCAAAGAATTCGAAGATATCATACGCATACAAAAGGTTTCCACACTATAAAGCAGAATATGGTAAAAACTTTAATCCCAATTATCTCAGTTTGACCAAAATGATAGATGTGCCCTTCTCTCTTACGACGGCAGAATTGTGAGCCTATCTTTAATAGGTATTGTGTTTTTCCATTTATTACAAGCTGAGTACTGACTGAACAAAACCTCCTTCCATTAGGTCCGATGTTTTTATTTCAAACACAAAAGGCTTTCACGCACCGCTTGACTGCTGAATGTTTGAAACATCCGTAGTATAGGAATTTATTGTAGGTACTACGTAGTATGAAAAGTTAGGTCTGGGATAAGAATAGGTTATATTAACTTATATATCTGCACTTTGAATCGGTTACGCTGCTAGATCGAATACATACATATACATTCACGTCCAATAATCCTTTTCGGAATGGATAGAACCAGAGATATATCCTAGGTCACTTTTTTACATGAATATTGGCGTTGCGATGTCTTATTGGAATATCGGTGACAGGTCGCTAGCCCATCACACAATAGATTCTATTAACCCCTAGTCTCTTAGCAGCCTTCTACGATACCAACTAGTTTCCATTCTTTTTACGTCTCAGATTAGCACGGGATAATCTAATATATCTAAAAATAATAATTTTATGTTGTTATTGATACGATGATTTTTGAAGCTGTTTGAAGTTGAAAGTAAGAAACTACTTAATCAAATGATTCAGATCATTATACTCAATCATGTTACCAGTATTCTAGATTAATCTAAGGCTATACTTAGTAATCTCTGTTTACATGCTTCCAGGAAGAGCGCAATGCATTTTAATAATACAACAAGTAATGTGTTGTAATAAATATTCCGATAGGATAGTCTATCTATTACAGATTTTCCTAGAAAGATACATACATACATACGCTTCACGACTTTTGTATACACACTCCCTTTTTATTATGGTGAGGTAGTCAGAGGCTTGAATACCCATCTCTGAAATTTCGAAGGCATGTTAGGTATGGGTCATTCGAAGCCCGCGTATCACTAGATAGACAGCACCCAACGTGATAGGTAGTGAACCGCATCGCCGTATATAGGCACTGACTATTACCTATCCTGAGGGTTAAGCAGGTTTCCTCACGATGTTTTCCCTCACCGTTAGCGACTGTTAATTATGTATGAAAATGAAAAATACATATTTAAATTTCATTCATTGGTACATGCCAGAGTCGGGATTCGAACCTAGGACCTTTCTAATACGAAGTCCGAGGTCTTACCTACTGTGCTACAGCCGCTATCCTAGTTCCTAGAACTATATAGCTGTTTTTTCCCGATATTTTTTAATTACATTTCGCGTCTGCTTCAAACAGTTTACTCCCTTAAAGAGTAAGTCTTCAACTTGTAGAGGGTAAACATTTTGCAATCATAATCAAAGGCTGGAGTGTTTGAGAGCCACCGCGGAATTAAAAACTTAAGTACCAACTCAGGAATGAACTCAACGTGGGACTAGTACTATTTCTTGTCATAGAGTTGTTTAGGTATAGTTTTTAACTACTGTAGTATTTTATGTAATTTTTTTACATAATTACTTTTATTCGGTTCGGTCTATTTACAATTTGGTGTAACACAGTTGTTTGGGGTTTGACTCTGTATCAAAAGGTACAGGATTCAAATCCTACCTGAGCATGAGCCATTGGAAATGTAATTTATATGTACATTTTTGTAATAAAAATACATTTACCAAACGCATCGAGTATTACGGTAAGAGGAAACATCGTGAGGTAACCTACCTGATCCCGAACAGGTAATAGTCAGTGCTTGTAAATGGCGACATGGCTTACAACCTGTCACATTGATTACTGACTATCTGGTCAACACGTGGGTTTGAGGTGGCCATAGACTACCTCCGCAATTGCGGAGATGGAAACCTGAACCTCTGACTACCCCGGAAGGGATAACAATCGTGAACGAGTTTGTCTTTTTTTGTCAACTTCCTTATATATTAACCTTAACAAACAATAAATACCTACACTATCTACTTCCTGTATATCTGTGGGAGACACTTTTAAACTGCGGCTTCACTCGCAAACCTTTTAAGATGAAATCTCTTTAAAATTTCCATTTCTTATTAACTCAATTCGCTGCCGCGCTTCTTCATTGCCTCCGGTAACGCAGGTAGACGAGATTTATGTTTTTCTCTATCGTTTTTTAAACTGAGGTTATTCACGACCTTAAAACCGTTTAGGCAGAACAATTCGCAATTGCGGAAATGGACACCTGAACCTTTACTAACTACTCTGACTAATTTTATATATGGTCGTGAATGCGTTTATTTTTGTATGTTTTTTTGCCTTCACAAAAATCACAATGCGACGCTATAAGGAAGTAAAACATCACGTTCAAAGTGAATTAATTCAATTGAATGTGACATGTATGGAGGTAGTATTGTTTTCGACAAAGAGATTCTCTCTTTCCTTGTTTCGTGGAATAGAACCTTTGTGCCTTTGGCATTTGTCAAGGTGCATGCATTGAGGTTGATTCTACTTATTTAAGAGTAAGTTTATTTGGAGACAACTTAAGGGTTTCTGGTGAAAAGAAGAATAACGAAAGTCTTTTAGGAACTTACTAAAACAAGTTGTCGTTTAGGGTTTATGAACTCAATTTGAGCATGTAAATATTGGTAATATTATAAGAATTTCGGAATATGCTTTATGTTGTTTGTTATCATACATAGATCAGCCACAAGAAAGGGATGCTAAGTTTATAATCTCAATACCTTAATTGTTACGACTTCTAAAATACCTAGCCCGTTCTTAACTTCATCATACATTTAGTTAGATAAAATTTCAGAAAAAAAATAACTTAACACATTAAAATTCAACAATAATAAGCGAACATATTTATATCTATTAATTTTAAAGTTAAAGTAACAACAAAAAGAATGAGAAAAACATACTTAATATTAACTATAATCAAATTATTGTCAATTAGTTAATTAATTGGTACTTAAGCAAGTATTTATCATGTATGAAATATTATTTACATTTAATTTTTTCACAATATCATTTTGTGTTCTTTGTGAGACATATTTATGGAAATGAGCTCATCTATTTTCTTATGTATCCTTGTTATATTTATTTTTTGTGTTCATTTCTGTTTCGCATCCTTAATAAATAAATAAACCTTCACTTCGCAAAAGTAGATCGAAGTTGGGTTCATTGCGGAGTGTTTCAGAGCGTATGCCATTTGACAAATAGTAGCTCATTTCATTCGGATCCGAAGCGACATTTATCCGAGATGATGCTTCACGATACTTCCTGAGTGATTTCTGAAAACGTTTCGTTTTATAGGATGTGAAACAGGGTGTGGTATAAAGGGAACACATTGTAGGGTAAAGAGAATTGGGTATAAAGAGGTACTACAAATTATATGAGAGTTTTATTAGATGGTATATATGTATAATAGACAAATTGGTTTTGAATTCTAGGTTTTCTCATACTATATTTTATTAATTTTTAAAGTTTGGTCCTAATGAAATATGGCAAATTAATTTATAATCAAACAAATAATTGCTCGATTATACATATATTTACAGGAATAAGTAATGACAATATTGAATTGTGGTACTATTATATAAAAATCCTTCAGAATAGAACCCTGCAATAGACAGCCCATACTTTTAGTTATTTTTTGTTTAATTTCTAAAAACTTTGAATGTAAACCAATAAAAGCATAGCTCTACATAGTAACTATACCCAATATCGACTATCGATTGGACCCCGTCTCAGATATTCGAGTTCGATATTACACTCCGCAACAGTGAGGTGCTTTAAGAGCTTTTTTCGGGTTAATTTGTTTCTTAGAATAACAGAAAGCGTCTAGACAATTTACTTCAACGCTTGGAAATTGTAACCTTATTTACATGCTGTAAGGTCGCTATTGGTGTGAAACAAGGTTTGATATGATTTCTTATATACAGAAGATTTAAATTGATGTCCTTTAATCCTTTTTGGGTCGGACAGAACGTCGTAGAGGCAATAGTATCTGCTTAGTCACTTTTTAGTATAGTTATTATATGAGTTTAGGTACAATTTGTGTATAATTAAAAGTAAAATATGATAGTTTACCTTTATAAAAATATAAACAAAAATTGTAAACTGCTTATCGGTAAAGTAAAATATTGCTTTTTCTGATATCATTTTTACTAATTACGAATAGTCATTCATTCTCTTGAACAAAAAACATTAATTTATAATATTTTTAGGATGAGTAAGATAGAATTAATAAGGTGAAATAAAGTAAAGTAAGAAGTAGAACCAAATACAAATCTTTAACATAATAGGAAATACATAAAAAATATTTTATTGAGTGTTTTCCTCTTAAAATTATTCGTTACAAGTAACCTAAAATAACCTAGTCTGGGATAAAGGCCCAAATGGTTTAGTGCAAGGAAGCGGTGCTACGTGAAAACCTTTTTGTGTCAGGAATGAAAATAATCCCAAAAATGGTTTTTATGGTGGAGTTTTTACGAAAATTCTGTATAGATCCTAAAAATGTATATTGTAAAAAAGATTTAAAAACACATGTTTTTGTTCTGTCGTTGTTTTGCTATTCACTAAATAGTCAAGATACTGATCGATAAACATTGAGGATAATTAGATATTGACTGAATTTTATCTATTTGTAGTTGACGTTAGTGTCTATAACCGACGTGTATGTATTCGTAGGTGTATGGATGTATATGAAGTGCAAGTGGTTTGCCAGGATAAACAATGTACATACGAGTATGTAGTTGTAAGATTTCTCTCTATAGAAAAACAGGCTTCACTTGATGTGACGTAATGAAATGATTAAAATGTTTTTTAGAAAAACAGGTTACCTAAAATCCTCACTGTTATAATCACAAATTTAACATACATACACATCACGCCTGATTCCCTGTAAAGCGGTAGGCAGAGTTCACGGATCCCCGTTCGTCCCGATCCTGACAGACCACTTTCGCTTCATTGACATTCATACATCTTCTCATACACTCTCGGTTATAGGTACTCCTAAAGTCATCTTTTTTAAATATAGCGTCTATCTGACTGTTATATGTCTTATTAGGCTTATTATATTTTTCTCAGTTTAAGAACATGAAAAAGCTATTAAAATACCTTCTTCCAATATATATTTGTAGCTACTTCGTTAAAGAACCGTGTTTATACCATTTTAAAATGCAGAAACAAGATATCCAATGAACTCTGTCTGGGAACAAAAGGAGTGAAAACTTTTTTAATATCTCGTAAATCCAGCCATAATCAGTTCTCGGCACTAAGACAAACGGATTCTTCCCAAGAATCGTTAAAGTTTAATCTCTATTGCTCCTCTAGGTAACTTTACAGAAATCTAGGCATTTATTGTGTATGTATGTAAAAAAATATAAGGGGGCGGTACAAAAAGACATATGACAGTCAGATAAATGCCATATTGAAAAATCATTATGAAGCCAAAATGGTTTGTCAGGATCGAAACAGATGGAGATTCGTGATCTCTGCCTACTCTACAGGGAATCAGGCGTGATGTATGTGTATATATTGTACCCATATATGCACCTAAACACTCATATATACTAAATAACCTAAACACAAGCCAAATTTCATTATACCCCTAATCTTATCATGCCTCCCTTACACCCCGGCGAGTTTAACGACCTCTGAGCAACAAGTGAATTTATGCAAGGCTGTGTAAACGAGGCTTCGCTACAATGGCTGCGGTGAGTGCTTTTACTCAACATGTGGGCGTTGATATATTGTCGTTTTGGACGCGGATGGAAAGGGTGATTCTGTAAGTGCAGATGGCGTTATGGTTCGGTTGGAGGTCGGTTCTGTTAGGTTTTTGATAAGTATATATATTCTTAGAGTTTATTTGTTTTTTTGTTGAGGATGTTATGAGTGAATTCTTGAATAACTGGTTTTACATTATATATGCACAATTATTAACTGCACATTCTGTGTACCACTGACACCATGTGAAATATCTTTTAACTGCCAAAATATCTTTTAAAGTAGTAAATTAAAATAAATGTTTATGTATCATGATCAGTTTTTGTCATCATATTTTTTACTTTTATTTTGAACTATTTATACTCAATTATTCATTGTCTCAATTACATATTTTAATATTTTTCTTAACTCAATATTGCCCACAAGATAATAAAATACCAGTATCAATTTAACTTAAGACCCTTTCAAGAATAGGCCTGCAGATGAGTGTCAAGATTTCGTTTAGATTCGCCTCATTGTTGGCAATGTCTAGTGTGCTGTGAAATAAAGAAAGGTGTCGATAAAATTGAGTTTTATTGTGTGAACGAGGCTTAAGCGGGTTTTGGCAACCCATTTTGCAAAAAAAACTTATTAGTGCACTGAACTGGCCCTAAGAATAGATAGATCTAGATTCTAGGGCTAATGGAATTCTTTTAAGGGATTAGGTATTGTTGTTGCTATATTAGATGTGTTATAAAGGTTCTTTGTATAAATAAGATTGTGTTAAGTTTATTGCATTTTTATAACAAAAGGGTACAATTTAAATACAGTTTTAAAAACAAATAAAGGGAAACGATATTCGTGCTTTTGGTATTTATTTCTTCTGATTTTGATAAAAGTGCAACTTTAAAATTGTTGCAGTATTATTAAAGTAGAGTATTGTATTGCTGCATATAAAAGTATTTATAGTAAAAAAAATTTAACAGAAATCTAATTATTTCAAATCACTTATACAGGATGTGAACGCAACGTGAGAAATTATGCTCATTTTAAAACAAGCAAATTTTAGGTAGATCTTAAGAATTTGGTAATAAATGGATATACTTAGTATGTGTGATAAATGGGTTTAATGTAGTCATATTTAATCATCTTACCCAACACAACACACGTGCAAGTATACATATATACAAAAGCTTTAAGCCAAAGCAGTGGCTCTGAATATTAAAATGTTAATTTTCTTGTTGACTCAACCGGAAATAAGCTCTGTCGAGTGACGTCACACCTTTTGAGTTTAATGAACGGATTAGCATGTCAAGCTTTTGCTACGAAATAAGTTGCAAAGTTAAATTAAGCACTGGTTTAACATACATACATATAATCACGCCTCTACGTCACCAACGGGATAGGCAGTGACTATCGATCGCCACCTGGAACGGGTGACAAATCTCTCTTGCTTCACTCACACGTTGATCTTCTCACGTTTATGGTTTAGTAACTAAATACAATAATAAATGCGTTTATGCATTTGAATAATAAAAGTTGTGTACAATTTAATCAACGTAATTTGAATATTTTCGTTATGAAAACAAAAGAAAACTTATTAACACAAAAAAACAAAACATAAATCTCAGCAATTTTCTTGTAAGGAAAAATACAATGACAGGTTGTGACAAATGCAGAAAATTATCCTCAAACTTGAAAAACAATCTAGGCCAAGGTGACACAATCCTCTTTTGTTCCGGAAACACGTAAACTTATTAATTAAACCTTCGGTAGCATAAACAAAAGATCCATTGCAATTTCGCTGAGACAACAAACCATCGCGTTTCCCAAATTTATGATCCAAATAAACCCTGTCCTTGGATATTATCTCCTTCGATATTATGCCGAGGAATTCAAAATTACACCTTTCACGTTGAGAGACGTTTTCATGGGCACACGTCCTACTTTTTAGTATGAGCGATTATCGGACCGACTTTTCTCTATAATTATTTTTATTAATCATATCAATATTACATACAAATCATGTAATATACAGGCAATTCATATAAGATTTAATATGTATGATGTATACAAATCTTATATAAAAATATTTCAAATGTTCCAGGTTTAAATAAAAAATATCATTGAACAAAACGTTATATATCATGAAATAGGAACTAACCTAACATCTTGTCTAAGTAACCATATTTTTTTAATTTTACAAAAACAGGATCATTGCAAAGATTCTATTATTCATACAATCCTACGAATACATATGATGTATAAGGACTTCTAATACACAAGTAGTATATATAAGTTTCTAATTTTAACCGACTTTTAGGGACGTCGTTACTATGGCTCTTCAGTACGTTCCCACCTACAAAAATCGCCCACCGATTCTCGTAGGTAGTCAGGCAGGTCAAGGGTGATTTTCCTCGTCACCCGGATATCTGTCTCCATGTTGCCCTAGTCCTAACCAGGTCAAGATCACCATATAATAGCAGGGAGAGTGATTGATGGCGATACGGTGGCCCTATGGTGTAGGGATGATGTTTTGACAGGACTCTGTGTTTGAATTTGGATCGTGTTTGAGCCTTCTCTAAAAGGATTAATTTATAAAGTGTTTTGTGAATGTTGTCTTAAGGGTTAAGGGGAAGTTATATATGTTGAGGAAAATAAGTTTAAGAGTTAGTATTTTGTGATGTAATGTCATATTGAAAAAGGGTGGCGTTAGAAGTACCTATAACCGCCGAGTGTGTATGAGTGTCAATAAAGCGAAAATGGTCTGCCAGGATCGAGACAAATGGAAATCCGTGATCTCTGGCGGCACACTCGGCGGTTATAAGTACGTATCATATAATGGTAGTATATTAATGCAATAATTCAAATTACGTCATGGTGACAGTTTTGATTACATTGATGTCATTTGAAGGGAACATACATATGTAGGTTGTAACATTATTTATAAACCTTTCAGAATGCGTATAATGACGCACTATATGATATTAGCATCTGTTTCAGATATGTCAGTTTACTGTATTGACGCAATAATGCGAATGTATGTATACTAGTAATTAATTGCTAATTAGTGTTACGCAATAACCGTCAGTAACAAGAAGATAATGGGATTATACCATAGAGTATACGCAATATTTGTATGGAAACTAGCGTGGCATTACGCGGGGTGAAACGAGGTACGCCAGATGGAGGGGAGATATTACAACCAATTAAAACACGGCATTTCGTGAGATAAGACATAGGTATCTTCTTCGTACTACACATTTTAGACTCCGCACCAATTAAAACACGCCATTTGGACTCCGCACCGCGTAACGGGGACTGCGCCTTTCGCCGGGTCCTCTTTATATTTGGTTCGTGGATTAAACTATTATTATACGTATTTTGTTGAATGTATTTTATTTTTATTTATTTATTCTTTATTGCACACACAGTATATTTAGACATTAACAGACACCGAGAAAATTTACAATAAGCCTACTTGTCCCGTTTAGGGATTACCTCCAGCAGACGTTGGGAGAGATAGGCGAGTTAAAGACTGGTGAATGATTGACGTGTGCTTATAGGCTAAATCTAATAGGTATATATAATTATAATAATAATAATAATAAGGGTACTAGTCAACGTATATTTAAGAAATACATATATACATATTATACATAGATAAATACATATATAGCATATATAATCAACGACCAGACTGGAAAGCAGTAGAATCGAACCCGGGACCTCATGATTAGCGTTCCGGCAGCTAACCGATCACGCCACGGAGGTCGTCAAAAAATACAAACAAAGAAATGGTCTGTTTAAGTACAAGAAAGTTCAATAATAATTACAGTTACATCAACATAATTATCAACTGTAACTAGAACTTAATCAATATTAAACCTCTATTACATTATAAGATTTGCTTTCCTAGCTTCATAAAAAAGCCTCCTTTCATCTCAACTTTATTTCACAAGTCATAACTTTGAATTCCAATCTAGGAAAACTTCAAGTATTTTTGAAGCCTTATTTTCACATCCCATTAACTGAGAAAAGTGCCCGATTGCGTTAACTTAGCATATCAATACGCGATGGGCTATCAATCTGTTTTAATAAGGTAGGATTGCTTTATCAATATTCATCAAAGTAGAGATCGAAGTGAAATGTAATCAAAAAGCGTCTACAAGTGTATTGTATTGAAATTGATTTGTTTGAATAATAAATAAGAATTCAGAGATCGCTTAGCTGGAAGTCGAAAAAACGTGACGTTCGTCACTTAATAGATAAATGGATACAGTTATTCGACGTAGCTCAGTTGTTTGGACCTTGGCTCTGTATCAGTGGGTGCAGGGTGCAAATCCCGCTTGACCATTTACCAATGGAAATGAAGTTGAATGAACTTCTATGTTCATTTTCGTAATAAAAACACATTTACGAAATGCATCGAATTATACGGTAAGGGAAAACATCGTGAGGAAACCTTTTAGTTAGTGCTTGTAAATGGCGATATGGCTTACCACCTGTCACATTAAGTACTGTCTATGTGTTCAACACGTGGGTCCGAGGTGTCCAAAGAATTACTACCTTCGCAATTGTGGAGATGGAAACCTGAACCTCTGACTACCCTGTAAGGGTTAATGGTCGTGAATGCGTTTGTCTTTGTCTTTAGATACAGTTACAGTAAAGCTATTTTTTAAAATCCTGGGAAACCACTTTCATATGTAGAAGTAGCCATAACTAGCAAATGTTATTTATAACTAATAGAGGTGTTTTTGATTGTCATTGAACTTGTATGACCCTTCGAATAAAACCTACATATTTCACTAATAATCCTTTATTGAAACTCCACAATACATAAAATAACAAATAGTACTGACGAATAATTATACATTACAAAATTAAATAAGAAAAATGTTACACACGAAAATTACATTACATTAAAATTCAAAATTAAATGTCAGTCTCTATACTCTTATCAAAGAGCATTTTATTCTGTTTTGCAATTTAAGGCTGTAGCTACACTGTTTAAAGGTTTCTGAATAAAGGTTGTCTTAGGACAGCCTAATGAAATTCGTAGTATGACGTTGATGGATGGGGCCCTCGAAAGGGCCTTGTCTCGGCCATTGCTAATCAGACACGTCTGGACCTCAATATATAGGTTTTATTAATTATAAGTAAACAAGTTGAAATTAATACTTGGAGTACTGAGTTTCTTACCTGTTTTACACGGTCGCTTACAGTGTTTCATTAGCTTGATATTTGATACAGTTGTATTAGTTCTTTAAACTTATATATATGTTACTTATTACCACTTTACTTGAATATTTTGTGTATTTGTGCAATGAATTTTAAATATGCTTGGAATGACTCACTTATTTCTATATCAATCCAGTTGTATATAAACTCGAAAAATTTTAATCGCTACAAAAAGCAGTAGTAATTGAGATGGCTTTATTATGGCATATTAGTAACATTATAAAAGCAGATTTAAGATCTATATAAACGAATTAGCTCTACTCCCTTAGTCACATCCAAAGACATTCATGCGACGCTGCTTTGTAAACATACATACACATCACGCCTGATTCCCTGTAGAGGGGTAGGCAGAGATCACGGGTTCCTATTTGTCCCTATCCTGACAGACCACTTTCGCTTTATTGACACTCATACATCTTCTCATACACACTCGGCGGTTATAGGTACTCATAATCGCTGCTTTGTGTTTACTTCATAAATCGCATGAAATTCTACTGAGGTTATATATTTTAGTTATGATACAAACACGTTTCCAAACGACGCGCCAAAATTCATAAAATTCTTGTTTATCGCACCATATTTGACAGATATTACTTTTATCAAGATGGCCGCCGTCCATTCAAATTTTCAGTCTAGCGTCTTTAGAAAAGTTTTAAGTTAAATAAAAGTTACTTAGCAAAGAATCAAGCATTCAAATAAGTGTCGTATGTTGCATTCAATTTGGAATGCGTGAAGAATTATTTCATTTAGATAAAGGATGACCTCTGAAGTTTATAAGGTGAATGCTACCCAAAAGTCGTATTTGGAATTATTTTTAGAAGTAAAACGCGTAATTGAGTATTAAAAACAGATTTGCCTTAGAAAGTACCTAAGGATAGACAAACACGCAAAAAAAATCGAATAAGTGACAATACACATAAAACCTCAAACTTAATTTGTAAACGTGATGGAGTTATAAGAAAATTTAAGTCATGATATAGTTTTTATGTTCATCAACTAACCTAGATATATTTCTAATACCTTGCCCTAACTGGCTCTTCCTCAATTTCTAACAAACTGCCTTTCATCTCAAAGAAACCGACTCAAACGTACCTTTCTAGGGAACTAGAGAAAGATTCCATTTCTAACAATGAAACTTGTCTTTTTATACCTTACCTTAGCAGTCCCTTTGTGTCAAATACAGATCTTCTACGTCAGTAGATCTGTCAGGGGCTGCCTGTTAAACACGTGCTAGAAAATGGCAATCTTTCACGTGTATGCTGTTGACAGTATTTGAATTAGACTGAGTGACCTGACTAAATAGAGGCCACAAAACACGTGATTATGTACATTTATTGCTTTGACCTGACGAAATTGAAAACACGTGGTGATATTTATTTATTTATTGCTTATCCTAATTTAAAGTGGTCTGTCAGGATCGGGATAAATGGGGATGCGTGATTTGCCTACCTCTCTGCAGGGAATCAGGTGTACTGTGTATTTATGTAAGTTTAACCTAAAAATAACAAACATTACAAGCGTATATCTTAAATTTATTTTGTATAAAAACGTGTGTTTCTTTATTGTACTACCCTACATGTGTTAATGGCCTTAAAGTGTTTTAAACTAGTAACCACTTTTAAAATCATATAGTTACGAATTATTTTAATATAAAACACTGCACTCTTAAATCAGATGCAGATTACTTTATTTTCACATATTGTTTATATGATAAAAATACTCTAAGTAAGTTAACTCTATTCCTATAGCTAGCTTTATAAAATAACACATAAAAAAATCGCTCACTATCAAAACTCTATCAAATACTTGCCCTATAACAATCAACCATGAAACCTACAACTAAAACATCCTGTTTACACTATAAGTGCTTAGGAATTTCGTGGTCTAAGTCCTAATTTTGGGACAAATCTAGATTCAACCCAAAAGTTTGGATGTTACTCCAAGTTGTAATTAAACTTAATCGGACGATCGATCGCGGAGATTTGACACTTAGAACCGAATAGAATTTCGTGCTTCTATTGAACCAATTGGCTATTTGTAATGTTATTGAACTCTGGAATGTTTGATATTGTTTTGGTCTGGATTTTGGGTATAATGAAAATGTGATTGATAATATTGTAATATAATAAACAATTTGTAAAGTAATTATTTAGTGGGTGACTACGAGTTTCATTGTGTTTTTGTTTAATTATCTTGTTTTTGTGAGTAAGATTTAAGGTTCTAAATTGCAGACTTCTTTAAATGTTACCTATATTCTAAACAGAGACTTTAATAATATAACTTGAGTATTACTTCAATATTAACATAACGCATATGCGAACGACAATTCACACTTTAGTTTGACTGAATTTACAGCGTCAAATCAGATATTGAGTTTACAGTGAGATGGGCACTCGAGCCTCTGACCAGCCCTGCAAAATAAAAAAGTGTGTGTGATATTAAATATTATTTCAAATATACTACAGGAGAACAGAAGATCATTTATGAACAGGAAATGGGTGTGAGTGAGGAATGAGAAAATTATAAAATATTTATTCAAACTGGCGTACCATAGCTCCTACCTATCCCCTCAATAAAATAGAGGCATGAATATAACTAAGTTTATATAAAAAACCATACACTCACAAACATAAATTCCAACTACGCAAAAAACCAATATCCAAGCATGCCCGGAAACGTGACAAAAAACCGTTTGCGTACGAAACGTCAATTTGTTGTTCACGCCCCATTGCCCCTAGGGTAGTCGACCGGCAATGACAGATAGGTTCGAGGACCCAGGCGGAAACGTGCCATCAATCTTGGATGACCACTAGGATGAACAGCTGGTGTTGGGTGCCTTTATTTATTGCTGAAAGAGGAAAACTTGTGTCATAATACATACATGTTTTCACGCCTCTACGTCACTAACGGGATAGGTAGGGACTATCGAATGCCACCTGGAACGGGTGACAAATCTCCCTTGCTTATCTCGCAAATAATGACACATGCTCTTCTGTTCTTCACGCTACGAATACCTGTCTTGAGAAGAATGTCTCCAATTTGATCTGTATAAGTAATACGTGGCCTACCCCGTCCAACTCTACCTTCCACTTTAGCTTTATAAATTATTATTTTGTGTCATTCATTATAGAATCATATCAAGGAATCAGACGCGGATTTGTGTAATTAAGACAAAATAAAATCGTAGTATTGATTTTTATATTAATTTGATGAAGCTCAGCTCGTTGAGTCTTGTCTATGTATGGGTACAGGGTTCAAATCCTACCTGAGCATGAACCATTTCGACGACCTCTGTGGCGCGATTGGTTAACCACCTGAACGCTGATTGTGAGGTTTCAGGTCCGATTCTCGGTGGAGGCAGAGTTAAGAACTACGAATTTCTCTTGCTTTCCGGTCTGGTCGTTGATTATATATGCTATATATGTATGTATCTATATATAATAAGTACATATTTCTTAAATATACATACGTTGACTTGGACCCTTAACACAAGTCCTCAATGTACTTACTGAAGGGCTAGTTCAATAATGTTGGTGGTGTAATAATGTCCAAATATTATTATTATTATTACCATACATTACATACTAATTCACATTTACGAAATGCACCAATTACGGTCTATCATACAATGGAAAATGATAGCAAAAGTTTTAATGCTTAAAAATCAATCTATACTAAATAATGTGTACTATAGGTAGTGTACTATATCAAAAGTCATGACCCCAGAATATTGCATTGTCTCCATAAATCCATCATTGATCCCAGATTTCCATCTCAGTGGGGCAGATCTGTAATGCATATATTATTCGGCTCTTCATTGAGGCTTCGAAGCACGTTTCTAAGGAAGTTCGCACAGCCTTCGCATTGTTACTTGTTGTTTGAATTTGGAACACAATGTTGTGAAGAGAATGATTTAGAATGAGGCCATGCAGATTTGGAATATAAGTTAGGGTAATAAAGGTAGGAACGTTGTAGGGTGTGCTTCTTTTAGTTTTCAGATAGCGTAGGAATATTCTAGTATTTTTACATAACAAGGTAGACAATATAATGATAAAATAATGACAATATTTATGGGAGTCCGTTTCTACACAGTGAAACAGTAGTTTGAGCCAGAGCTGTCCTAATTCAAGCTCCCAACCCTATCGTACTGTATAGTCGATGGCAATCTAACGTTTAAAAACATGAAAGTTATAAAATGTCTCCTACTGATAATATCACAGGTTCGTCACGATCCTTTAAACCAGTTTCAATTTATCAACATCACTTTATTTTGACGATCTCCGTACCGCGATTGGTTAAGCACCTGAACGTTAATTTTGAGGTCGATCGAATCCCGGTGGAGGCAGAGTTAAGAACTACACTTTTCTTCTGCTTTCCTGTCTGGTTGTTGATTATATATGCCGTATATGTATTGATCTATATATAATAAGTATTTTTTAAAATATACGTTGGCTAGTACCCTTAATTTTGGTTAGTCTTCAATGAACTTATGTCCTGCAATATTATTATTATATTACTTATTGCTATAAATATTCCTGGTAATAAGTGAACATCTTTAATTTAATAATTTCAAGTAATCGAGTTGTAAAAGACTAAAAATAAAACTGATCAAGGATATATTTTGACACAAAGGTTTCACCCATACAAAAAAGAGATTGACATTAATGTAATTGTTTTTTTTATATCCGTGAACATGTTTTTAGTTTAATTAAATAAACCTAGGAACATACAATCATACTAAAATATTGAGAGTAATATCCAGTGGAATTACATCATAGTATTGGTCCATTAATCCAATATACAGTCCAACTATTCTTTGAAATCATTAGTGAGAGTGAAAAATCCATTTTATGCACTTTGTAACTTTGGCTTATGTCGGAATATATTTCGGTAAACGACCATTGTGGATGGAAAAGGGGAATAAAAATGACGTGAGTTATTAGTGAATAATAGGTACAAATGTTTTTGTGTGCATTTGTCTTACTCTCTTACAATATATCTTCAAAAATTGTATTAAAAGCGTAAACACTGTTTTTATAGTTTTTTTTTTGGAACTTTAAACTCTTTTTTTATTAATTGCTTGTACAATAATCATCATCATCATCATCATCAGCCTGTCTGAATCCACTGTTGGACATAGGCCTCCCCCAAATGACGCCACTTCTCCCTGTCAGTGGCCGTTCGCATCCATTCGATGCCAGCTAACCTGCGCAGGTCGTCTTCCCACCTTGCCGGGGGGGCGCCCCACACTACGTTTACTGAGACGCGGTCGCCACTCTAGGACTATTTTGCTCCAGCGACCAACAGTCCTTCTGCATACGTGACCAGCCCAACTCCACTTCAGCGTGCTAATTCTTTTCATAATGTCGGTTACTTTAGTTCTCTGGCGTATCACCTCATTTCTGATGCGATCTACCAGAGAAACCCCGAGCATCTTCCGTTCCATAGCACGCTGAGCGACCTTGAATTTGTGGGCTAGTCCCGCAGTGAGTGTCCACGTCTCAGAACCGTACGTCATAACGGGGAGCACACACTGGTTGAAAACCTTAGTTTTCAGGCATTGTGGTATAGACGACGTGACGTTTGCCGTGTGGCGGCGGCTTTAGAATAAGACTGTAGTACATTATTGCAGTCCGCCACCCCATCTCTTCCCGTGGGTGTCGTAAAAGGCGACTAAGGGAATAAATCGGACCTTTAACAACCATAGGTTCTAGGCCACATAGTGTTCACGGACTATGATGCCTATATTTAGTTATTGTTATTATAGATATAAAATACACATAAAATTAAATTATAAATATAATGTATTTATATATTTATTATTATTTATTTATTTTTGAAGGTACCCACAAAATTTAACAGGTTGATAAATATTTTGACGGTGGTAGCAAAATAACTTTAAATTATAAATCGTTTAAAATTGTAAACATTTTTAGCTACCACCGTCATCTTTTTATAATTTATAAATTTAATATTTATTTATATAGTGTGCGTCATAGTCCGTTAATACTATTTGTGCGACCGACCGATGGCGGTATATCCATCCAAAAAGGGTAGGGAGACTAAATACAAAGCCGATGACGGGCAGCAGCGTCATTAGTGCTAACCTCCTTACCCCTGCGATCTCCAACCCGCCTGCCCAGCGTGGAGATTAAGGCAATACCCCCCACCAAATGAATGACGACACGTAAAAAGATGGCCCCGAGTTCCTTGTACAATAAAATCATTGTAATTATTTCGACACTGTTATTTCTAACACTATTACATTTATTCAAAACTTAAGGCTTTTAACTAAAACGTGATAGAAAGATATATCTCTAGGAATAGGCTATAGTCAGTGACCTTACACTGAGAAATGAAACACCAACAGTGTCGTGGGTTACTGTTTATCTGATGGACTATATGAACAATTTCGCCATTTTATTTATATATATATATATATATATATATATATATACACATACATACATATCACGTCTGTTTCTCTTTAAAGAGGCAGGCAGACCTCACGAATCCCCATGTGACCCGAACCTGCCAAACCACTTTCGCTTCATTGACCTTGATACACCTCCTCATATACACTCGGCGATAATATGCAATATATTATAACACAACGTAATTATAAATTCTAAACGGAGTTTGTTAGCGCATGGAAGCTTAAACTCGTGTCTGCTAAGACCGTGTGTTGAAGATCACATCTCGTCAGACTTATTGCGTACGTGATGCTTCCATAGATTCTTAACTTGTTTCTCTTAAGCTGTAGAGGGAAGACGGATGATGAGAACTTTGTTTTGATAAAAGACAAACGCGTTTACGACGGAATATCTAGACTTCGCGGGGGTTTGAGATGACTAAAGAATCTAACCTAACCTAATCCCGAAATTCCAGACTGGCACACTTAAATCTCAGACTACTCCATAATGACAAAAGACAAACGCGTTCACGACCACTAACCCTTGCGGGGTAGTCAGAGGTTCAGGTGTCCATATGCAATTGCGAAGGTAGTAATTATATGGCCACCTCGGACCCACGCGTTGTCCAGACAGTCAGTACTCAATGTGACAGGTGGTAAGCCATGTCGCCATTTACTTTGTTTTGAACAGAGAATATCTGTACTCGTAACATATGTAAGATGAATAAGGGAGTAGGGATAGTGGCAATCCAGAAATAGGTTATAAATCTAATAATTTATTTTCTTATAATGGATTGTTAACTGCAATAGTTGTCACTGAGATATTACGTCACATGAGATTTTCTTAATGCAGACATTAGAAAATAAATTCACCAGGATTATTTGTATTTGTCTAATATCATAAAAATACAGTTATAATCATAGTTATGATAATAACTTCATCATTCATAGATATTTTTATAATGGAATGAAATGTATAAAAATACCTCTAAAATGCGAGTGTGTTTTGTTTGTTAAAAGTGAATACAACCTTTGCCTTTTTGTTTTGAAATGTGTTGACATTGTTGAGGATTGGAGTGGATTAGAATATGCCACGTTGTTATTTATGAAAAAGCTGCATTTGTTATTTTCATTTGAAGCCTGTATCGTTATAAAGCCATTATTCTAAAAGGCTTTTAGAGACGTTTGTTCAAAGATAATGCGTAGAAGTCGGTTTAATATTATAGTGCTTTCAGGTTGAATGAAGAGTTATTGTATTTTTTTGGTCTAAGTAATAATTATAATTTTTATACTAGCTTGTATTTACTTAATGTAACCAAGCTAAAAATGGAACAATCATACGTATGTTAATCTTTTAAATAGAAATATTCCTATTTAAAAACATTGATTGGTATATGCTTTTTATTTTTGATAATTGCAATAATTATGAAACGATGAACAGTTTATGTTTTTTATAAAGAAATAAGAAACATTTATCACATTTCTTTTACTAGCAATCTTAACACTAATCATTGAGTTTAATACCCGGTTTCTATAATAACACATACTACCTTTTAAAGTAATTGGTTGACGTGACTGATTGCTAACTAGTCTTCTAAAAGTTATGTTTTATATATTATATTTTTTATATATTTTATATAAATATTCTCTGACATTTTATTGGTAGTTTGACAGCTGTCACTATACAATTGACGTTCCCTAATCTTTTTATGAATATGCTGATACAAAGTCAATATGTGTCTTTATGATGGCGGGGGCTGTTAGAAAAGTATATTTGGCAATTTTGTGATGTTTTATCGATGTATGTAGTATATGTGGTAATTTTTATGACTTGCGTACATATATACATATTTCATGCATTATTCGTAGTATGGAATTATTATCCGTAGTATTAAAATTGTTATATCATTTTCTTACAAAATATTTATCTCGTATTGCATTTATTGATATGAATACATGTATATCACGTACGTTGACATACAGAAGGGTAGGCAGTCATCACGGATCCCCATTTGTCCCGATCCTGACAGACCACTTTCGCTTCATTGACACTGATACATCTTCTCATACACACTTGGCACCCTTTTATAATATAGCGTCTATCTGACTGTCATATGTCTTATTGGGCTGGCCCTTACGTATATATGTATATATTAAAACCTATATGTCTAGACAAACCAACCGCTACAAGACCAGTGTAACCACTTCCTTAGTGAGGTGAACGAACTGTTTACGTCTATACTACGGACGCCAAATGGGATTAGACTGTGTTGCTAAGTAGGAAGGTTTTTAGGTAAGTGTGCTTTAGCTACAGAAAGGCAATTTAGGTTCTATTTACACTCGTGTTAGCCTGGTACGTGAATTGAATGTGAATAGCTGCTGTTCTTCCCGGTATAGCATTACTATGAAGAAAAGTAAGAGAAGGGAAGTAAGAGATAAGGGGTCAATGAAATACATATACATTAACATCCTTTAATCCTTTCCGGGTCACTTTTTAGCATGAATATTCGGGTTGTGTTGCTAACTAATTAAAAATAGCTGAGAACAAACTAAGGCCTTTAGAAAATGACCAGTTTATCCTTGAAAGACCTTTAAAGCGTGGGACCTAAAAAGAATGGTAACTAGCTGCCGTTCTTCCTGGCATATCGTTGGAGGCGACTAATAGACAAAAAAGACAAACGATTCACGACCCTTACGGGGTAGTCAGAAGTTCAGATGTCCATCTCCGCAATTGTGAAGGTAGTAATTCTATGGTTACCTCGAAGCCACGTGTTGACCAGATAGTCATTACTCAGTGTGCCATGTCGCCATTTACAAGCACTAACTATTACCTATTCGGGAAACAGGTAGGTTTCCTCACGTAGTATTCCTCACGTAGTATTCGACGCATTTCGTGAATGTGTTTTTATTAATAATAATAGATTAGAGTCATTAGAGTATATTAATTCCATATGAGATTATAACCCTTATATTCAAGCTAAATAGTAACTAAGGCGATGTTTTTATGTCATCGAAGGAATCAGGCGTGATGTGTATGTATGATAAGCATACGTTTTACGGATTTCCCTATAAGATATGTGATGTTATAAATAAATAAATATATAACCATACTTAACCCTTTACCCAAAAACGTGCCGTGAAATAAACGCCACATCTCATACGAGTAGCTCAATCAAACAATCTACGGAGGCATAGCAAACACTTGTCGGCAATGAAAGCCTGCCCACGCGAACCGCGCATTTCTTTCAAGACTACATACATACATTCACGGGCTCTAATCCTTTACGGGATGAACAGAACCTTAGAGACGATTATATCTACAAGGTCACTTTTAGCATAAGTCGCTAACGGTGAGGGAAAATATCGTGAGGAAACCTGCCTATCCCTCAGGATAGGTAATAGTCAGTGCTTATATACGGCGATACGGTTCACTACCTATCACGTTGGGTGCTGTCTATCTAGTGATACGCGGGCTTTCCCATCACCCAATATCCTCCATTAACCTTCAGTTACTTCGATGGTTTGGACATGTTATGCGGATGAATGGTAGCAGATTGACAAAAGGAATGTATGTGAGTGAAATGGAAGGGCGGTTATGTAGGGGCCGGCCTGACAAGACATATGACAGTCAGATAGAGGCTATGTTGAAAAAGAGTGACTTAAGAAGTAGCTAAGACCGCCGAGTGTGTATGAGAAGTTGTATGAGTGTCAATGAAGCGAAAGTAGTCTGTCAGAATCGGGACAAATACTGTTCCGTGATCTGTGAAGTGTATGTATGTAACTTTTAGTTAGAACGGCAGATAGTTAACATTCTTTTGCGTCCTTAACACTGTATACCCGGATATCATTTTCAAACTCCGTCGTAGCAGGAAGGTTTCGCTCAAGCGGCATTCCCCTAACGAGAACATTATGTAACTAACATCTGCGTCACTTCGTAACATAAGTGGTTACGTAATGACATGTGTTATGTACATACATGCATGCTTCTACTTTGTACGTAAATGTAGGGAGTAGGAGTATATAGGTACATGCATACGCATTACGCCTGTTTCCCTGTAAAGGGGTAAGTAGAGATCACGGATTCCCATTTGTCCCAATCTTGACAGATCACTTTCAGTTCATTGACACTCATACACCTGCTCATACACACTCGGCGGTTATAGGTGCTTCTAACCTCGCCCTTTTTTAATATAGCGGCTATCAGACTGTCATATGTCTTATCGGGCCGGCTCCTACGTAACCGCCCTTCCACTTCACTCATATAGTATATTCCTTTTGTCAGTTTGCTATCATTCTTCCGCATATGTCCAAACCATCGAAGGATGCCCTTTTCAATCTTAGTCGCTGCATCTTCTTTCAAAGAAAATAAAAATAAGTAAATCATAATATAGTACCAAATGAGCTCTTGTTTAATGTTTATCAGCATTATATTTTATTAATCCGTTTCTTTAACTAATGAATAAAGGATCACGTTTAATACCAGTTGAAACTTGAGAAATTACAATTTCATCCCGACGTTAGAATTCAATCGTTCAAAACAAGTTAACGTTTTCAATTATCTCTTTAATTTCCTCCAATTTGTATCAAATCTTCACAGAGTATTCAAGAGAGAACATAATGCTATCTGGATTATTAGGTTCAAAAGAAATCCACCTTATTATATTCAAGGGTATCTTTATATTATTTCTTGATTCCATTCGGAGTTCAGAGTTTCGGAGTTTATTAATTTAGACAGTATTTTGAACAATATTTTGTATATCTACTTGTTGTCTTAATAATCATCTTTCATCTTCTATAGAGACGATTAATCAATGGAGTAATCTGTTTGTCTCAGTCCACTGATTCTTTCGCTTATAAAACAAAATGAAATTAATTCTTTGAGTCATAAAAATACTAGAGTTTTACCACTAAGGTTCTTAAAAGTAGCTAATACAATCACAGACTGTTTCGCGATCTCGCGATCTCTGCCTACCCTTTTGTAGGGAAATGGACGTAACATATTCGAATGTTTGGTATGTATTATATTATATTTTATTACATTATAATAATAAGCACATATTTCACACACTTTCTACTTTATTACTATAATTATCTATGTACGTGCATTTAAGAAAGATATTTCTTTCTATTCTTTTATAACTGTATCACTCTCTTATATTTAATCTTAATGAATTTACACAAATAAGTCCCTTTTTACAAGAAAACGTGACTTTTACGTATATTTAATAAACAAAGTATTACCTTTGTTACCCGACGTTTCGGCCATGTTGACCCGAGACCATGGTCATTGCAACATGGCCGAAACGTCGAGTAACAAAGGTAATACTTCACTACATAGTATAAAACAAAGTCGCTTTCTCTGTCCCTATGTCCTTTGTATACTTAAATCTTTGAAACTACGCAACGGATTTCGATGCGGTTTTTTTTAATAAATAGAGTGATTCAAGAGAAAGGTTTATATGTATAATAACATCCATTAAATAGTGGAGAAGGCTATATCTTTTATACCCGTGCGAAGCCGGAGCGGGTTGCTAGTTGTTTATAAAATATACAAATAAGTTTTTTGAATTTATTCACCTGAGCTAAGATTTGCGAAGGCTACAAAGATGTCTACCGTATACAATAAGGTTGAGGTCGACACACCTTTTATGAGTGTAGTGAACTGCAGGTATCTATTCTGTTAGGTATCTCAACAGTTAGGGGAATAATGGATTGATATTCTTAATGTATTCTTAATGTTGTATACAAAAAACCAAAACGAATTCATGACAGGTGGTAAGCTATGTCGCCATTTACAAGCACTAACTATTGCCTGTTCGGAGAACAGGTAGGTTTTCTCACGATGTTTTCCCTCACCATAGTATTAAACGGAATCGTAAATGTATTTTTATTACGAAAATGTAGATAGGAATTCATTAATCGTGCCACGGAGGTCGTCAATTGATTCACCTTTCCTTTTTAACAGAACCTTTACCTGCTAGAATAAACCTCCGTTTATACCTCACTTTATTTTGAAATTTTCATTAGGAGAAGTTGCCTCCGAGATTCCTAAGGAAAACAATCCTTATAAGACCTTTGCGCTTTGAGTATTAAGACTGTGAATCTTTCAACAAGCATTTATAAAAGCCTTGTCTCGTGTTAAATGAGCATGGTATTGAATTTGAAACTGCATACTGTTCTTAGATCTATATTTTACATACATTACTTAAACATTCACGTCCTTTAATACTGTTTGGAGATGGATAGAATTTTGCAGAGATATGATATCTCCTAGGCCACTATAGCATGAACATTGAGGGTAATAATGTCATTATGGAACATTGGTGACAGGTTGCTACCCCATTGCCAAATATGTTCTATTTATCTCTAGTCCCTTAGTCGACTCTACGACATGCTGGGAAGAACGGCAGCTAGTTAGCATTCTTTTTGCGTCCCAGCTAGCACGGGTTCATTATTTACTGTTTTTATAATTCATATTCATGTGAATCTTTAAATTTAGTTTAAGTTTGCAAGTTTGTGTATAAGTGTCCTGCTATAAATAATTATTTATAACTATCTTTTTCTTTCATGCACTAATAACACTATGTATTTAGAAGAAAACAAGCTAATGATTACATTTTAGACTGTAAAAGTACATATTTTGAAGTTGTATTATATACTTATTTCAATAAGTTTCCGAACGTATAAAAATACATATACACAAACGATTACTTTTATTTTGTCTCTACAGCTTTAAAGCTTTATATTTCATAAACAAAAGCGTACTCTAAAAGGATTCTTTGTTTATCTTTGAATATAAAGTATATGTTTGTGACATTCTTATTAGTACAAAATATCTGTATTAACCCTTGACCTTTTCGATTTATCTTCAAAGGTGAACCTAGATAATGTTATTTCAAAAATTCGTTTCAACCGACATAGCTTTGTTTAACCCTTACTAAGTTATGTTTCATACATACATACATATATATTCACGTACTAAATCCCTTTTGGGTTGGACAAAACTTCGGAGTCACGATAAATCTCCTAGGTCACTTTTTAGCATGAATGTTGGGTTGTATTACCATTTGGAACATCAATGAGAGGTTGCTAGCCAATTGCCCAATAGATTCCATTAACCCCTAATCCCTTAGTTGTCTTCTACGACATGCCAGAAAGTAAGGCAGCTAGTTATCATCTTTTATACGTCCCTGACTAGAACAACACGGCTTTAGATTTGTCTTTGATAAAATATTTTTGATAATTCAGGTAAAAGATGAAACAACGTAAAGTACAAAACACATTGGTAGTTAAATTAACAAAGAGATCTTCAATTATAATGAAGATATGTGTTTTTCAGTAATGATGAAAGAGAGTATAAGAGTAAGGTAATTAGGATGCGGATGGATGATAAAATTATACGGGTTTAAAGTAAGGCCAATTATTTAAAGTAATTAAAATGAAATGAAATGCTTTTTGAAATGCCACTTATGGCGTGACCTGTATTAAAGTAGCTAGAAATATAATTCTTCAAAGAACATAATTTCAAAAGATGATAACACCACCCTATGCCTCATTCAAATGTGACTCTTAACCCACACTCATAAAACCTTCTTTCCTACACTGAAATAAGAACAGAATTTCAAAAGATGATAACACAACCCTTTACCTCATTCAAATTTGACTCTTAACCCATACTCATAAGACCTCCTTTCCAGGATCCTGGCTTCCTGAGTCCTTGGAGTCGCAGGCTTCTGCCCTTCGAGGCTCTTCCCTGGACTATCTGGCAGCGTTCCTGCTGACGGTGATGGCCATGGTCCTGCTGGGGGCCGTGGGGTACCACTGTGCTGCTACCTGGCGCTGGTTCATGGGACGGTGAGTTTGGGGAATGGACTGTAGATGGCGGATTGAGGAGTTTTAAGTTCGGTGCTAAGTTTGATATAGTGAGGATTATATATATATATACATATATATTGGTCAGGGCTTATTAACTGTTAGGCTAAGTCGCAACGGTATAAGTAAGGAAAGTGAAGTGGACATGAATTAATTTATATTAAAGGTACCAATGATTAAATTAATAACTGTGATATTACACTAAAAGTGGTAAAACACTATATGTGTGGGCGAACATATATTTATATTAAAATTACATCTGTAAATAGTTTCCATACTCATTTTTCAAAGTTTATTCACACTAAATGTACTATTAATGATGATATCTTATGCAAGGAAATTGATAATATTAGTAAGTACTGCTACACTATTACAGAAAATCTGTATTCCTCTACTGTTATACCTACATAACTAGTACATATTCGACAAAATACGTACCTGGTTACATTCTTTGTGGTCCCTTAATACCTATCTTCCGATAAATTCCTTTTAAAGCATTGTTTACTGAATGTCCGCAGCAGATGCCATACAAGAACTCTCTCTATTTACTTTGTTAGGATCAAAGACATAAAAATGTTGTTTGTTGAATCTGTTTTACCTTGAGGCTAAAATCATAACTTATATGCTCTAGACTAAAGTAGAACAAAAGAATAAGAAAAGATGTGAATAACTAGGTATTCCGAATATTTATTTATTGATTTAGAACAGGATAACATACTTCACCGGCAAAAATCTTATGCGTATGCTATAACATACATTATTTCTTTAACAGTCTTAAACTAGTCGAATAACTTAATCACGGCTTTAAAATCACATCGATATGTTGTAATAGGTGTAACGACTAGGGATATAAGGACTATATTGTGCAATAACTATAAACTATATAAATAATAATATCAAAGCAATAGCAATATACAATATTATTTGATCGACGAGTTGTTGTTCGTTCGTTGTTGAGATTTTGTCAACTTTAAAGTTGTGTCTTAAGCTTTATTAAACTGTATTTTTGTAGATTAGATGTATGTGGACATAACATTTACATACGACCATCAAAATAGTGTACCCGATATATCATGATTAATATGATACTCTATGTTCTACAGATCACGACGCGATTCCCAGGAGAGTAACTGCGACTCTTTGTCGAAGCAGGCAGCCATTCGCATCAGCCACTCGCTCCCCGACTTGCAGACGGAACCCCTGAAGCCTGAGTACGTGCAGGAACACAAGGAGGCTGGCAAGAAGGTTCGTTAAGGCTTTGCATAGAGGCTTTATGTGTGTAGGAGTAGGTTTAGTTGAGACTGCTATTGAATAGCGTATGATATATATGAAAATGTACATAAAACATACTGAATTGTACTTATAATGTAATTATAATATTTAAGACTTTATTACACCAATTGAACTAGCCCCTTGGTAAGTACATTTAAGACTTGTGTTAAAGGAACTAGTCAATGTATATTTAAGAAATATATACATATTATACATAGATAAATACATATATAGCATATATAATCAACGACCAGACTGGAAAGCAGTAGAAAAGCGTAGTTCTTAACTCTGCCTCCACCGGGAATCGAACCCGGGACCTCACGATTAGCGTTCCGGCGGCTAACCAATCGCGCCACGGAGTTCGTCAAAATGAAATGAATGGGTAAATAAAATCTATTGGGCGATAGGCTAGCAACCTGTCACTAATGTTCTGTTATAACATCGTAACCTCAATATTTATGCGAAATAGTTACCTAGAAGATATTATAGTATTATAGATAATTAAGCGTATATGATATAATATGTAAACTCAATGCGTACGTACAATGTGTACTCAAGTCTCTATTTCTTAATGTCCAAACAATGAGAATATCCTCGGTCGTATTAAGCATAAATAAATAAGTTGTGATCGAATGGATTAGATATGATAGTGACTGGTTGCTATCATATCCAATAACCACTAATCCTTTAGTCACCTCATACAAAATGTCAGTAAAATGAGCAGCTAGACTTTATCTGTTACGTTTTATCACAAATAAATGAGAGGTTGTATTAGTATTTTAAGGCATCAGACTATCTAAAAACAACCAATACCAATAAAATAAAATTCACCTTATTCACAAAGACATATAACCTATAACGACAAAAATATTTCTTTTTTATAAACTACATATATTAGTTTACAATAACAGTCTAAATATAACGAAAATTGAACGAAATATATTTAGGAAGCGAAGTTTCTTTTGTGACATCCAATATCCTGTATCTCCATTCTTTACAGTAAAGGCTTTATGCAAATGTTTTGACATAAAGGCTATCCCGTTTCTCTAACGAGCGCTTTATACAAGGAACATCTGCTACGAATTTGATAAACCGATTATGTAAGGATTTGTACGGTATCGAATACTGTGATATACGAAAATAAAATGTCATATTTCACTTACTGATACTTTGTCGCGCTAGTCTGGAACGTAAAAAGAATGCGAACTAGCTGCCGTTCTTTTCGGCATGTCGTAGGAAACAACTAAGCGACTAGTGGTATATGTAATCAATTGGACGATAGGCAAGCAACCTGTCATCAATGTTCGGTATAACATCACAACCCTAATATTTATGCTAAAAAGTGATGTAGGAGATACCAAATCTCCGTGGTTTTCTCTACCCCAAAAGGGATTGAAGGTCGTGAATGTATAAGTATGTAAAAAAATAAAAGTTTCCAATATAAATAATGTTAAAAGAACGTTATATAACATTCAAGACCATACATATATATTTCTGTTTAACTTTATATCATTTATATGTATGTATTTCAATGTTTATGAATCTTCGCTCCTGCTATAAACTCATGCATTTCTCGAATGGAATATCTTATTCAAATCAAACTAGTAGAATAACTATACCCCTATCATATACTTGCTATATCTCAGTCTCTAAACTTCATTAAAACTTGACGAGAATCATGTATGACTATACGTTATACGAGACGAGACGAGATGTGATATGAATTTCAATATGTTCACCTTAATTTCACTTCAGTAATACACAAACGCTTTCACGACCATTAACCCTTGCTAGGTGGACAGGGGGTCAGGCGTAGGAGCACTTTAAACTTGTACTTACGTTCACACATACACATCACGTCTGTGTTTCTGTACAGGGGTAGATAGAAATCACGGTACACGACGTAGTTCAGCCGTTAGGGGCTTGACTCTGTATCAGTGGGTACAGGGTTCAAATCTGTGAACATGTATAAATGGAAATGATTTATTCAATAAAAATACATTTGCTAAAAGCACCAAATACGACGGTGAGGAGAAACATCGTGAGTAAACCTACCTGTTCCGCGAACAGGTAATAGTCCGTGTTTGTAAATGGCGACACAGATTACCACCTGTCACATTGAGTACTGACTATCTGGTTAACACGTGGGTTCAAGGAGGCCATAGAATTACTACCTTCGCAATTACGGACACCTGAACCATTAACTACCCCGCAATGGTTAATGGTTGTGAACGCGTTTTTGTCTTTATTATTCACTTACGGTATATAAAAGCCACAGGGCTTTGCCCTTTTTAGGGGGTATGCAAATGTATTGTATTGTATTGTGTGTGTATTTTTTTAAATAAAGGTTTTATTATTATTATTAATCTAAATGGTAATTACTCTTAAAAAAATCAAGCATTAATCTCTTAACTTACAGCTAGGTAAAATGCAACTTAATAGCGGAAGTTTTAATGATAATTGCGAAGCCATCTCGCTGTAATCAGCTGGCCGCACTCTCGAGATATAACTTTAAGAGGATTTTTCCAATTTACTGCTAAACGGAACCCGCCTAACTTTAAGTAGCAACTTAAGTGTGTGACACTTTAGCGGAAGTTATGATCGTACTTTACACTATGTTATATTATAACTTAAGTGCCTACTAGATAAAGTATATTACATATCACATCAACCATTCTATTTACACTTAGTATATTGGGTGATGGATTAGTAACCTGTCAGCTATGTTCCACACAATATCGCGACTCTAATATTAATACTAAAAGGTAAATAAATACATTCACGTCCTTTATCGTAAGGACCTCGGAGGTATGAAAACATATTTTTTATTACTTTTAGCATGAATATGGATTTAATAACATATGGAACAATGACAATAAGCTGTTAGGTCATCGCTCAATAGATTCTATTACCCCATTCCTTGGGAAGAACGGCAGCTAATTAGCATTTTAAACGTCCCAGTATATTAAAAAGATGTAAGTTTATATTTTGATATATTCTATGTATATACGACCCTCTTTAAGAACCCTATACATGTAACTACACACTACATATGTCCCTATTCCGTCGCCCAGCAGGTGCTCCGGCAGACCACGTTGCCCATCGTGCCCACGCGGCACCAGACCTTCCAGAGGCAGCTGTCGCACCGCCTCGACCTTCCCTCCATCCAGTTCAGCATCTGCAGCCTGGAGAGAGCTGATTCCTCTATTGGATTGATCAAGGTCAGATTTACCATATTTGTTTACTTTTTACAGTCGCTAACGGTGAGGGAAAACGTCGCTAGGAAACCTGCCTATCCTTTGATATAGGTTGCAAAAGTCAGTGCCTGTATGCGGCGGTACGGTTTACTACCTTTCTCGTTGCGTTCTGTCTATATAGTGAAACGCGGGCTTTAATACCTTATATGCCTCCGTAACATCGGAGATGGGCACTTCTGCCTCTAAATACCTCACCACCATAAAAAGGTGAGTGTGTACAAGAGGTGAAGCGCGTGTTCCGTTATTTACTTTATTAAACAGGGCCAATAGGTCCTAGATTAAAAACAATAATGATTATGATATAGGATACAAATTATGTCTAGCCCAACTTTAGATTACAACAAAAATAATGAAGGAATAAAAACTAACTAACCTGAATTTTTTTTTCCGAAACTTAACAGTTTTTGTCACTCATCTCTTATTAACTTTTAACCATAGTCTTACTGATAAACTCCACTGATCATAACCCTCTAAAGGGAAAACACGATCACTCGTGCCCCTCAGCCAATCACTACCAGTGAAATTTTTCA
This sequence comes from Leucoptera coffeella, assembly GCA_030578115.1. Taxonomy (NCBI): domain Eukaryota; kingdom Metazoa; phylum Arthropoda; class Insecta; order Lepidoptera; family Lyonetiidae; genus Leucoptera; species Leucoptera coffeella. The sequence continues at coordinate 32,450 of JAMBLF010000034.1, read as the reverse complement.
GGTCAACCGTTCACCTAAAAAAGGGACACAGCTTAAAAATAAATACATTTAGGTAGAAGATTGACTGAAGGAATACGTACAATACGTATTACTTTTATTATAAATCTGAAATGAAATCATAAACCTAATAATACAACGAACTTCAAACTACGAGTTTTAACCATATCATCTGCTTGAAATCTTACAAGTTATAAACTTGACAAGAACAAATAGGGGTCATTTATTTTGATCATCCATTCCTAAGATCAGACATTCAATTATATTGGTACTTCAGATTATCTATGTGGGGGTGGGAAGCCCAAGAGACGAAGAAATTGATTATTAACTTTGAATTTGACGATGTTTTTGGTACTACGAAAAAGTTGTTGTTTATTTATGATAATACGACTACAATTTTTAGGTACTATAAATAACTTTGAGAAAAAAATATCGCCATTTAACTTATACGCTACATTGAAAAAGGGTGTCGTTAGGAGTACCTATTACCGCCTAGTGTGTATGAAAAGATGTATGAGTGTCAATGAAGTGAAAGTGGTCTGTCAGGATCGGGACAAATGGGAATCCGTGATCTCTACATACCCATCTACAGGGAGTCAGGCGTGATGTGTATGTATGTATGTATTTCACTTGCTACATACATATGTACACACATGTGGGTCACTTTATCTCTTTCGGGGTGGACAGAACCTAGGAAACACGCCTTAGTTGCTTCTTGCTTCTATCAGGGTTTTTATGGATATAATATATAAGTGACTGGTTACTAGCCAATCACCATATAGATACGACATAACGAATGAAAGACAGATATATAGCATCATGCTCCCTTCCCAGAAGAGAGGTAAACCTTCGTCGTGGGTATAAAAATGTGACCATAAGAGAATCTTCAGTCCCTTAGTCGTATTTTACAACCTACATATTATGTTTTATTGAGGAGATGTAGAAGCCAGTTTTAATACACTTACCTGAAATATTCTTATGTTATAGTTGTTAATTATGTATTAAAGTTTCACTTTTATACATTAAAGTTTATTTGATTACAGCTACAAAAGTTTTTATTGGCATACGCATAAGCTTGGTTTTTCAAGAATAAAGTTTATAATTGACTTTTGACAATAAAACTCAATACTTTTTATTCTTAAAGATACAGACTGAGATATAAGTTCGATTGAAAGTCATATGTTTTTACATACATACATATAAATTCAAGTTATCTTATCCCTTTCGGGCGACAGAACCTTGGAGACAGGAAAACATCTCCGAGGTCACTCGTTAGCATCAATATTGGGGTTGTGATGTTATGTGAACCATTAGTGACAGGTTGCTAGCCTATCGCCCAATAGATTCCATTGTTCTTAGATGCCTCTTAAAACATGACGGGATGATTAGCAGCTAGTTTGCATTGTTTTCACGTCCCAGCTAGCATGGGTGTTTTAAGGTTTAAGAGTATTATTTTTGTATAAGAGCGGCAGGCACAGATGTCTTTTCTTTCTTTTTATAGATTCTGGCAAACATTTTCACACCACTTACTTTATACTTAGCTTACATGCTTGGAGGTTATAAGTTGGTTAAGGTCTCTCTCTCTCGATATAAGTTATCTATATATACTTACTTATGTCCATTTCTTTACAAATGTGTACGCAGAGATCATAACTCTCAATTCTTCTCAATCCTGGCAAACTTTTGCTTCAATGACTTTCTTTTCTTACTTATATATGTATGTTTTTAAACTCTGATAGCATCATTGATATTGTTTCACATACAATGTTTTTATAAGCCTGAAAATCGATCAAAACATATAGCAATATTGCGTAGTATTTACCTAGAAAGCACGAGAGGGTACGATTGTTTATTATTTATTCAGTAAATAATTAATTGGCTTATGTAGGCAAGAGCCTTATGCTTCCAGTAAACGTTCATATAATATTCCAGCTTGGTTTAACTTTGAAATCACCTTATGATTCTGTCGAGAATATTGCGCAGATGTTTTCCTCGCGATGTGCTGCCTAATTTTCATTTAAGGGCACCTTTTTGAAGGTAATGTCTTTGTAAGTTTTTGTAAGGGTAATGTCTTGTACATAACTGTCTATTTGCTATCATACAACCGTTGGGGTAGACGGAGGTTGAGTTTTTGATACTTGTTCCCTTAAAATTCCCGTTTTACCCGATAATCGATATTCAATGTGACAAGAACCAAACTTATCATTATTTTCCTAATAAGGGTCATTAATATTGGGGGTACGTGTCCGTTGCGTATCTGTCTGTAAAGATGTGTATATTTGTTAGTATTATTCATTAGTCATTTAATCTCATTAAATCATAGTTGTATGATTCATTAGATACATAAAGCATATTCTGAATATATATATATATATATATATATATATAATACAAAAGAATTTATGTAGACATGCAAATGATAACCAACATGCTTGTCAGAATCCACGTTCCTTAATATCTGCTGTTAAAGAATTTGTGATTTATTACCATAGTCATAAATCTGTGTCAAATTTACGAATAATACACATTTTAGAAGATAGCGTTTATACAATTATTGTTTTGTAGGAAATTACGACCAATAACATCTACGTATACATATATTCAATATACATATTTACCAAAAATAGAAAATCATTCATACTATAACCGTTTGTTTTTTATTATAGTTCGACTATACATATAGTTAGACTTTCTTGGACTATATAATATTTACCGTATTTTCACATATATGCAGACAAACCTTAAATTTCACAATGATAAAACAGATCCACAGAAAACACCTTTATATACATTATGTATGAACTTATATTTTATTACTTTAGGAATGTTAAACGGAAATAAAGGCATGAGTTATTGGGTTTTGAAGGTACGTAAATTCGGAAAGATCCATATCTTTTATTCATAGAGTTTTCCGTCTGTATCAAATTGAAATATAAAGAGCTCATGATTTCTCAATTTCTTGATATATACATACATACACATCACGCCTAATTCCCTGTAGAGGGGTAGGCAGAGATCACGGATCCCCATTTGTCCCGAGCCTGTCAGACCACTTTCAATTCATTGATACTCATACATCTTCTCATAAACACTGTAGATTTATATTTGTAATATACATAAATTGTTTGAGTACACTCCTATTAACGTTATTCTTATCATATTTCACAAATTACAAAACTAAATTGTTGATTTATATCAATAAGTAACTCGATTAAACTGTAAGTCTAAAAGTTACTACTATTCAATTAAAATATATAAAATTACAACTTTTATAACCTTTATTACATGATAATACTAAAGAAATACATATTTACAAACACTTATTATTTCAATTTATTATTTATTTATAAGTCACAAAATCCATATCTCAAAATAGTCAACAAAAACTATTGTCTTACCAAAATAGCCTATATCATATTTCACCAAAATACGCCAAAACTCAATAAGGAGGTGTTGGCGTATTTTCTCGGAACCTCCAAAGGCTCTATTCCTTAAAGATAGAGTGACGAGGGTAAGGCGAATGTCAGGAGAGCTTTGTTAGGGGCGCAAACAATCTGGAAGATCTGTCAGAATAAGGTCAATGTCGACAGGATCTGTTGCGGCGGGATTTATCTTTATTTCATTTTGTTTAGGATAGCAAACGAATGTATAAAATGTTAAATTTACATCAAAATTTGACAAGACAGTGAACTCTAGCAATGAGAATATTATTTCTATATACACATATATTCAGTCCTTTAATCCCTGTCGGGATAGACAGAACCTAGAGACATGAAAACATCTTCTTGGTCACTTAATAGCATATTCATATATCCACCTGTACATATGTATGTTCCATTATGATGCTAAAAAGCAACCTAGGAGATACTAAATCTCCGAGTTTCTGTCTAAAGGGATTGAAGGACATCGATGCAGCTACGATATAATTATCAAAAACAAGTCTTAAAACTTCCCCTTTGTTAAACTTCTCTTATTAATTGCTTTGACCTTTGGTCCCTGTTAATTAGTTGAACCCACCTTAGACGGACGTGATAAGTAATTAACGTGGAAGCTAATCTTTCTAGTTACAACCGTAATAGGAGAAGTAGTCTAGTCCTTAACAAGGCTATTCTAGGTCGTCTAAATACCTATTCGAGTACAAATATATAGGCACATACTCTTTACCATCATTATAAGGTAGTCAGAGATTTAAGTGTCCCTGTCTGGAATTTCGGGGTTAGGTTAGGTTAGAGTCTATGAACTACGTTACCTCGAACTACGTTATCCAGATGTTTCAGTACTCAATCTGATAGGTGGTATACTAAATATTGTCTGTTAAGATGAATATACGAGTATAGGTTTCCTAACTAGGTGTATTAGTATATATTTTTCATTGTCCAAATGTCCTTTCTAAACATAACAGAGATAAAAAAAATATATTACGGACATAATACGAGCACCTTATGGAAAGGTTTCCTATGATTCCTATAAATTCTTCCGTAGAAGCGTTACATTGTATTTAACTCTCTGACCAGCCCAGACATTAGTACCTCTATCTAAAAGTTCTAAATGGCGATTCTTTGTGTTACAACTTACTAACTTGGAACTTACAAGAACACCTTAAGAGGTAATGTAAGCTTGCTTAAGGCGCCAATGTTGCATCAAGATAGAATTGTAAAGAAAACGTCTTTCTGTGATGACATGACATGTCTTCATTTATTCCGATCAGCAAGTCGCTTTAATAATTCTTGGTAGTGATAGGTACTTATTACGTATTTTTACGTATTATACTTATAACGTTACTGATTTTCATTATGCTTTTTTATAGCTATAGGTCCAAAAAATTTATCTACATCTACAGTCCAAAAATAGACTAAAACTTAAGACGTATGTCATAAAAATAACGTATTCAATTGATGGTCCCAGATGTTTATTTGTTACTGGCTGATGAAAATAAAAGAACTTGAACTGAACTTTTAAAATATTTACCTTTACTTTTATGATCCAAATGATTTTGAGTCTATTGTATTTAGGATAGAAATTAGTATCTACGATATTTCACAGGATTTTTTCATAATTAAGAAACTTTATTGTACATCGACTGTTGTAACGAAATTGCAAACCGAAGGTATATGTATCCGTAATATAGGATGAATATTCAAGATGAATATAATCGTAGGATTCTATAAAAATATCTAGATTTAGGGTACTTATCGTGATACTTGCGAAGTAATGTAACATAAAATAAATGAGTGAAAGAAAGAACATGTAAGAGGCCCTTAAACAGACTAGCCAATCGCAGTTAACCTTTCTAAGTAGATTAGAAGAATGTACCAAGGAGGTTGAGGCCAAATCCATTGACGAACTCCGCAAACTATTTTCTTTGCCAGGTGGAATTTTCGAGAATCAACGCTGAGAGCTCAAAAAGAAATTCGCTATACCAAACGACCGAAATAGATTTTCGTAGATTATTTCGGTCGTTATGGGTATTAGGTGGATATTGAACTGTGTTTATAAAATAAGGTTGTATATTTGATCTTAAGAAAGCAGTGTGAAAAATAGAAGAGCATGTATGAGAAGGTTAATGGGTGTGAGTGAAGCAAAAGAGGTTTGTTAGGATCGTTCCAGGTGGCGATCGATAGTTTTTACCTATATCCTTAGGGACGATGTACCTTTATTTGTTGACCTATCTTTTAAGCTTATGAAGCATGGTTTCATATATATATATAATATTATGTACAATCGATTAAGTATCTACATCAAATATTCTTATGTTCTTCACGCTTCTTTTAAGTTAATCTATAATCAAATAAAAATCATGTCTAAAAGACCGATTGATTAAAAAACATAATCATAACTATATTTAGAATAAACAATTTGAATTATAAAAACCTATTTCTATTGAACCATCTATAAAGGTCCATTCTGAAATATTTCTTTTCATTGCTACGAATTTCCTTTGATTCGATATTCATAAGCGCCCCCAGTGTTTCTTTATTCTTCCTTTGACTTCAAAGCAGTTAAAAGGTATATTATTTGACCTCCTATGTTTATTTTAGGCCCCAAACTTGCTTAGGGCTAAGGCCATTTGAATAAGTGTGATCCCTTTATGATGATTAGCTTACTTTTAACTTAAGCAGTGAAAATGGTATTATAAGTACTATTTTAAGGAAATAGTATATAATATAAATAAGTAATAGTGAATAGTGTGATTCGTTGGAATAAGAGAAGATGTAGTGACAAAAATAAAGAAAGGTATGTTGAGGTGGTTTGGGCACATGGAGAATAGAATAGAATAAATAGAATAGAAGACACAAGAACATGTATGAGAAGACACAAGAGTAGTGTAGATTTTCGTTATAGTATAGCAAACTCTATTTTGATTTCTAAACACCTCTCCGGAAAAATAGGGTGACATGTAGGTACGAGTATGTTTGCAAATCCTTTTAAACCTCTTTAAGAAACACATGGTAATGTTTTTATGGTTAAGCAATTTCAAATAGTTTATATCAAAATTTTGTACTAACTGCGCTAAATTATGCGTACTAAAATCCTAGATGCGTATCTATATACTAATATTATAACCTATATTGAATTAAAGCTATGAAATATCAATGAACATTACAAACTAGTAAACAATAGGCATATTCTGAAAGGCATTTCGGAGGCTTCCAGAATCATTTTCGTTTCCTTTTGAAACAATTCGAAGGCTGTCGGTAAAGTTCCCTAAATCTTTATAGAGAGACTGTATTGTTTAAGTTGTCACCGATTGTACTAAAGGTGTCACTAGGTGACTTGTGGCGAACGGTTCTATTGAAATTTCTGGAATCGCCTTGGAAATTTTAGCGAAATTAGATCTCTGTTTTGGTATTGAGTTAACGATTTATCTAGTAGTGGGTAGGAATGTATTTTAGATTTAATACTTGAGCTACGAATTGTTTTATAGAATTATATGAACTGTCTTAACAGTCAAAAGCAAATCCTTAGAAAATACAGAAACATTCACGTCTTTTAATTCCTTTCGGGTTGGATAGAACATCGGAGATTAAAAAATCCTTGAACACATTAGCATAAATATTTAGGCTGTGACATCATATGAAAAGTTGTAGAAAGGTTGTTAGCCCATTGCACATTACTTTCCATTTACCCCTACTCTCACCCGACTACAATAAACCTGTGAAGAACGGCAGCTAGTTAGCATTATCTTCACTACACTAGCACAGTTAAATATATTCACAAAACACGATCGATAGTGACCTGAATATAATACCATGAAATTCAAAACGTAGAATACCCCATTTTCTTAGAAGAACATAATTGTTTACGAAATGAAATAAAACGTTTACTGGCAATGTAGGCGTCGAATCAAGGTTTATTCATCGTAAAATGAGACTAAGGGAGACATTAAACTGTTAAAGGTCATAATTTCCGATTTTATATACGAAAGATACTAGACGCTTTAATGATTCTTCTCGGTCGAGCCTTAAGTACAGCCTTCAAATACTGAAATGAGGTCAAGTAATAAAGTTTTCAAATTATACTAAAATTTAATTCAAATATTTTAATAATAATAATAAAGTATTGACTATTTGGTCAACACGTTCGAGGTGGCCATAGAATTACTACGTTCGCAATTGCGGAGATGGACACCTGAACCTCTAACTACCCCGCAATGGTTAAGGGTTGTTAATTTGTGTATCTTTTTTTAAAACAACAAAAACATACGTAATATTAAAATTTTATAAATTAAAGTTACAAACTAGGGGGTATAGCTTGTGCATGTTATTGTCGCAGCGAAAAGGTTCCAACTCAGCTGGGTATGTTACGTTTGGTGGCAAACGCTGATATTATGTAAGAACCAACGAGATTCACACTTTTATATTAACTTCTCGACCATTATCCCTTATGGAGTAGTCAGACCTACAGTTAATTGATTAAGTTATTAACAACCTTATTAAACCTTTTTTACTTGATAAATACTTCATTTTATGGCCTATGTCATATACAGGGTGGCGCATTCAAAACGGTCAGTATGGGGAAGTCTGAAACTATAAGAGATACGAAGATTTGTTCTTAGGAACCATGTCACCGATTTTGATAAAAATAAAAACTGCATTCATACTTTCCTTGAAAAAACAACTGTAACCAGGCCGGGAATCGAACCCGGTTGCTTTAAAAAAATAAACTTGCCCTTTTCTCTTTTTCTTTTTGAATATCGATTGTGTAGGTCTTAAGCTGTAAATGTATCTATGAAACATGATGTCCAAAATGAATAAAATGCATTGTTTTGGCATACTTTAACTTATCATAGTAGGTGTTCTAAGTGACCATCGTTGTTTTCAATACAATATTCAACACGTTTAGGTAACGACCATACTATTGAATTTTGTATTTTCATGTGGTGAATTTGCGTTAAATTTACCTCTTTTGCTACTTTTAGGTCTTCAACGGTGTCATAGCTTGTTTTGTAAAATTCTTTCTTAACGTAACCCCACAAGCAATTTTCAAATAAGGTTTAACACATCACTTTAAGTGGACTTTTCAATGTTTGATTACTGTAGATAACAAAACTTTTAAAAGGATTAATGCAATGCTAATGCCACATGATATGGTGTATGTAACAAGTAGAGAGGTACAAAACTACAAACAGCCATAGAGACAATTTTACATGTCTGAACTTGTTAAGTATTGTAACTGTCGGTGTATGTAAACTAAAGTACTATTATAAACTAAAGTATGCCAAAACAATGCATATTATTCATTTTGGACATCATGTTTCATAGAGACTTTTACAGCTTAAGACCTACACAATCGATATTTAAAAACAAAAAGTGAAAATGGCAAGTTTATTTTTTTAAAGCAACCGGGTTCGATTCCCGTACAGGATACAGTTATTTTTTCAAATAAAGTATGAATGCAGTTTTTATTTTTATCAAAATCGGTGACATGGTTCCTAAGAACAAATCTTCGTATCTCTTATAGTTTCAGACTTTCCCATACTGACCGTTTTGAATGCGCCACCCTGTATACATAGCCTGATACAAACACATAACTATCTGATACATAAATACGTATCATATCCTTAAGTCCCCTAATCCGTTGTGGGGTAGGCAGAACCTCTTCGATATAATATCTTCCTAGGTCATATTTTAGCATTATTTGGAATTGAGGTCACATATGGAACATTTGTGACGGGTTTCTAGCCCAACGCTCAATACATTAACTCTTAGTCACCTCTTCTGACATGCCCAAAAGAACGGCAGCTAGTTAGCATTCTTCGTCTCAGACTAGGACGGAACAAAATATCTGATATCTTACAGTAAAATACAATATTAAACTATAAAATATCAAGTATAGGTACTCTAATAAAAATACATTAACGAAATGCGTCGAATACTACTGTGAGGAAAAATCATCTTTAGGAAACCTACCTGTGCCCAGAACAGGTAATAGTTAGTGCTTGTAAATTACGACATGGCTGACCACCTGTCACATTGAGTACTAACCATCTGGTTAACACGTGGGTTCGAGGTGGCCATAGAATTACTACCTTCGCAATTGCGGAGATGGACACCTGAACCTCTAATTACCCAAGGGTTAATGGTCGTGAACGCGTTTGTCTTTTTTGCCTTACAGTAAAATACAATATTGAAGAATACAATATCAAGTATAGGCACTTGATCTGTCTGCACATTGACTTTAAGTGAACTTTAAATCTCTGAACGTGTACTTAGAGCTTATAAAATGGATCTGGGTTCAATGCCTCGTCTAATACCTTTATGCGAATGTTGACAATGGAATCAGCGTTACAAGCTATCTTTAAAGAGTGTGAATGAGGATTAGATATACGTTTGATCAAGGTGTATTTTGAACCCTAACCTAGAATGACAGTTTAGTTTTCGCTAATGTAATAATAGTATAATATTGTAGGACGTTATTACACCAATTGAACTAGCCCCTTAGTAAGTACATTTAAGACTTGTGTTAAGGGTACTAGTCAACGTATATTTAATAAATATATACTTTTTCCATATAGATAAATACATATATACCATATATAATCAAAGACCAAGCAGAAGAAAAGCGTAGTTCTTAACTCTGCCTCCACCGGGAATCGAACCCGGGACATCACGATAAGCGTTCAGGCGTCAGTTAAATATGGTATAAATGTAGAAGACTTGTTTTAGGAATTATTATAATTTTTACAGAAACGCATACATAGTTAAATATTTTGAAAAAGTTACTTTTATATTTATAACATCAAATATTGTTATTATATCTATCAACATTAATAATTGTGAGCATTCACTCATATCAGCAATTGATAGAAATATCAATGAATATATAATCCATGATCATATTTTTAATTACTGACTACGTACGACGACGTCTTTTTCAATCTTTTGTACTAATCTCCATCCATTTTATACCATCAAACATTAAGCTACCTGCTGCCTTAATTAAACTTATATAGTAGAACCTTATACCTCTTCACTCATATTATATTTTATTTCTTTAACAGCCTGAGCTGTACAAGAATGAGCTGGTCCGGCAGCCGTCGACTGACAGCGCCGACCTTGAGTTCTGCGGGATGCTGCACTTCTCCCTTCGCTACGACCAGGAGATTGAGGCTCTCGTTGTCAAGGTAACCGCGCTGTTTATAATTTCTGCTTAAATCGAACCACTCGATCAAAACATTACTTGAAGGAAAACACGTAAAACATTGATTTTGAATCGACAATATATATCTGTAAAGATGGCATTATATAGTTGTATAGATAGTTGTATAGATGGCATTATATAGTTATATAGTTGATTCTGATTATCAGAAAATTTTTAAACCAAAGACTTTTAAAATAGCAGGCAAAGGAGCATTCTGTGATTGGGCAACTAGAGGTATCCGTATTAGTAGACAAAGGTTATACGAGCTATATAAGGAAAAAACTGTGAATTATAGCTTAGATTTTATAAACTATGTAAAAAACTATTCTAAGATTTTTAAAAAGGTTTGTGCCCAGGCCAAAAAATTATACTTACAGAAAAAAATAATAAATGCCACAAATGTAGTTAAGGAAACTTGGAACATAATTAAATTTGAAACTAATAAAAATGACTCTCATATAAAAGAACCTAAACTAATAGTTAATAACAGTGTAATTACAGACCAACTACAGATATCAAATGTATTTCAGGAATATTTCTCCAAAATTCCTATATTAATAACTTCGCCACTAAATTCTTGCTCAGAGACTGCTAGAAATATAATAGAAAATAATGTACCTCATTATAATAGATGTTTTGATTTTAGACAAATCAGCCCGGTTGATATTATCAAGAGTTTTAAATTGCTACAGAAAAAGAAAACTTGTGATCTGTGGGGTCATTCGGTTAAGGTGTATGCTGTCATTATGGATCTGATTGCACCTGACCTGACCATTATTTTTAATCATTGTATAGAATGTGGTGAGTTTCCTGATCAGATGAAATGCAGCAAAATTATCCCATTATTTAAATCTGGTAGTAACACTGACCCAGCTAATTATCGTCCAATCTCGGTACTACCAGCAATTAGCAAAATATTTGAAAAACTTATTTTTAATCAACTACTAGCACATTTTAGTCAATATAATATCTTTAATAAACAACAGTTTGGATTTTTAAAGGGTCGATCAACAACCGATGCTGGAGTTGATCTTATGAAATTTATATTTGGGGCCTGGGAGGAAGCAAAGGATGCTCTGGGTGTTTTTTGCGATCTCTCTAAGGCATTCGACTGCGTCGACCACGAAACTCTGATCATGAAGCTGAAGCATTACGGTTTGGGTGATAGGGCACTTGATCTGCTTGTTTGCTACCTGAAGGGAAGGGTCCAAACAGTAGAAATTGGCGGAGCAAGATCTAGTGGCAGCTCGGCTGTTATGGGTGTCCCGCAGGGTTCAATTCTTGGACCCTTCCTTTTCTTGGTATATATTAATGATTTGCCATATTTGACTCAGGGCCGTTGCCACATGGTGTTGTTTGCGGACGACACCTCTATATTATTTAAAGTTAACCGGGGAAAGGACGAATCGGCATCAGTAAATGAGGTTATTTCGGACGTGGAGCACTGGTTTAGAGTAAATAATCTTGCTTTTAATTCTAATAAAACGAAATGTGTGAGATTTACGTTGCCCAATGTTAGAAATTCTAGTACTAACATTGTAATCAATAGTGTGGCATTGGATATTGTTGAGTCCACAGCCTTCCTGGGTATCACAATAGACTCAAAATTACAGTTCGGGGGGCACATTGGTGGTCTAGCGAAGAGGCTAAGTTCTGCTGCCTACGCGGTAAAAAAAATTAGACACCTGACTGACGTGGACACAGCGAGACTTGTGTATTTTAGTTACTTTCATAGCGTCATGTCATACGGGCTTCTTTTGTGGGGCAATTCTGCCGATATTAATTCAGTATTTGTGCTGCAGAAGAGAGCCATTCGCTCGATCTACCGTATGGGCCCTCGTGAGTCTTTAAGAAATGTGTTTAAGACAATAAATATACTGACTGTGGCTTCTCAATATATATATGATAACTTGGTCTATGTTAAAAAAAATATAAATGATTACAAACTTGTAAGAGACATGCATAATTGTAACACACGTAATAAAAATAAATTGTATTATAGTGGCTCTAGATTAAAAAGAATAAACAATTCGTTTATAGGCCTGGGCATAAAAATGTATAACAAACTGCCAGAGTCTATAAAGTCCTTACCTCTAGATAAATTTAAAGTCTGCACTAAAGCGACGTTGATCGAGAAGGGCTACTACAAAGTGAAAGACTTTATAAATGATGTTATGTGACGTTTCATTTTTGCGTGGTCATGGCTTCCCGTTCCAGTTCTTATTGGGACTCCCTTAAGTTTGTTGTTAAACACTATTTGTTGAATGTGAAGCTTTGATCATGTTCTAATGAATTATTATTAAGTTTAATGTACACATTGTCTGCAGAGTTTCTTGGCACTTCTTCTCTGCAGAGATTTTTCTTTACGAAGTGCCATTAGTTTTATTAATTTAATTTGATTTATTTTAATAACTAGGGTATATTAATGACATGTTTTTTTTATAAAAAATTTTTTTTTTTTTTTGACTTTCAATAAGTGATTTTATGATCCTTATATTGAATAAAAAGATTTTCATTTCATTTCATTTCATTCATTTCAGTATTTCTTTAAATTCTAATGGCGTTGTCAAACTACGGTTAGTTACCAAAACTGAGCTTTCATCTAGTAGCCAAATAAACGTAGTGTAGTGTAGGCGTCTTTGTAAACGTAGTGTAGGACGCCCCCCTGCTAGATGGACCGATGACCTGAAGGTTGCTGGTAGTGGTTGGCTGAGGGCCACGAGTGATCGTGTTTTGTGGCGTGACCTTGGGGAGGCCTACGACCAGCAGTGGACTGACATAGGTTGATTGATTGAGTATACAAACAAATAAACGAACTATTATGAGTAGTATTTATTTATTGAAAATAAATAAGAACAAGGTTTGGTAGTTTTGCCCATTTTATGCATGTGCTATTTACTATTCCATAGAGTTGATATCCTCTCTGTTCAAGCCTTTATATTTCTTATTTTATTAATGGTAAGATTGAAACGAATATAGAAATAGTAAGTTTTACTCAATTTCTCTCATCTTTGTCTATTAAAACCGGCAACATGTGTTGAAACTTCAGAATAATGACACAACTCTAAGAGTGTAAAAATCAAAATTTATAGGATTAACTAACCCATTTGGTGATCTATATAACGTTTTGAAATTCATTCTCTTATAGTTTTGCCACTTATCTTAAGGTACAATTTCTTAAAACATGTCTTTACATACGTGTATGAACCCATTTAAATGCACCCTTATATATGCGTCCCATTTCCTTCACAATGGTCGTGTGTTTTACGACCTTCCTGTCCTGAGCATTGATGATGAATAAAAGTAACCCGTTGGACGTTTATCTTCTGAACAATTGTTCCGCTCAGGGTAACGGTTTATTACCCTGATCTGTATGGATGTTTTATACATACATACAGATCACGCCTGATTCCCTGTAGAGAGGTAGGCGGAGATCACGGATCCCCATTTGTCCCGATCCTGACAGACCACTTTCGCTTCATTGACACTCATACATCTTCTCATATACACTCGGCGGTTATAGGCACTCCTAACGTCGCGTTTTTATCTGTGTAAAATTTAGTATACAAACGTATATACTTAAACTGGGTGGACCGGGAAATTGTGGTACAAACGAAACAAGACGGTAAGTAGGGTTATTCCGAAACGAAAATTTTTCTGCCTATGGGATATATAGTTTTTTCTAATTTCATAGAAAATGCAGAATATAGATTTATTGTAGGATTATTTATAATGATGAAATATTGGTTAGAAACTCAGCTAATTGTATCTAAAACCTAAGGTTTAAAGAAGGTGAAAGGTTTTATTATATTCAAGAAGAGATTTTGGAGTATTGCTTCTATAAAATATATTAATGCTAGTGTAACTTTGTGGTCGATACTTTAATTGCGAACTGTCAACTGTTAGTCAATATATAGTATATGGACAGTCATAGGATATTATTAATAACTAACGGGACTTATCGCGCAGAGAGTCTCAGTCTGACAGTCTGCCCGCTACCATGGCTGCTGCGACGTAGCCGAAACGTCGGGTTAATAATAAAGGTAACTTTATTATATAAAAACTTACGCGATAAGTTCCGTTAGTTATTAATCATGAGTATTAATCGCGAATCTCTTAAAACTATAGTCATAGGATATTTAAAATAACCCAAAACTTCGCAAGAAATCCAACTACTATTACGTTGCAAAATCTTACCACATTGTCTGGTTGTCGCGGGATCTTAATACATTCTGAGAAATGTGGGTAAGTGAAATTCAGGTGAATTAGGATATCTCTCTGACTAATTTCATGTTAGGTACACACATATTATTCCAAGCCACTTCACAGCAGTATAGTGAGAGGTTTGGGTGTCTTATTTGCAAGACAAGCAGTGCTATTCAATATATTTCCACGTTCAAAGAATGTAGTATTGCTGAACTTATATTAATTTTTATTTTATTTTGATATTCCGTAACGACTTAGTAAGAGAATCTATAGCCACCTCCAACCAACTGTCAATCATATTGTACTTATTATACGGTATCTCCATTTACTAGTACTGGTTACTTGTTGAAAATAAGTAAGATTTTTTCATGATATTTTAGTTCAATACAGGGGCCTAATTCCATTAATGTTTTTTGTAAAATCGCATTTAAATATCATTTCAGTAATGCTGTGAAGTTTTTTTTTATTTCGCAATCTTTATGGCGAATTTAGAATGGTGATATTTACACTTCTTGAACTAGGATTGTACTAAAATGCATTAGTAAACTTGTACCCCAAAGCTATGGTATTGTAAATGGGGATAAAACATCACTACGTTAAATAACGACAAACGTTTTAAAGTTCGTTTAAAATGGTCACCCAACACAAACAACGTTCAATACTGGAGTACCACTTGAACAATTTCAAAGGCTCCACCTGTAAAATAAACATCGGAATTGAATTGTCAAAATTGAAAATGGTCGTTATAACAAAAGATGACTCTTTGAAAACAAACAATAAGTCCTTCAAAAGTTAACCCAACTAAAATGTCCTTCAATTCAAAGGAATATAGTGTCTATTTCCTCAAAGTTAAAGTTGGGTGTTCCACGCTCTGATGATTTGATTTCAAGCAATAATTTTGCCGGAATAAACGCTAAAGGAATATTGGGGCAACATGGTTTCTCATTAGCAACGAGTGAAATTATGCTACGAAATCTAAGTTTTGCGTCAATGCAGATAGTTATCTATATTTTAGATACCAAAATTAACCTTCTTGGCTTTAATACACTAGGGTGGCAAATACTAAGGTTAAATAATAGAATATAAATGTGCATAAAACTCGTATATATACAAAAAGATAAAATCAAAACACTGTTTTCGGTTTAAGAAAACATTGCGAGCAAACCAGTATAGGAAATAAGTTGTGATAAGATATATCAACTTATTATATAGAAAAGGGTGACGTTAGGCGTACCTATAACCGCCGAGTGTGTATGAGAAGATGTATGAGTGTCATTGAAGCCAAAGTGGTCTGTCAGGATTGGAACAAATGGGGATCCGTTATCTCTGCCAACCCCTCTATAGGGAATGAGGCGTGATGCGCATGTATGTGTATGTATTATATTTTTTGTTAAGGAAAACATCAAGGGGACCTGCATATTTCTCAATAAATTTGAGATATCTGTATACGGCAGCATGATTTACTACCTGTTTCGCAGTATACTGATTATAAAGTAAAATGTGCTTTTGAAGTGACTATAAACAACCACAGGGATCATATATTATATACATCTATAAAACGCAGGGTAGTTAAAGGTTGAGAGATCCCTCAGGATAGGTAATAGTCAATGCCTATATACGGCGATATGGTTCACTACCTATCACTTTGGGTGCTGTCTATCTAGTGATACGCGGGCTTCGAATGACCCATACCTAACATGCCTTCGAAATTTTGGACATGGGCGTTTAAGCCTCTGACTACCCCGCCATAATAAAAAAGTGTGTATACACAAGTCGTGAAGCGTATGTTTATGTTATGTAGATCACGAAGTTAACTTCACGTTGTTATCTAACAAAAGTACTAATTAATCGGCTTAGGGAACGCCAATTTATTACCTTATAATAAAACAACCAACTTACTAAATAACAAAGTGTGTTAACAAAGTGAATAATAACTTTATTCCAAGCACGTAATATCTCTTGTCAAAACGTCTAAGCCAATTTTCCCATTTATGCAATTGCTAAGAGGTTGGCAATATTAAGAACTTTGACTTTTACTTAGAATACTTAGATCTAAGTAAGGGATAAGTTTAGTAAAAGAATTGTCAGAAAATTATATGAATGTCCTTAAGTATAGATAAAAGTACAGAATATAAGTACGTGAGATAATTTTAACAGTATTTTATAATATTTTATGCACCTTGCAGGCATACGCACGTATCAACACATATTTAAGAAATGTGTACATGTTATCTTCTCAATCGTTACGCTCTTATCAGAGCGGTCGTGGTCTTCATGACGTGGCATCTTGAGCAGCCGACATGGTTCGCCGCACAACCTCCCGCCACCTCTGCCTGTTGGCCGTCATGCGGGTGCATTCGTGCACCAGACATGTTATATATATAGACAAATACATATATAATCAAAAACCAAATTGGAAAGCAGAAGAAGCGTAGTTCTTAACTGTGCCTCCAATGGGAATCGAACCCGGGATCTCACGATTAAGGTTCAGGGATTTAACCAATCGCGCTACGGAGGTCGTGAAAAACTATTGTGTTGGGAATGCACATATGTTACGATGTATAACAAAAATCCAGTACGATTTATAAGCTTCATCTCTACTTACTACAAAGGCAATAAATGAGTATTACAATGTTCAGAATAAATCTATTTTTTGTTTTAAGCAAGACATGTAAGACATTTGACAGTCAGATATACACCATATTGCCGAGTGTTTCTAAGGAGGGTGTATGAGTGTGAGTGAAGGGAAAGTGGTCTGTCAGGAACGGCACAGATGGGGATCCGTGATCTCTGCCTATCGCTCTACAGGTAATCATTCGTGATGTATATGTATGTTAGCCTTAGTAATAATATGCTCAAACTTGAACTTAAGTTATTCTGCAACATCCAAACAATGTTTACATTGTTGACTTAAGATATTCATTTGATATTTAAATGTATTTTAAATTCCACAACTTCTTAAGTATGTTAGAACATTCTCTTACAAATATTATTAGCTTTGGGTGCCTATTTTTTGTAGGACCGATAATCGGACAGATTTTTCCTACTTTATGATTTTTATCTTAATCGTACACCATACATATCAATAGCTCTTTATTTATTTTAAAATGTCGAAACGTCGGGTAACAAAGCTAATACTTTGTTTATAAAATTTACGCGATAAGTCCCATTTTCTTGTAAAATTAGTAAAATCGGGAATCTCTTCAAAATATCTCTTTATTTCAAGTTATATAATATATGAAGAAGAAAAAGAGATGTGGATGAAACACTGTATGACACTGGTTGTTAGTCGTATTTACTGGTCGAACGATGCAGTATTTTAGTTTGACCGAATTTATAGAGCATTTCTCAAAGATTAACGCTTTCATGGTTTTTAATCCTTTCGGGATAGTCATCAGGTGTCTATCTCCGGAATTACAGATGTAGTAGTTTTAAGCCACGTTGGACGTGACTATTCTACTTTGTACGTTATATTAACGCCTTACAAAAAATCGGTCACCGATTATCGGACATGGGCAAGCAGCTTAAAAAATCGCACCAATTTCGTATTCATTCTTGTATGCCTACTGAATATTGTATTAAATTCAGTGGTCAATAACTTGGGAGCCTTTGATTCGCTTTACTTATTTATTTGCATGAAAGTAAAGGGACTTTGTATTGAATTTGTTAAAAGAAACATTGAATTTTCGTTTCAGTTTGTTGAACGCAATCTTTAGATGTACTTTCATTTTATTAGCTTTACATGAATACATATATATATATATATATATATATATATATATATATATATATATATATATATATAATTATCTGTTTGGCGTAGTTCAATCGTTGCGGGCATGATTATGTATCAGTGGGTACAAGGTTACAGATGGAACTATTGAACCTAAATGCCATGTATCAATGGAAAGCATTTTTTTCTGATTTTCTATGCACTTACCATACCACCGAATACTACGGTGAGGAAAAACATTGTAAGAAAACCTACCTTGTGTCAGTGCTTGTAAATGGCGACACAACTTACCAGTCAGATTGAGTACTGACTATCGGATCTACACGTGGGTTTGAGGCATGGAGTAGTTAATTAATAAGAGTGGGCCTTACGCAATATTTGTATGAAAACTAACGTGGCATTATGCGGGGTGAAACGAGGTACGCGAGATGGAGGGGAGAAATTACAACCAATCAAAACACGGCATAAACCAATCAAATCATGTATCTTCTTTCTACTACACATTTTTAGACTTCGCGCCAATTAAAACACGCCATTTGGACTCCGCACCGCGTAACGGGGACCACTCCTTACGCCGGGTCGTCTTTATATTTGGTTCGTGGTTTGAGGTGACCATTGAGTTACCACCTCCGCAATCACCAACCTTTATCAACCTGTACCCTTACTCTTAATGGTTGAGAAAGTATTTAATAATCATAATATTTGGACATTTTTACACCAATTTAACTAGTCCCTTGGTAAGTACATTTAAGACTTGTGTTAAGGGTACTAGTCAACGTATATTTAAGAAATATATACATATCATACATAAATAAATACATAAATAGCATATATAACCAACGACCAGACTGGAAAGCAGTAGAAAAGCGTAATTCTTAACTGTGCCTCCACCGGGAATGGGACCTCACGATTATCGTTCAGGTATCTAACCGATCGCGCCACGGAGGTCGTCAAAAATTTATCTATTATTATGATCTTCTCTTCCTGACCAGATCTTCGAAGCCCGTGATCTTCCCGTGAAGGACGTGTCGGGTAGTAGTGACCCCTACATCAAGGTGTTCCTGCTGCCGGACCGCAAGAAGAAATTCCAGACCAAGGTGCACCGGAAGAACCTAAACCCCATCTTCAACGAGACCTTCTTGTTCAGGTATGGGAACATATGTAGATATATAATAAAGTTTAGGACACTATTACTCTGATTGAACTAGTCCCTTGGTAAGTACATTTAAGACTTGTGTTAAGGGTACTAGTCAACGTATATTTAACAAATACATATATAGTATATATTATCAACAACCAAAAAAGCAATTGAAAAGTGTATTTTATTTCTTAACTCTGCCTCCACTGGAAATCGAACCTCACGATTAGTGTTCTGGTGAATAACCAATCGCGCCACGGAGGTCGCCAAAAACGTATATTTACAAGTATACTTAGATAAGCAAGTATCATTAGATAATGGGATAGGCATAGACTATCTTTGCAGCCTTTGAGGTTCCTTACAAAGTTTTTTAACTCCATTTTAAATCTACATACATACATAAACATTCACGTTATTTAATCAATTTCATATATTATTACTATAATTTTGAGATATCTCCTGGGTAATTTTTTAGCTAGTCCTATGCTAGTATGGGACGCTAAAATAATGCTAACTAGCTGACGTTCTTACCGGCATGTTGTAGGAGGTGACTAAGGGACTAGGGGTAAATTGAATTGGGCAATAAGCTAGCAATCTGTCACAATTGTTCCAAATAACATCGCAACCCTATCGAATGAATATTCATGCTAAAAAGTGACATAGGAGATATTATCGTGTCTCCGAGGTTCTGTCCACAACGAAAGTAATTAAGGGAGGTGAATGTATATGTAATCTCTTTCGGTAGGGACAGAACTTAATGAATATTGTATATAGTCGGTCATTTGTAGCTATCAGTCGTGCTGGCTTTGATATGGAATATTAGTGAGAGATTTCCAACCCATCGTTCAACGATTCCCAAAAAGTATCATTTTACTGCGATCGGCATACATACATACACATCACGCCTGATTCCCTGTAGAGGGATAGGCAGAGATCACGGATTCCCATTTGTCCCGATCCTGACAGACCACTTTCGTTTCATTCACACACTCATATCTTCTCATACACAATCGGCGGTTATAGGTACTCCTAACGTCACCTTTTTCAATATAGCGTCTATCTGACTGTCATGTGTCTTATTGGGCCGGCCCTTACGTAATCCCTACTACGATCTACTAATTCATTTATAATTTTATCAATGTTTAGTTTTGCATTATTTCGATAAGCAAACTTTATTTTATAACTTAACAATTAACAAGCTTTTGATAACTCATATTCTAACTTTTGACGTAATGTCAGTGCTAATTAGTTATTAATTCAATGATGAATTTATTCTCTGAACCGTTTCATCATTCAATTTGGAAGTTCTTCGAAATACTGATTCATGCAATTCAAAGCTAAATTCATGAAACGATAAATCCGTAGAATGTTTTAAATCCTTCTGGGTAGTTAAAGGTAATAATATGATCTAATGGCATCTTTATTCTCTTTATTATATTCCTACTGTATCAATAAATATTTTTTCATAATACATTTTAACAATAGAATCTTTATAATAAATTAACAAAATATTTACAAACTTATAGCTAATTAAAATGATTTAACTATAAAATAAATATATCTATATAAATTAAATATATATCAATAAATAATGAACAATACGTCTTGATACATTGCCTAATGATTATAGAAGTGATCACAGTTCATTCTTTGTAAATGTATTTTAGTGCTAACAATGAAGACATAGTTCAATTTAGTAAAACAATATTTAAACGTTTAGATAAGAAAATATTTTTGTGCACCAGAATTAATATAGCAATTACAAAAAAGACAAAGACAAACGCGTCCACAACCATTAACCCTTGCTGAGTAGTCTGAGGTTCAGGTGTCGATCTCCACAATTGCGAAGGTAGTAATTCTATGTCCACCTCAAACCCACGTGTTGACCAGATAGTCAGTACTCAATGTGACAGGTGGTAAGCCATGTCGCCATTTAGAATTTACACGGTATTTATAAATAAAGGTGTCTAAAATGGACACTAGAACCTCTTAAAATCCCTCAAATATTAATGGTAAGGGATGTTTATAGCTTGTATTATTATAAACGAACTTTGTAATGTTTGGTAATATAAAAAAGCCTTTAAGGGTAAAAGCGGTAATTGCTGAAAGAAAACTTTTTTGCCTAAAAGCCTTCTTGTCAAAGGAAACAAATTAAGCAAAGTCGTTAAGTTAAGCTTCCTGTCAAGTTACAATTACTATCTACCCTTTCTTTAGCTAAAATTCTTAAACTTAAGTCTATGTACTAAGTAAAATAAGTATGTTGACACGAGATATAAACATAGTTTTGAAAGATTGATAATGCTTGCTATTTCTCGATTTTCCCGTTTGCTGTTTTACGACTAAGGGACTAGGTGTCACTGGAATCTAATATACGATGAGTTAGCAACCTGTCAACAATGTTGCATATACATCAAAACAAGTTAAACTAAAATGAGACTATTCACGTATTTCCAAGGTTCTGTTCACCTCGAAAGGGGTTAAATGAAGTATATGTATTGGTACATATGTGTATATATGTTGTATATATGTAGCGGTACATTATATAGGGTTCAAACCTTAAAATATGTACCTTAATGGAAATTAAGTTTCTTGATTATCTATATACATTCTCAAAATAAAATAATTAATAAATTAAAAAAAGGCTTGAGTACCATAAACCTCTTTTTCCAATTACTTTCATAACATTACATCATTTTCTGATTATTCCATCTTCACATACATACCCCCGTCTCTTTGTAGAGGGGTTGCCACAGATCGCTTCAATAACATTCATTCACCAACTCAAACATACTTGTTATAGATAAATAAATACATATATCACTACATAGTATAAAACAAAGTCGCTTTCTTTGTCCCTATGTCCCTTTGTATGCTTAAATCTTTGAAACTACACAACGGATTTTTATGCAGTTTTTTTAATAGATAGAGTGATTCAAGAGGAAGATTTATATGTATAATAACATCCATTAAATAGTGGAGTAGGCTATATATTGTATACCCGTGCAAAGCCGGAGCGGGTCACTAGTAGCATATATAATCAAAATTAATACTAGAAACAGAAAAAAAACTTGCACTCCGCCTCCACCGGGAATCGAACCCGGAGCCTCTACATACTTTTAAACTATACATTTGTCCCCAGTGTCCCATACGACGAACTTCGGCAGCGCTATCTCCAGTTCTCTGTATATGACTTCGATCGCTTCAGTCGACATGACCTCATTGGACACGTGGTCTTGAAAGGGTTGCTAGAGTCTGCCGACCTCCATCAGGAAATCGAGTACACTATGAACATACTGGCGCCACCACAGGTAAGGAAATAGTGGAATAAGTTGTATTGTTTACAGGGACTTAAGTTGTAGTGCGTTTAGCACAAGGGTAGGTCAATATCGCTTTGATAATATTGTGAAGTTGGTAGTGGATTAGCGAAAGTGACAAATTTCACCAATTACGCGCAAAAGACCAAAGAGAAACGCATTCATGACTATTATGATTAATAACTAACGGGACTTATCGCGTATGTTTTTATATAATAAAGATACATTTATTAACCCGACATTTCGGCTACGTTGCAGCAGCCATGGTCACGGAAACATACGCGATAAGTCCCGTTAGTTATTAACATGACTATTAACCCTTGCGAGGTAGTCAAAGGCTCAGGTTTCCATCTCTGCAATTGCGGAGGTAGTAATTTTATGTCCACCAAACCACGTGTTGTCCAGATAGTCAGAACTTAATGAAAGTAATGGGATAACTATCTATTTACACAATGAATTTGTCATATTTACAGCGGCTTAAAAATGGCGAAATTTTCTACCGTTGCTATTCCAGGAACAACTTCACACTATTACTGTAGAGATATTGAACTACGGTTGTGCTAAAACGATAACACGAACTATTTAACTGTATTCTATACATTATGGGTTTTTTTCGCTAAATTACTTTTTGCTAAATATGTACCTTTAGTAAAAGATCATGGATCTCCATATCTCTAATATTTACAAGCTTCTTTCGCATTATTTTAAAACACACTATGCTTATACGTACGTGTAATGTCAGATCTTTTATTCAGTATAATAAACGGATTCTAGAATCACTTTATCTCCTAGGTCACATATGATAAAATTACTATGGTTGAACCGGAAACGTGAAACATTGGTGACAGGTTGCTAGTCTGTTACCCAATACGTTTCATTCACCCCTACTTTTATGAGGACATTGATATTAACTCTAAAAAGAGGAAGAAGCTATTAAATATTTCAAATTATCTTCCTCATTTAGAATTTACGTTCACATTACCCAATCTCATAAACCTTTAATGTATGAATTAACGACCTTATTATACAAAAAGACAAACGCATGCACGACCATTAACCCTTGCGGGGTAGTCAGAAGTTTAGGTTTCCATCTCCGCAATTGCGAAGGTAGTAATTCTATGGACACCTCGAACCCACGTGTTGACCAGATAGTCAGTACTCAATGTGACAGGTGGTAAGCCATGTCGCCATTTACAAGCACTATTACCTGTTGACGAACATAACATTATAAATAAAATTTAAGATATTCCCGTGCTAGCTAGGATGTAATATGCATGATAACTAGCTGCCGTTATTACCGGCATGTCGTATGACTAAGGGACTAGGGGAGAATGGAATCTATTGGGCGATAGGCTAGCAATCTGTCACCAATGTTTCATACTAATATTATCACAACATTATTGTTTGTAAGTAAATAAGATGATTATTTATTATTATTTTTATTTATCTACATGGAAAGGGATCAAATATCGTTAATGTATATATATTAACACCCTTTAATCCCTTTCGGGGTGTGTAGAACCTCGTACACACTATAATATATACTGGATAACTTTCTAACATGAATATTGTGGTTGTGATGTCTTGAGGAACATTGGTAACAAGTTGCTACCCTATCATTCAGTAAATCCATATACCCTTAGTCACATCCTACGATATGTCGAGAAGAATAGCAGCTAGTTAGCAGTCTTTTTACGTCTCAAACTAACGCAGGGTTGTACATAGAAGTACGAAGATTAAATCGTTCAATATTTTGTCTTGAATCGGCAGTTAATACTATAAAGTATATAGGGCTTTCAACTATGTTTCGAGTGCCCTTCACCAATATTAATAAGGGCTTTTCTACTCAAGAGGCTCGTAATATTATTTATACTCTACATCGTTGATACTCTCGAGGGAACACCCTTGTAAATAAAATTATTATTTGCCAACCCTAACTGGTGATATTGTTTACTGTTAAACTAAATTTCGTTTACATATTAAGGTCCTAAATGGGATAGGCAGAGACTATCGATTGACACCTGAAACGGGTGACAAATTTCTCGATTTAATTACACCCATTTACTTTCTCATATGCTCTTCTGTTTTTCATGCTACGTACATCCGCCTTGAGAAGAATGTATATAAATATAACATATAGTACATAGAAAGCTATGTATAAAAAAGTCTATTTGTAAATTATTTTTCAAAATGTGCTAGGATATTATATTTCGTTAAATTTTAAACATACATACATATACATCACGCTTGTTTCCCAAAGTGAAGTAGGCAGAGATCACAGATCCCTGTTTGTCTCAATCCGGATGAATCACTTTCGTTCCATTAACACCAATACATCTCCTCATACACACTCGTTCTTATTAAAATAACATAACATAAAACATACGCTTCACGACTTGAGTATGCACACTCCCTTTTTTTATTATGGCGGGATAGTCAGAGGCTTGAATGTCCATCTCCGAAATTTCGAAGGTATGTTAGGTATGGGTCATTCGAAGCCCGCGTATCACAAGATAGACAGCACCCAACGTGATAGGTAGTGAACCATATCGCCGTATATAGGCACTGACTATTACTTATCCTGAGGGATAGGAAGGTTTCCTCACGATGGTTTCCCTCACCGTTAAAACTGTAAATTATGTACGTAAATGAAAAACACATATTTGAATTTCATTCATTGGTACATGCCAGAGTCGGGATTCGAACCTAGGACCTTTCTCATACGAAGTCCAAGGTCTTACCCGCTGGGCTACAGCCTATTTTCGCAAAATAACCTATACAGAATTTTTATACAGAAAGGTGTTACGTATATAATAGTAAATATAAGTTGTTGTCAGTTAATGATCGTGATAATATGAATTGTTATGGACAAACGAAACTTTCCAAAACTCCTTTTTACTCTAAAACAAGATTTGTCTAAAAAATAATACTGTTACGATAGCAAATATGATATCAACTAGACTAAGATATTTATTATATACTAGATCTGTTCGAGACAAACTTAACTACATTTCATTGATCGAATCATAAAACTATGTCTTAATTAACTTTGATCTATAAACTCTGAACCTCCCACACAGGTATTCGATCTCATAAAAATGGCTATGAACAGCTTAATCACGTTTTAGTACAGAACTAAAAATAAGTACTAAAGTTAAGCCCTAGTCATTACAACTCGAAGATTGCACTGAAAGGTCAGTACATTCACGTCCTTTAATCCCTATCGGTGTGGACAGAACCTTTGAGATATAATATCTCCTAGGTCACTTTTAGTATGAATATTGGGGTTATGTCATGATGGAACATTGGTGAAAGGTTGATAGTCAATCGCCCAATAGATTCTATTGAACCCTTAGTACCTTAGTTACATTCTACGACATGCCAGGAAGAACGGCAGCTAGTTAGCATTCTTTTTACGTCTCAGACTAGAACGGGATTAAAAGAGATTTTGGAAATTAATCATTTCTCGTTATGAAAAGGTGTTGTACTAAACTTATGTCATTAGATCTCGTCTCTTGAATCCTAATATCATTAATCATTTTCATTGTAATCTATATTTTTAATCATCTTTTTTCATAACGTTTTAGAACATAATGTTTTAGGTGGCATCTGTTACAATGGTTGTTTTTGGCTTTGGATGATGGAATGACAAACCTAGATTTAATTCTTTACACTGACTAATTGTTTCTACAATAGATACATACACATCACGCCAGTTTTCCTACAGAAGAGTAGGAATAAATCTCAGGTTCTCATTTGTCTTCATTCATACTCCAATATTCAAGTGAGAATGTCAACTATATTATAGTTATGTTTTGATAGTCTTAGGCTATGAAGGTACTTAGAATCTCTTCATGACTCTACAATACGAATATAATTAAAAGCTTTGAAGAATTTAATATGAGTAGCAGTGTCACAGCAATTTAAACTACCAATTATTAAATAGTTGATACTACATTCCAGATTCTAACGAAATAGCAATTCTCAGAAATTAAACTATGTTTTGTATAGGTAGAACATTGAATTTTGCGTCATTTCATAATATTTTGCTATAAGTCTGAATAGCAATCACTGCTTAAATAATTCTCATAACATTTAAAACTTTCCTAAAATAAAAGACAGCACTCTTCATTACAACCTCATTACAACAATCCACTCCATTAAATTTTATTTCAACATACATACATATTATTTCACACGTTAATCCCTTTCGGGGTGGACAGAACCTTGAACGAGAATCCCATGGAATCATCTCCTTGGTCATTTTATAGTAGGACTAGTGACCCGCTCTGGCTTCGCAAGGGTATATAATATATAGCCTACTCCACTATTTAATGGAGGTTTCTATATATATAAACCTTCCTCTTGAATCACTCTATCTATTAAAAAAAAACCGCATCAAAATCCGTGGCGTAGTTTCAAAGATTTAAGCATACAAAGGGACAGAGAAAGCGATTTTGTTTTATACTATGTAGTGATATAGGGCCGCCATATATAACATTAGAGATCGATTGTTAGCCCATCACTTAATAGATTCCATTGACCCATAGTCCCTTAAACCTACGACATGTCGAGAAGAGCTGCAGCTATTTAGAAAACTTTATACTCTTAACAAGCTTAATAAAAAAATCGACGTAGCTTAGTTGTTTGGGGCTTGGCTCTGTATTAGTGGGTACAGGATTCAAAGCCCGCTTAAGCATGTACCAATGGAAATTAAGTTTAATGATTTTTATATACATTTTCGTAACAAAAATACATTTCCGAAATGCATCGAATATTACGGACTATCTGGTCAACACGTGGGTTCGAGGTGGGCCATAGAATTACCATCGCAATTGCGGATAACTAAACCTCTGACTACCCCGCAAAGTCTTGGTGGTCGTGAACGCGTCATTTTTGTCTAAAACTAAAAATTCTACTGCATCACACTTAACAAGCTCCGTATTAATCAAAATTGAATCTTGTTCCATAGGCCATTGACTTAATTTCGGTCGACAATCGATCACTGATCCCATAGGGTATTGTTTGCAATCTCGAAGATTTCGTAGCCATTTTCTCAGAAGGTCGCTCATTGAATATTAATATGACATGTTTGAACGATCACAACGTTGTTATGATTAGGGAGGATTATAGATCGTGATTAGGTGCGTTTTTGTTTTGTTTCTGTAAGATAAAAAGTATGATAATTTAGAACACTATTACAACAAATGAACTAGCCCCTCGGTAAGTTCAGTTAAGACTTGAGTTAATGGTTTTAGTCAAGGTATATTTAAGAAATATATACCTACATGTGATAAAGTTAATATAATCAACAAACCAGATTAGATAACATGAAAACCGTAGATTGTTCGTAACTCTGCCTCCACCGGGAATAGAAACCGAGACCTCACGATTAGCATACAGGTGGTCAACCAATGCAATGGCGCCACGGAGGTCCATAAATGATGATGAATGATATGGTGAAAGGATCAAGGTTTTTCTTAAAAGTACCTTTTCAGTATGTGATAATAAAAATCTAAGTCAATTAAAATACTTCACGTGGGTTCGAGGTGGCCATAGAAATTACTACCTTCCCAATTGTGGATATGGAAACCTGAACCTCTGACTACGCAAAGGTTAATGGTAGTGAACACGTTTGTCTTTTTGTCAATTCAAGTAACAAGGTTTTTTGTAATACACGTTCTCTTCAATGATTATGAATTGCGGTTCATCTATTCTAATTTTCTTTTTACTTAAATATTCTATTTTACATAAATATTACATCATTTCTTAAAGAAATAAAAAGAGAGATTATACAAAACTGATAATTATAAAATAAAATCTTGAAGTTAAATATATTTACAAAATAAAATAGATCTGCCAAATCACTGGCAGTGATAGGAAAGTGTCCAAGAAGGCTGGTGGCATTTCCCCGTTGCACAGCTATGCTGATGCGCTGGGCGCAATACGCACCGGCCCTTGAGTCCCCGCTGGCCTCCACCAAACGGGAAGGGACCTCATTAACAAGTCATTTTATAATAATATTTAAAAGTTTATTTCAAAAAATGAGCACACAACACAAAACATTTGCATACCCCCTAAAAAAGGGCAAAGCCCTGTGGCTTAGGGTGGGTAGGCTTCCAAATACACTAACTGTAGGTTGACGTGTAAAATTTTAGAGCAACTACAGTAACTATGTTAAATCAACAACTATCTATATTTAACAATAAAAAAGAAAATTTATATTAGGCGAAGGGCTTAATTAGTTGTTCAGTTTGATCCTAGTAAGGGATTGTAACCATTTAATTACTGACTGCTTACATTTATATCGATTTAAATCTTATTCTTATCTAATTCGACGACCCTTCGTGGCGCGATCGGTTAGACGCCTGAATGCTAGTCGTGAGGTCCCGGGGTCGATTCCCGGTGGAGGCAGAGTTAAGAACTACGCTTTTCTACTGCTTTCCAGTGTGGTCGTTGATTATATATGCTATATATGTATTTATCTATTTATAACAAGTATATATTTCTTAAATATACGTTGACTAGTACCCTTAAACACAAGTCTTAAATGTACGTACCAAGCTAGTTCAATTGGTGTAAATAACGTCCTACAATATTATTATTATTATAAATTAATTTATCTCGACAGGAAAAGAAGGATCTGGGGTGAATTGATGCTGTCACTCTGCTACCTGCCTACCGCTGGCAGACTTACGGTCACTGTGATCAAGGGAAGGAAATCTTAAAGCTATGGATATCAATGGATCTTCAGGTAACATATAGATTCACTTCTACATGATTAATAACTAAAGGGACTTATCGCGTATGTTTTTTATATAATAAAAGTTAGCTTTATAAACCCCACGTTTCGTTTATTATATAAGAACATACGCGATAAGTCCCGTTAGTTATTAATCATGAGTGTAAATCGCGAATCTCTTAAAACTATAATCACTTCCACATACAAGAAAAAGGATAAAGAAACTATGAGATTCAAATAAACATACATAAATATATATGAATATGTATGAAGAGGTGTATGAATGTCAATGAAGCGAAAGTGGTTAGTCAGGAACGGGAATAGATGGGGATCCGTGATTTCTGCCTACCCCTCTACAGGGAATCAGGCGTGATGTGTATGTATGTTTTGTATATAATATAATAATAATAATATTTGGACATTATTACACAAATTGAACTAGCCCCTTGGTAAGTACATTTAAGACTTGTGCTAAGGTTACTAGTCAACGTATACTTAAGAAATATTTACATATTATATATAGATAAATACATATATAGGCATATATTATAATCAAGAACCAGACTGGAAAGCAGTAGAAAAGCGTTGTTCTCAACTCTGCCTCCACCGGGAATCGAACCCGGGAGCCAACGATTAGCGTTCAGGTGTCTACCGATCGCACCACGGAGGTCGTCAAATATATATACACGTACATTAACGACCTTTAATCCCTTTCGGGTGCACAGAACCTAAGAGATTAAGTATCTCCTAGGTCACTTTGTAGCATAAATATTGCGGGTTTACGGTCATATTTAACATTGGTGACAGGTTGCCTAGCCCATCACCCAATTTCACTCATTTACCCTTAGTCACCTTCTACATAGAAAGAACGGCAGCTAGTTAGCATTCTTTTTACGTCTAGTCCTATTACCTTTGACGACCTCCGTGGTGCGATCGGTTAGACACCTGATCGCTAATCATGAAGGACCGGGTTAGATTCCCGGTGGAGGCAGAGTTGAGAACAACGCTTTTCTACTGCTTTCCTGTCTGGTTGTTGATTATATATAATATATATGTATTTTATCTATACATATATAATATGTTTACATTTCTTCAATATACGCTGACTAGTACCCTTAACACAAGTCTTAAATGTACTTACCAAGGGGCTAGTTCTATTGGTGTAATAATGTCCATCTATTATTATTATTATTACCTACACAGGACAATCACTACATAGTATGAAACAAAGTCGCTTTCTCTGTCCCTATGTCCCTTTGTATGCTTAAGTCTTTGAAACTTCGCAACGGATTTTGATGCGGTTTTTTTTTATTAGATAGAGTGATTCAAGAGGAAGGTTTATATGTATAAATAACATCCATTAAATAACCAGAAGTGTGAAGCCAGAGCGCGTCAATAGTAGATTACTATACAATTCTCTTTCTAAACGAATACCCTCTCCACAGACCCTTACGTGAAGGTCTGCCTCATCTGCCAAGGCAAGAGAATTAAGAAGAAGAAGACCACAGTTAAGAAGAACACCCTCAGTCCCGTCTACAATGAGGCTCTGGTCTTCGATCTGCCCCATGAGAATGTGGATGATGTCACCCTGCTGGTTAAAGTCATTGATTATGACAGGTAAGTGTTGAGAATAATTGGTTTCGTTTAAGGTTTAATCTACACTAATATTATAGAGCTGAAGAGTTTGTATATGTTTGTTTGAACGCGCTAATTTTAGGAACTACTGGTTCGAATTAAAAAAATCTTTTTGTGTTAGATTGATCATTTATTGAGGAAGGCTTAAGGCGATATAATATCACGTTGCTACTAATAGGAGCGAAGAATATAATATAAAAATCAAATTATAATTACAGTGCCATCTATGTTTTATGTAATGGCAAATTATTAGCCTAGGCCAAACTAGTTTTGTCCTGAAATCGGGTTTGGCCGCTAACATTATGTTAATATTTGGGATACTTATTACATACACTGAATAAGCTCCTTGGTAAGTTCAATTATACAAAATATAGTACCCTTTGCATATATTGACTTAGAACCTTATACACAAGTCTTAATTGACCTTATCAAGGGGCTTGTTCCAAAGGTGCAATAGTGTGCTAAAATATTATAATAAATAATTCCCTCTCTTTACAACTCTACTAGACTCTTTTAAACTACATTATAAATAAAATACCAACTTATACATAACCTGTTCAACCCTACATTATCTCCATTCATTCCACAGGATTGGGCCAAACGAGCTAATAGGTTGCACCGCAATAGGCTCCTCGCTAATAGGCATAGGCCGCGATCACTGGCTGGAAATGCTAGATAACCCTCGGAAAACCTGTGGCCCAGTGGTATCCCTTGAACAAAAGCCTCCCCACGAACATTGACGTACCTAATGAGAACAATACACAGAACACGCTCAGCTGTTTAAATGGAAGGTAAGTTGTTTTCATACTAATAATAATCTTGCTTATGTGCCATTTCGTAACTTCACAGGATAGTGATCAAAGTGTTAAAAAGTCTAAAACATTTACTTCTAAAATCTAGATTTTCGGGAATTTTGACACTTACAAATTTTGAAAATCCCAACAGTACACATTTATATTTATTTTATAAGGCTTATTCGCTCTCCTTTGAACTTGCCTAATGTTACATAAGCAAGATAGCCTTTCAACCGTCGATATCATCTTT